>JANBXA010000642.1:25690000-26257500 GCA_030556225.1 Cricetiscus sungorus | reverse complement strand
CTTTATTAGGGGAAGGGAAGGGAGAAAGAGAGAAAGGGAGAAAGAGAAAGACAGAGATCTACCTCCTCAGATAAATGGCAGTAAGAGCAGATTAAACTATTTTTGTTTATTTGATCGATTTTTTCTTTTTTCCTCAGAGTCTAAACATGCCTTGTCCACACTGGGACTGTGCCCTGTTTATTCTCTTTTGAAGTAAAAAGGGTACTTTATTTTTGGTATTGCAGAAGCCCACAGTTGAGAGATCTTAAAATTTTAAAGGAAAAATTTTGAATTTTACAGAAAACCTAAATGAAAAACTAGATATTTTCTTTAAATACTTAAAACTTATAAGGGTATGGGACATTTTAAGTTTCCAGACAGAGTTTCTCTGTGTAGCCCTAGTTGCAGGAATCAGCTTTTTGAACTAACAAAGATCTGCTTGCCTCTGCCTACCAAGTGCTGGGATTAAAGGTGTGAGCCTCCATTGCTCCACATAAAATCTTTTATATCATGGTATCTTTATTAATATGTCATTCAAATAAATAAATAAATGGCTAAAGTGTTAGCGCCACCGCTATGAACACCAAACACCAGAAACTGGGATATTCCCATCTTACAGTGCAGCAAGACAATGACCTAAGCAGTCTGACAAAAAACAAATAGAATGTCTCTCCTTACCTAAGGTCTATTCAGGTTAACAGACTGATTTAGGATGTTTGTCTAAGGTCTTTGTCTTTGCTAACTTTGTTGGTGGTAGCACACCTTTAATCCTAGCACTTATGCTAGCAGGTAAATCTCTGAGTTTGAGGCCAGCCTGGTCTGCAGAGTGGATTCCAGGACAGCCAGAGCTTCACAGTGAAGTCCTGTCTTGAAAAACCAACCAACCAACCAACCAACCAACCAACCAACCAACCAAACAAACAAACAATCAACCAACCAACCAACCAACCAACCAACCAACCAACCAACCAAACAACCAACCAACCAACCAACCAAACAACCAATCAACCAACCAAACAACCAACCAACCAAACAAACAAACAAAATCCTGACATTAGATTGCAACACTTTATCTTAAAATATACTAATAATATTAGTTTGTGTGATATGGGCAAATTAGAACCAACTCTTTTTTGAGACAGGTTCTGTCCCCAGCCTGCCCTTACTCTGTAGCCAAAGCAGGTCTTTGACTTGCAGGCTTCCTGCTTCGACCATGAATCCCACCTTAAGACATCATGAAGTTGTCCTTTAGAATTTTGTCTGGTATTGGGGAGCTGGAAATCCTGTAAGTGCAGTATGCAAGTAGCAGAAGGAGTAAAGGCTGCCAGGGGGCTGAAAGTAGGTGCCAAGGAGAAATGATGCCTGACTCATGCCTAAAACCCAATGAAACGGGGCTTTACAGGAGGTGGTGGAGAGTGTAGTCAGGGAGCTGTCCCCTTCTCTTTAAGTGAACTCTTTCAAATAGAAAAGAGACTAGGATCTTACACTAATTCCCCAATATTACCCAATCGTACAACCTCTTCTTCCATGACATTTACACAACTGTCACCAACAACCTTCTCTTTGAGGAGTGCAGGCAAGTCTGGGAACAGGCTAGGGCACATGCAGACGAAATCCACCAAACTAATGCTGCCTACTCTACCAGGCCTGAGGCATTCCTGATGGAATTTCAAAACCATGGAGGTGGGGCTGGCATTTTAGCTAGAGATCAGGTTATAACTTGCCTCTTGGCTGGTCTCTATAAAGCTGTCCTTAAAGTAGTAAATTATGAAAAAATTCAAGAGGTCATCTGGGACAAACATGGAAACCCATCTCAATTCCTAGTCTGCCTCACAAAGGCCCTCTTACAATATACCAGTCTGGATCCCAAGACCCTAGATAGAAAACAACTTCTCATGACCTATATCTTCTCTCAGAGTTTTCCTGATATTAGGGCCAAACTCTGCACAGGCAGAAGTCTTAGCACTGGCTTTCAAGGTACAGCCTGGGAGAGATGAAGAGCCTGAAAACAAAAACTACCAGATACTGGCTATGGGTGTTTGAATAGGTATGGCCCTTATAGATTCATATATTGAGTGCTTGGCGCATAGGGAGTGGCACTAATAGGAGGTGTGGCTTTGTTGAGCAGGTATGGCCTTGTTAGAGGAAGTTTGTCACTGTGGTGGCAGGCTTTGAGGTCTCATGTATGTTCAAGCCATGCCCAGTGTGGCGGTTTCTCCCTGCTGCTTGAGCATTGAGATGTAGACTTCTCAGCTCCTTCTCCAGCACCATGTCTGCCTACACACCACCATGAAGATAATGGGATAAACCTCTGACACTGTAAGCCAGTCTCAAATGTTTTCCTTCCTGGGTGGAGGTGGTACATGCCTTTAATCCCAGCACTCAGTAGGCAGAGGCAGGTGGATCCCTGAGTTTAAGGCCACCCAGGGCTACACAGAGAAACTCTGTCTTGAAAAAACAACAACAAAAAAAATTAAAAGTTTTCCTTTATAGGAGTTGCCATGGTCACAGCAATAGAAGCCCTAACTGAGACACTGGCTGAGGTCTTCCAGCTGACCTCCCAAAACCTGAGGTCCTCTGGGTCCCTGCTTCAAATGCACCCAAGAGGGCCACTGGGGCTGGGTCTGTCCAGACTCTCACAAACCACCCTGACCATGTTCAAGATGCCATCAAGAGGGACACTGAAATTTCAGTGTGAGGACATCAGATTCAGACTGCCCTTTGACCGACCTCCTCGGTCACGGAGCCTGGGATCCCATGGTCCAACCACTGCTATCCCCAACAGGGAGCCCCAGAGCAACATACTCAGTCCTGATGGTGGTTTGGGGACCCACTTCTCCTTCTTGTTCCCCTATTGTCAGGGTAGGGGACAGTCTTACCAACCTCAGTTGTATCTTTAGGGGTATTCTCATTACCCTTCCTAGTGATACCAAACTGTCATATCCCTTTGTTGAGAAGTGACCTCCTTGCCAAAGTGAAAGCTTCTATTTCTTTTACTCCCTGCATCTGCTCAATCCCAGGCTCACTAGCTGTTCCCCTTCTTCTTCTCCAAACCACACAATCCGACATTCCTTTCCCCTTGCTAGCCAAAACCCCTTCTATCATCCAGTTACAAAAACCTACCAATTACACCTCCCAGGTCCAGTACCTATCCTCTCTCCAAAGTCTTGGGGGATATAAACCTCTTATCTCTGACCCCTTAAGGAAAAACCTTTTGTGTTTTCCCCCTTTAACACCCCCATACTAGTGGTTTTAAAAAAACCCAACGGAATCTACTTCTTGGTACAGAATTGATCTCTGACTCATTAACTCTGTAGAAGCTAACCCCTAAACTCTCTTCTCCACCATCCCCTCAGAAATTTCTCATTTCTCTGTCCTACATTTCAAGAGTTGATTATTTCCATTCCTCTTGACCTCAGTCACAAAATAGCTTTGTCTTGGATTGACCTGGACGCCCACCTTTCTACCTAATTAACCCATTTATACTAATCTAAGTACTTTCACGTGGTCTTATTGGAGGAAGGTCTGGACCTGTTACACCTTCCTTCACTACTTGGCGTCCCTTCATGGTCCCTCTCTGCATACCTTTCCCAGAATTCTCCTCATCTGCTAGTCCCTCCAATCTTCCTACCTCTATTGGCCAAACAGTGTTTTATTCATCAACCAATAAGAGAAGCATATATACAGAAGACACCCCCATCATCTCCTCTTTTCTGTCTAAATAAAAAGAAGGGTTCTAACTTTAACACAGTAAAATTATATATAACAAAACAGTTATCAAGTAAGGACTATAGTTAATATTTAGTCCATTAATATTTGGCAAAATTTAAAGAAAATATTCTATTATCTATCCTATCTTTGTGAGTCTAAAGTCTTGTATGTAACTTATCTTTTATCATAACTAAGGAAAACCATAACCATAACTATCTGTCTTCAACTCCATCAAAGACCACATAAGGATAATATATAAACTCTAGAATTGACAGAGACATCTCATTGCCTGGACAGTCACCCAAAGTTTCTTTGTAACTTTGGAGCATCCATCTTCAGCCCATAGGCCACAATGTGTCTGGCAGACTTCTCAGTAAAGCAGGAAAATTTAAACTGCCCACCTAACTATTGTTAGTTTGTCAGTCATTTTTCTCTGTGTCTTTTAGACCTTTCCATGAAGCAGGAACCCTATAGGACTGTCCCATCTTGTTTTGAAAGTTCATCAGTGACTTTCCTGTGGGTCCTGCATGTCTAGTTTATACAGAATACAGTCAAACAGTCCAGGCCAGAGCAGTTTCTTGTCCAAATGGCTAGTCTTACCATATTAAAAGAAACTCTATATCGAGTTTCTTAGATGCTCACCTTCCTTTCTGACATAATTGGTGTTGCCAGGAGCAGTTGTGTCTTACTGTCATGAAAAACTCTAAACCATTTTAAATGCCATATTCTGCAGGTCTTTGAAAGGTTTAAAGAATATCTATCCATTTGAAATATATCTCTGTATATCTAGAAAATCTAACATAACTATAGGTTTTGACTAGTATAGGTGACTATAATCTGTATTTAAATTATACATTACATTTAAAAAAGCTGTATAAACACAATACCTAAACAAGAGGAGAGATATACATATAACAAAATTGACCTTAAATTTGTATCAATAAACCAGGTGTTGGTGGCACACACCTTTAATCCCAGTACTTGGGAGGCAAAGGCAGGAGGATCTCTGTGAGTTCCGGACCAGCCTGGTCTACAGAGTGAGTTCCAGGACAGGCTCCAAAGCCACAGAGAAACCCTGTCTCAAAAAACAAAGCAAAACAAAATGTACAATAAACCAAAATCCATACCAATGCAAAGTATTACTTTCTATATCATATTCCTTTTGGTTTTTTTTTTTTTTAAGAAAGAGATTGGCTGTGATCATTAACCATTTATAACCAACCCCATTTAAATGAAAACAAACATTTATAAACAATATTTGGGAATTTGGTCATCATTCTCTGTAAATGCTTCCTGTTTTTGGGGGTGTCAATACCTATGGCTGTCAATACCATAGGGATCTTTAGAAAACTCTGAAACCTGGCCAAAAATCCTGGCTGTAGTAGTCTGCAAGGTGGCATAGTCTCAGCTGTTTTGAATGTTGGATCACCTGGGCCACTGCGTCAGGTGTCTTGCTTAATCAAACCATATAAGCATGGAAGGAATCCACAGCTTTTCATTTTCTGTGGAAACAAGAACAGAATCTCTTTTCCAAAGCAACATGTGCTTGAACTCAAATTTAGAATTCAAGTCATTTTCAAAATATGTATGTTGGGGGGTGTATAGTTCAGTGATAGAACATTTGACTACAAAATATATATGTTGGATTAATTCAATAGCATTTATAATCAAATATCTTTTAGCAGTTGTTACTCCTTCCTCAGTATGAAACTATTCAAAGACAATCCAATAATATACAGTATCCAGACTCTCTGTATATTTTCCATTTTTACGTGGCTTTTTATTATTCTATTTCTTTTACTTTTATTTTTCATTTTTTGAGACAGGGTTTCTCTGTGTACTTTTGCTTGTCCTGGAATTCACTCTGTATACTAGGATGGCCTTGAAATCACAGAGTTCTTCTTGCTTCTGCCTCCCAAGTGCTCAAACTAAAGGTGTGTGTCATCACACCCAGGTACTCTATTTCTTTTTTAACTTCTTTATCCCTTTTCTTTTCTCTCCCAAGCCTACATATATTTTTAAACACACTGTAAACCCTTTAGAGGTTTTTCTTCATCTGCATCTGTCTTTACAGATCTTTTTTTCTGGCCATGAGTCTTTTATCTGCTAAACAGCATGGCTGTTTTAGCTGCTGGCTTTTCAATACCTTGGTGGTATGTTTACTGCCAGCACTGGGAGCAGTGCTCACCACCTCGACTCTTAACTTTTTTGTCCGTATGAGTAAAGGCTAAATCTACCATGCAGCATGCTGTGTGGCTTGGAGTTGTAATCACTGCTGCCGCCAGCTGCTGGTACACACTATTTAATTGTTTGGTAACGTAGGGCCTCTTAAAAGGGCATTGCGATTTTCGTGGATTATGCTGAGTCAGGAAGCCTCTGCTTATCTCTGGCAAACAGAGTCCACCTGAGAAAATACTGCTACCAGGTAGAAGTGCTTGTCTCTGTTCTTTTGTTTAGAATTCCTTTGTACATTTTTTGTCAGGTTTTATGTGGAAATTCATGCAATCCATGTTGATGACATGATTGTGTTGCTGGAGCTTTTTGTCCCACCAGGTCCTACAGCCCCTCTTAGCCCCTAAGAAACACACAGATGCTATATCATTAAACTATTGGCTGATGACTAGGGTTTCTTATTGGCTAGCTCTCTCTTATTTTTTTAACCCATAACTACTAATCTATGTATTTCTGCATGGCCTTATCTTACTAGAGAACGCCTGGTGCATCCTATCTTCCTGATCTCTACATGGCATCCCTTCATGGTGCCTCTCTGCATACCTTTCCTAAAATTCTCCCTGTCTCCTAGTCCTGTCTATCTTCCTGCCTCTATGGCCAAACAGTGTTTTATTCATCAACCAATAAGAGAAACAAATATACAGAATGACATCTCCCATCAGGGTGGGACTGTTTAACATCCCTTGTGGGAGAATTTTTCTTGATTCCTTTAAATGGGCTGAGAATTTTGTAAGTAGGCACCATGAAAGCAATTTTTTTCTCTATGTAGTTCTTGTAAAGGTACAGGAAGAATTCAGTCTTTAAAATCAATCACTATAGTAGACCATTCTTTAGGTAATAGAAAAGGCAGGGGAATTTCAGGTCATAAAGAGCCCATTGGCTGAATTACTTTATTTACGGCTCTCAAATCTGTTAACACTCTACATTTTCTAGATTTCTTTTTAATGACAAATATATAATTCCAAGGACTGGTCAATTTTCCATATGTTGAGCATTTAGCTGCTTCTGTAAGTTTTCAGATGCCAAAAGCCATTGTTCCACCCAGACAGGTTTGTCAGTTAACCATTTTGAAGGTAGAGTTGTTGGTACCTTTGAAACATCACCAGCTGTTGAACAATCTGTGACTGCTCTAGAGAATACCTTCTATTTCTCTCAGAAGCATTCTCTACTTTATGGTTTATTTCTGAGATTAAAGGAATGTTGATCTTTGTACTTCATTGGTGTAATAAATGACATCCCCATACATTCATTGCAATGCTAGCTACATCTTGTTTTAATATTCCTTTCTGTCCTTCTGGCCCTATGCATTCAACCCACCTTCGACTTTGTTTCACCTGAGATAAAGTTCCAATCCCTAGGAGCTGAACATTTACCTCCTGAAGAGGCCAATTTGGCTGCCAACAGTTTGGTGCGATTGTTGTTACGTCTGGCCTGTGTCTACCAAACCCTCAATTTCAATGTAATTGTTTTGTTTGAACAGACAGGTTTCGGGTTTTCTCTGTGAAACAGTCATGGTTGTTCTGGAAACTCATGCTGTAGATCAGGCTGGCCAAGAACTCAAGATATCTTTCTTCCTTCGCTTTCCAAGTGCTGGAATTTAAGGTGTACATTTATACAGCTTGGCTCATTTGTATCTTTAACCTTGTCTTTGATTATTTATAGAAGTCTGCCTCTCCTGAAAATTTTGTCTTACCTACTGAAGCTATTCTGTTATCCAGAGCAGTATGGTTTTTAACAGCAGGCATTATGTCCTTTAATTGCTCTGTGGAGGAGTTTCACCAATGGTGACAGAGAATGATTGAACCAAATTTAACATGGGGGCCTGAAAGCATTTTCCAAATGGCAAAGGGTTACCTTGTCTGTCCCTTATTGATCTGCATTCATTAATCTAATGCAGTCTTTGCCACACCTTCTGCATGCTCCAGAAGGTCTTCTCTTTGTATTATTTCCAGAAAAAAAAAATGTTTCTAGGAAAATCTCTCCTACAATTCCTTTTTAGATGACTTGTTTACCATCACATCTGACATTTTGCTTTTTCTTAAAGTTTTTGGGAATCATCTTTCCTATCCAAGTATTGTCATGAGTATGAGATTCAATATCAGCTGTATTTCAGACATTTATCTATGGGTGCTTATCTCACTTTTAAAACCCTGATCACTGTAGCTAGTTGTTTTTCGCCAGCCTGCCCACCACCAGTCTGGTCCCGCCGCCACGCCAACCCCAAATAACACGCTGAGACTCTATTTGATATAAGGCTGTTGGCCAGTTACTATTATTGCTTATCGGCTAGCTCTGTCTTAATGATTAATCCATTTCTACTTATGTAAGTATTTCCACGTGACTCATCTTACCGGCCAGAGCAGTGCTGGCATGCTACCTCTCTGGGCTCTCCATGTTGACCCCTCCTTAATACTTCCTCTTCCCTCCTTGTCTCCTAGCCCCGCCTATCTTGCTTTCCCATTGGCCACAGTGCTTTATTCATTAACCAGTATGAGAAACATATTTACAGAATAACATCTCCCATCAGATCACCTATGCATTGTTAATTAGCATATTCTTTTTTCCAGACAGGATTTCTCTGTGTAGCTTTGGAAGCTGTTCTGAATCTTGCTCTTGTAGACCAGGCGGTCTCAAACTCACAGAGATACTCCTGCCTCTGCCTCCCAAGTGCTGGGATTAAAGGTGTTTGCCACCACTGCCTGGCTGTTAATTAGCATATTCAAAAGCCAAAGATTCAATTAATATTTGTTTAACTTCTAAATCTAATAGCATTCTTTTCACATCTGAAACCAATCTTTGTAAAAAAAAAAAAAAAAATCAGCAAAGTCTTCTTTTGGGCCCTGTGTAATTTTAGTAAATGACTCAGTTCCTTTTCAGATTTCTTCAACCCTCTCCCAAGCACCGAAAGCTTCTGTATGGCATAGACTCAAAGTGTGTTCTTCATATATAGACCATCTTTGCAAATCAGCATAATCAGCTTCACCAAGAAACTGATCTTGGGAAATTTCAATACCTCTATCCTTACTTCATTGTTTGGTGGCCCTAACCTCATCTTTCCACTAAGTCTTCCATTGTAACTGAGGACAGTTACTACTGTAACTAAACCTTTTCAGTCTTGTGGAATAATTCTGTTCTGGGTTGCCTAAGAATTTAGCATCTTTCTCACAAAAGGTGAATGCATACCATATGAAACTATTGTTTTCTTAGTCTCCTCAAATCTAACATTTTCACCGGATCCACAGTTTTTCCATAGCCTTGGGGATCTTGTCACTTGGTAGTTGTTTCTGAATGGTGACTGGATAAATTGAGGTTGGTTTTCTGATAACCTTGTGCTGCTTGTCTTCAATTTCATAATGTAGTGCTGAGGCAGGTTTTGCTCTAAATTCCTCTCTTTGAATATTTGTATTAGTTTTTCTCAAGACTTATCAAATTTTTATTATTTTCATTAGTATTTCTAAAGCTTGTATTTTACCAGTCATATTTTTATTACTTTCATTAGTACTTCTAATTTTTGCATTTTACGAGTCAAATTTTTATTGTTTTCATTAGTAACTTTGTAAAGATTGTCTATTGTCAGTAGTAACCTTTTCTTATGTATCTTATGTATCTTATGAAGAGTAAGTTTTTCTAAGGTTTGTGTCTTATCAGTCAACTTCTCTTATTTGACACAGTTATCAAACCACTTTGTTTTGTTTTGTTTTTAGAAACAGCTTTCTCTGTGTACAGTTCTGGCTGTCCTGGAACTCAGTCTATAGACCAGGCTGGCCTTGAATTGGAAGAGCTCTGCCTGCTTCTGCCTCCCAAATGCCTGACATCAAACCACTTTTTAAGGATAAAATATGGATTATCAAACTGATAATAGTTATGACAAACATTGAGTCGATCCCAAGTAAATTATTTATCCCTTCATTTATCTTTTCTATTTGCATCCCATCTATAGTAGCAATCAACAGGACCCTAATTACCTGCATTGTGATATTTCCAATTTTTTTGTTTTGTTTTGTTTTTGGTTTTTGGAGACAGGGTTTCTCTGTGGCTTTGGAAGGATATTTCCGATTTTTAAAATGGGAAAGATTTTTCAGATTGTCCTTCCCTCTTTTCGCCTTTTAAAAAGTTATTAATTAATTAATTAAATAGCCTAGTTCGTTGTTTAAAAAATTGCAAGCGTCTTACCATCTCTGAGGCCAATCCTGGAAGACTGGGTTGTGCCAAGGAGATCATAGGTAGTGATGATGTTGGACCAGCAGGTGGAGCAGGCGTGGCACCAAGGCAAGAGGGGGGAGGTCAGGAGCAAGAGAATAGTGCATCCTGGCTGGCATGCTAGGAGCCAGTGTGCTCTGGCCGAGCAGTGGTGACAGGCACGTGGCAAAGGAGAGAGTTGGCCAGGTAGCCAGACTAGTTTCTGCCCTGGTGTTTGTGAGTACCAGGCAGAATGGGTCGCTGTGCCACATGGGCCTGGCTAGAGGCAACTGCAGCTGTCTGGGAAATGTCTTCCCCACCAGCTGCTACTTTGGCTGTTTTGTGAAAAGGCAAAGGCTTGAGTCCTGAGCAGGTCTCAGGTGGCTGAGCTAGCCTGGGTTGGTGGCCAAGAGACAGAGGTTCAGAAAACTCTCAAACACAGGCTAAAAGGGGCTGGGTAAGTGTTTGGGTTTTTTGTTTGTTTGTTTTCGTTTTTTGAGGCAGGGTTTCTCTGTAGCTTTGGAGTTTGTCCTTGAACTCGCTTTGTAGATCAGGCTGGCCTGGAACACAGATCTGTCTGCCTCTGCCTCCCAGGTGCTGGGGCTTAAGGCGTGCGCCACCCCCCACCCCAGGGGCTGGGGTAAGTGTGAGGTATACACTTTCTGCTTCACCACAGGGCTGTTGTAGTGGTTAGTGTGGCAGAATTATGCCACCTTTGTGTGGTTTAATAATACCCCACATGGGCACTAGGTATTGAAATTTCTTTTACTATTTATTATATAATAAAACTCGGGAACAAACATAAAGATAAAAACCCGAGACAATCACACCAACCGAGACACACTGTCACTGTCCACTTCCCAGGTGGAAAGGGCCTGTGCAAACCTTCCAGCCCGGCCTCCTCTTCCCTAGGTCCTCTCTTTGTTGGGTGCAGGGGAACTGTATGATCCATTCAGACAGCTAAATGTGAACCCTGCCTTTTGAACCAACACTTGACTCCAATTGGACATTGGACCATAAACACTGTACTTTTCCACTAGTTCACTGAGCATGCCCCATTAGCTCACTGCACATGCTCCAAAAACCCTATAAAGCCTGCCCTCTCCACCCAGCTGGCTGTTGTCTGTCCCTGTTCAGGAGCAGCTAGCACTGTTTCTCTCCAATAAATCTCTTGTGTGAGGGTTACTGTTTGGTGTGACATTGTGGAATTAGTTCTTTCCTCCTGATTGGCAACATACCCTTGTGCTAGAAAACCCTTTTAGCTAGTATGGGGTACATTCTTGTATATGGACATATGGAGGTGCAGCTTTAATATCTTATTAAACTTTTTTTTTTTTTTTTTTTTGGATACAGGGTTTCTTTGAAACAGCTGCGGCTGTCTTGGTACTTGCTTTTTAGACTAGGCTGGCCTTCAACTCACAGACATCCATCTACCTCTGCCTCCAGAGTGGTAGGATTAAAAGGGTGCACCACCATCTCCTGAATTGTTTTTAAATCCTATTTTTTAATAAACTTTGTTTTTATGGTTTTCTTTTAGGTTGGGAATTATCATACAAAAATCCATCCCAATTCAAAATACTTTGGTGTTCTGTTGTTACCTCCTTGTTGCTTTATACCATGTGGACACTTAATCAAGATGGTGATGAAGTCATGTGATATCTACCTTCCCATGGGGGACAACAACTACTTGTTGCTTGTATCCCAAAATGGCAGCACATTTTCTTTTCCTTCCTTTCTCCTTCCCCTTCCTCCTTCTTCCCTCCTTTCTTCCCTCTCTCCTCCCTCCTTCCTTCCTTCATTTCTCTTTCTCTCTTTTTTGTTTTTGTTTTCCAAGACAGAGTTTCTTTGTGTAGCCTTGGCTGACCTGGAACTAGCTTGATAGATCAGGCTGTACTTGAACTCAGAGATTCACCTGCTTCTGCTTCCCTAGTATTGGGGTTAAAGGCATGTGCTACCACCACCGGGCACACCACATAGTTTCTCAAGATTACCTATGTAAGCCAGGCAGTGGTGCATGTCTTTAATCTCAGCACTTGGGAGGCAGAGGCAGGTGGATTTCTGTGAATTTGAGACTAGCCTGGTCTACAAGAGCTAGTTCCAGGACAGCTTCCAAAACCACAGAGAAACACTGTCTCTAAAAACCAAAAAAGAAAAAAAAATTACTTATGCAATTGTCAGCTCCTTGTGTTACAAGTTTAACATTTTGTTAACATTGTTAACATTTTAACCACATCCAATAAACTGACAAATCTTGAGATACATAAAGTTTACACAACAGCCTTACAAATCTTGAGATAAGGTTTATATCTTAGCAAAAGTTTTAGCTAGTTAAATAAAACCAATAATCTAATTTCTTAGCTGTTCTGTTTTGTTCTCTTTTCCCAGTCACAGAATCAGGTGGTTTGTCTGACATAGGACATAGGAGAAACTTGCAAATAAGCATGCTTGGGTCTAGAGAAGGTAGAGCCATAATCCAATTCTAAAGACAGATTTTCAATAAAGTGAGACAACTTTAATTTTTTCTTGAGATAGGGTTTCTCTGTGTAGCCCTGGCTGTCCTGTGAAGAGGTCTCTGCAGGTGTCATACAGAGAAGCAAAGTACAATGAGATGAGAATGAAAACCTGGTGTAGATTGGCTTTATCAAACGTGGATCAGCCTTCTGGGAGTCTACTGCCAGGCTGTTCATCACAGGTATATTTAAAACACTGTAGTCTGGGAAAATGTTTCCAACAACAATCAGTCCAATTCCAGGAGCACAATAAAGCTTAAGGTGTGACTACACAGAGACTCTTATACGCAGCACCTGTGACTAGAACTTAATATGCTCTCTGATGGACAACAAGGAGGTCAGCATGAAGTACTTGTGACATCTCTCCTAAGGATGGGTAATGGGCTAGGGAGGGAAGACTCTGGAATAACCATTCTAAGGAATTAGAGAGAGGTCTTCCCCCACAGATAGCAAAATGGTCACCGGGTCATTAACAACCTCTACTCTCAACTTTCTGGATGGAATGCAGGTATTTGATTTTATCTCCTCCATCAAAGAGACACCCCTGTGTGATTAATATTCCTGGTTCACCTAGTGTTTCTTTGTGAATACAAGAACCTCTGTTACTCCCAACAGTCCTGGAACTTGCTCTATAGACCAGGCCTGCCTTGAACTCATGGAGTTCTGCCTGCTTCTGCCTCCCAAGTTCTGGGATTAAAAGCATGTACCACCACCACCTGGCAAAAACAACTTTAATATTTGCATCCAAAACACATTTGCATCCTTGCTAAACTGAATCCAGTGGCTAGAAAGCTCAGAGATAAATTCTGAGTCCTGGCCATCAAAGTAGTCTGTGCAGAGAAAGGAATATGAGGCAGGAGAAGATAGGAACTCAGAGGTTTTGCCTCTGAAGAGTCATGGAGATAGCATTGTCTCTGGGGATTTATAGAGACAGGATAGAGGTTTCAGCTTTGTAAGGGTAAGAGCTACTGGCTTGGCTGCTTTGCTTCCCTGATCTTCAGCTTGAAGCTTGAACCCCAAAATCTGTCTCTGGATCTTTTATTTAATTTTTGTGTTACAGGAGTCTATCCACAGCCTCCCACATGGTGGCTAACAGCTATCTATAACACCAGTTCCAGAGAATCAATACCCTCTTCTGGCCTCTACAGGCATCAGATACAGAAAATTACCCATGTACATAAAATAATAATAATAATTAAGGTAAAGAGCAACTGAGGAAGACATATGAAAGTGAATCTCTGGTTTCCAAATCCACATATATGTAAACCCCTCCCCCATAAATGAGCATGGTTGCACATGGCAGTAATCACAGTATTTGGAGGTAGGGGTAGAGAATAGGAGTTCAGGGTTACCCTTGGGTAAATAGTGAATTGAAATTCAGTCTGAATTATGAGAGTTTTTTTTTTTTTAATGTACATTGGTGTTTTGTCGGCATGAATGTCTGTGTGAGGGTGTCAGATCCTGGGGAAGTGGAGTTGCAGTTTTGAGCTGCCATGTGGGTGCTGGGAATTCAATCTGGGTGATCTTAACTACTGAGCTATCTCTCCAGCACCCCCATCCCTCTTTATTTTTATTTTTAGAGACAGGGTTTCTCTGTGTAGCATTGTAGACCAAGCTGGCTTTGAACTCACAGATATCCACCTGCTCTGCCTTCTGAGGGCTGGGATTAAAGGTGTGTGCCAATGTCTCTTTATGTAATCTTGGCTGTCTTGGAGCTTGCTATGTAGACCAAACCTGAGAGAATGTGTATGTGTGTAACTTATTGTTTCTCTGTGTAGCCCTGGCTATCCTGGAACTCACTCTCAAGAGATCCATCTGCCCCTACCTCCTGAATGGTGGGATTAAAAGCATGTACTGGCACTGCCTGGCTCCACGCTTTGCTTTTTTATGGGCATTTATTGGAGTCAAATATTGATCTTCTTTAAAAAAGATTTCTTTATTGTGTATTCAGTGTTCAGCCTGCATGTATGCTTGTACACTAGAAGAGGGCACCAGATCTTGTGTTAGATGGTTGTGAGCCACCATGTGATTGCTGGGAATTGAACTAAGAACCTCTGGAAGTGCAGCCTGTGCTCTTAACCTCTGAGTTACCTCTCCAGCCCCAATCTCTATTTTTTAAATTGAAGATTTATTTTTATTTTATATGTATGAATGTTTTGTCTATGTGAGTGTCTATGAACCACACATGAACAGTCCCCTCAGAGGCCAGAAGAGGGCACAGGATCCCCTGGACCTGGAGGAACAGAGGGTTGTGAGCCACCATGTGGTTGCTGGGAATTGAACCTCTACAAGAGCTACCAGTGCTCTTAACTGCTGAGCTATCTTTCCAGCCTTCCTTCTTTGATCTTATAGTACTGGATTTAGGTTACAACACCAGTTTATATTTGACAGGGGCATACAGACATTGAAAGGGACCCCAAGATCAAGTTCTCAGCACAAAGGAGATTTATTTGCCCAAGAGTGACAGAGGGCAGGAAATAAGAAACAAAGACAGGAGATAGAGGGTGAGAGGGAAGGGGCATTTATCCCAGAGGAACAAAAGACTGCCTCTGCATAGAGAGGACAGGTGTAGAACGTAGGAAAATAGCAGTTTATAGAGGTACAAGGGGAAACCTCATGTTAGGACGAGGCATTTGATGTTAATTGGGCGTGTTAATTAGTTGAACCAAAGGGGGCTTTTGATTGCTGGACTTCAATGCTTTGATAGCTGGACTTTGGTGGTCAGCCTCAGGAGGAGGTGGTGGACAAATCAGGGAATAGGTGGCTAGCCTTAGGAATGTAATCATAACGGTTTTGAGCAAGGCAGAGGGAATGGGAGAAGGGCAAGCCATGCCCACCAATCTCGAGCTGGCCAAAGTCCCTTCAGTCTTGATACCAGGTGGCTGGGACCAGAAAACCTCTTAAAACGAAGACAATCTACCTTAAGACTTCAGAGCCAGTTGTTGTAAGATCACTAATTGGAAGATTCTGGAAAAAGTTACTAACCAAAAGTTATTTAATCTTGTTTTCCGTTAGAAAAACGAAGTGCAGTCTCTGTGTTGAGTCATGCGTGGCTACGTTTACTACCCAAGCTAGCAAGGCCCCGAGGAAGCCGGTTGTATTTCTTTTATGGGCTTTCAGTAGAACTTTTTCCACGGACGAAGTCTGTCTGGAGTTTTCGACCTGGAATATCAGAAGTCTATCAGAAGGCAAAAAAGGTCGTACTGCTTCCTCAACTCAAGCGCTTCTTTTGAACTTATTTTGTGGTCTCAGTTGCAGGGTCTTCTAAACCTGAATGGCCAGCAGCCCTTTGCCTTATCGGGTTAAGTCGAAAAAGATCCTCTCCCCTTTTCTGCACACGAACTGACAATCAGTCTCTCGCCACACGGGCAAGGCCGGGACCATCCTGGAGCACCTGGCAGGGAGTAAACCTAGGGTGTCATGTCAAAGCTACCTGCACGCCTTGCACTTTTGTGAGGACAGCAGCAGAGAACCTGCAGCCACGACGCGGGAAGCCAAACCATAACTCCCAGCAGGCCCCACGGGCGGGAAAGCGTGCCTTCTCATTGGGGAGAGGCTAGCGGCGTGCCTTTCCATTGGGCAGCGGCTCCACCAGCCGACAAAGCCCCTGCGCGCGGGGCACGGCGGGAGTGGAGGCCGCGGGGTTTGCGGCCGTACTTCATCTCCCGGCGGGCCCAGCGGTGAAGGCGGTGGCGCGACGCCTTTGTGGAAGCCGGAGCCCTCCGGGAGGAAGTTCCGGTCTCTGCGACGCTGGGACCGTGGCGGCCGCTTAGGAGGAGGAGGAGCGGGTCGCAGGGGCTGCGCTGCTTTGGTAAGGGCCCAGGACAGGAGAGAGGGCGTGCCCGAGCTGCTGGGCCGGGGTCAGCTGTCCGGGCGGCTCTGGTAATCTTGGGCCCGCGCGGCCTAGAAGCCGTGACTTCGAAGACACGGGGCGGCCGCGGCCCGCTCGCGAAGACAGCCTAGCGGCCGTGGGAGGCCCCGCTCGCGGCCGGAACGCCCTGGAACGGTCGCGGGCCCGGGGCGGGGCCCGAGGCGGCGGTAGAATTACCGGTCCCACCGCGGAGCGGCCAGCTGTGGGGCGAGGGACCAGCGCGTGGTAGCGGCTTCAGCGCTCCGTTCTGTGGAGCTGCAGGCGGGCTTCTTTCTTTTTCTGTTCCCTTGTGTTTGTGATCCAGTTCAGAGACATCACTAGATACGGAGTTCTTGTGCCTGCAAGTAACCTTGGTCGCCCACCCAGACGCCCAGACAGGAAGGTGCGAGAGCTAAGAACCTGGCCCACGGGCCCGTAGAACCGGGAGGCGGGCGAGGGTGACTGGTGGGTTCTGTACCCGTTGGGCGAATGTAGGAGGAGAGTGGTATTTCCACATATTCGTGTTTTAGATTCCTTTTGGTGCTGTAAATAGTGTTTTCCTTTTAACTTTATAGTTGACGTTGAGCTAATGGATTCAAGTGTGGGGTTGCGTTTCTTGATATAAAGAAAAGGCTTGATTTGTGGAACACATAAAGTGGGAGTAGTTTGGATTTTTAAATGTTAGTTTTTCTTCTTGCACGCTCTAGGCTTGTTTATTAACTTCAGACTTTCAGACTAATTGGATATAAGTGAAGTAGTTTTTATTCGCCTCTCCTAATCACCCAGGTCAATTTCTAAACTCTGGATTGTGCCTCAGCTTTGTTAGTTTCTTTCCAGTTTCCTGTTGGTTAAATAAGTCACAGTTTCCAAGCTTGTGCCTATCAAAGGGAAAGGTGTTAAGGCGAATAACGTTAATGACAATGTGGAAAGCAACTAGTGCTATGTTATCATCTTGGGGAAACATACAAGTTGAATCTAATGCCATGCTTGGTGGAGCATACTTGTAATCCTGGCATTTAGGAGGATGTCAGGTTTGAGGCCATCCCAAACTGCATTGACACACTTAAAAAAAAAAAAAGGAATCTGAATTTTAACTCCTTAACTAGTACACTTACAGAAATACTAATTTATGTATAGTATGAAATCTTTAGGATTATATGTAATATGTAATCTATGTATACAATCTCTAGGATAGATAAGACTCAGTTCTGAGCAGGCATAGCACCCTTACTGGTCATTGAATCCAGGGCTTTCTTTATACTTGCTATGCAAGTTCTCTACCACTGAACTGCAAATAATAACCCCAGCCTCCTTACAGAAGTTTGTTACCAGGCTTGAGTTTGTTTTTCTTACCTTTAGAATCCTAAAGGTAGCCCTTCACATAAGGAAGAATTTTCAATGAGAAAATTATTGTTCTTGACACCTCCCCCCTTTTTCTTTTTTGAGACACGGTTTCTCTTAGCCTCCCCTGGATTTGAACAACTAGACTTGCCTTTAAATTTCTAATCTTTCCACTTGTACTTTCCCAGTACTGCAATGGGATGCTGTCATTCTCAGCTATGGGGCGCTTATAAATAAATGTAGTCTAAGCTAAAGTGTTCTGCCATTGTACTATATCTCCAGGCCTTAAAAGTTCTCTAAAAACAAAAATGTGTCACCATGCTTAGATGTATGAACATGTTAATGGCTTGATTCAGAATCAGAGTTACTTAGATAATAAAACTTTTGAAAAGTTTTATTTACTCATCTACTTATGTGAGGCAGGGTCTCACTTTGCAGCCCTGGCTGGCCTGGAACTGGCTGTGTAGTTTGGTCATGAATTTACATCTGTTGGCTGCATCTAGAATAGTGGAATTTTAAAGAAAGGTGCATTCCTACAAGCCAGTCTGAGTGCCTTTTATATCAATTCTGTGACAGTGTCTTGTATGCAGTGTTCACTAAATGTTAGCCACCACTATAGCTTTTTTCTTCTCCTTTGAGATAATCATGTTACTCATGTAGCCCAGGCTAGTGCCAACTTAAATTCTGCCCCAGTCTCTGAGGTTGGACAACTTGTAGGAGTTGTTTCTTTCATCCTACCATGGGGGTTGTGAGAATCAAACTCAGGTTGTTAAGCCTGGCATCAAGTTACCTACTGAGCCATTTCACCAGCCCCTACCTTTTTTTGAGACAGGGTCTCTCCCTGGGACCTATGGCTTGCCAATTGATCTAGGTTGCAGCCATTAAATTCCCAAGTTACTCCTATCTCCACCTCTCCAGTGCTGAAATTACACTTTTATTTGTCGGCGCTGTGTATTGAACTCAGCTTTTTATGTTTGTTCAGCAAGCAGTTTACTAGCTGAGCTTTTACCCCAACAAGCCCCTCCCCATACCCCCTTTGAGACAGGGTCTCACTATGGATCGATCCTTGGCTGGCTAAAACTCACAAAGACTCACTTGCTTCTGCCTCCCAGTGCTGGGATTTAAAACTTGTGCCACCAAGCCTGGCAACTTCCCTTTTTCCTTTTCTTCTTTCCTTTCTTTCTTTCTTTCTTTCTTTCTTTCTTTCTTTCTTTCTTTCTTTCTTTCTTTCTCTTTCTTTCTTTCTTTTTTTTTCTTTTTTTGAGATACAGTTTCATGTATCCCAGACTGGCCTGGAATTCCTACTACTGCAGCCTCTACTTACAGAGTACTGAGGTTATAGGATATGTCACCTCACCTCACCCTACATTGTACTGTTGTTCTTTAGAATTATGTTAAATGTATTTTTTTTACATACATTGTAACAAAAATTTACCTTTTAAACCATTTTAAAGTATACAGTTCAGATGTATTACAAAGTGTTCAAATGGATACAAAGTATTGCAACCAGCAATGACTGTTGCTAAAACTTTTCACCTAATCTATCAGAAACTCTGTAACCATTAAGCAAGTAACTCTCCATGTAGCTCCTGATAAATTTTACTTTTTCTCTATGAATTTGTGTTTGATACATTATGGCCTTTTCTGTGTTTGGCGTGTTTGGCTTGATATAATGGTTTTAAAGTTGATTGATAGGATAGTATGTATCAGAATTTTATTTCTTTTCAGATTAAATAGTTTCTGTCCTTTGTTTAGAGGACCTGTAAACAGATTAATTTTATTATTATTACTATTTTAGTTTTTTGAGACAGGATTTCTCTGTGTAATAGCCCTGCCTGTCCTGGAACTCACTCTTTAGACCAGGATGGCCTTGAACTCACAGAGATCTGTCTGTTTCTGCCAAGTTCTGGGATTAAGGGAGTGTGCCACCACCTCCTGGTGCTTATTATTTTTTAATTTATGTATGCAAGTCTGCATGTGGGTATGTGAAAGTGAGTGTAGATGCTTATGGGGGCCAAAAGTGTTGGACCCCATGGAGCTGGAGTTACAGGCAATATTGAATCACCTGATGTGGATGCTGCTCCTCTGCAAGAGTAATACTTTCATTCCTTAACCAGTGAGCCATTTCTATAGCCCTTAGAGTTCAAACAAACAAACAAACAAACAAAAAAAAACCCAAAACAAAAAAAAACAAAACCAATCATATTTTCTTGTAAATTTTGTTTTTTTTTTTTTTTTTTTTTTGAGACAGGATTTCTCTGTAGACCTAACAACCATCATGGAACTTGCTCAGTAGACCAGGCTGGCCTTGAACTTAGAGGTCCTCCTGTCTCTGCTTCACAAATCATCTATTTGTTTTTTGTTTGTTTTGTTTTTTTCAAGACAGGGTTTCTTTGAGTAACTGCCCTAGCTGCCCTGGAACTTGCTCTGTAGACCAGGCTGGCTTCAAATTCACAATGATGTGCTTGCCTTTGTCTCCCAAGGGTTGGGATTATTTGCTGCAGCAGCAGCAACCACCACCACCACCACCACCACCACCACCACCACCACCACCAAATCCCCAATCATCTGTTTTAACACTTGGCTTTAGTAAATAATGCTGTGAACAGTGATATATACATAGCTTTGGCATCTTAATTTGGTTGTTTTTGCAATGATCTGTCAAAACAAACCGCAGGTTTTATGAATTCCATGCTAGGCAAGCATCCTACTACTAAGCTAAAACCTTCACTTCAGCTCTATTTAGTCTTAACCTTTTTTCTTTAAAAATGTGTGTGTGTGTGTGTGTGTGTGTGTGTGTGTGTGTGTGTGTATATGTAGCTGGGCAGTAGTGGTACGTATCTTTAATCCCAGCACTTGGGAGGCAGAGACAGGTGAGGAATCTCTGGAAGTTTGAGGCTAGCCGTCTCTATAGAGTGAATTCCAGGACAGCCAAGGTAATACAGAGAAACCCTGTCTGGAAAAACAAACAAAACCAAAAAAAATTAGTAAAAGTTAAATATTTTTAATTTAATACTTTAAATAATAATAATGATGTTTTAAAACAAGAGTATCACGCTGTGGTCCATTCTGTCCTGGAACTACCTTACTGTTATAGCCCTGACTATAGATACCCTATATATAATATATATATCTTAAAATATATATTATTTTGTATTTTTGAAATGTGGTCTCATGTAGCAGCCTGAGTCTTGAAGTCACTATGTAGGTGTAACTCCTGACCTCTTATCCCTCAAGTGCTGGGATTCCAGGTGATATAAACCTCCTATGACATGGTGATATGTAATTATAACTCCAGCACTTGGAAGGAAGCTGTAAGCTTGAGGAGGGCCTAGTTTATATTACATAGATGATCCATTCTCAAAACAAAAACCATATAATTCAGCAATTATACTTACAGGTATACCCAAAGGGGTTAGAAGCATAATCTCAAGCAGGTATTTGTATCCTTGCTCATATAGCAATATTCATAATAGCTAAAATAAGAAAGCAATCCAAGGCTAATTGATAGATGAATGGATAAGCAAATGATATCTTTATGTATGTTTACACTTTAGAATATTATTTAGTCTTAAAAAGGAAGATAAGCACCTTGTAATCCCAGTCTTCCTAAGTTTGTGGGCCAGCTAGCCTGGTGTATGCAGCACCATCCAGTAAAGAGATTTGTTTCAAAGGAGGTGGGCAAAGAACTACACCTGAGGTTGTCTTCTGATGTCCACAAGCTGCCAAGGCACACATGCTCCTGTGCTTAAATGAATTTACATACCCACACATATATCATACACATGCATGTGTAATGCATACAAAGATAATATTTTTATAACTTTGTTTTGGTTTTTTGAGACAGTTTTTGTGTATTGCTTTGGAGCCTGTCCTGGAACTAGCTCTGTAGACCAGGCTGGCCATGAACTCACAGAGATCTGTTTGCCTTTGTCTCCCTCTGCTGGGATTAAAGGCGTGTGCCATTAATGCCCGGCTTATTTTTTATAATTTTTGTTATTAAATTTATGTATGGGTGTTCGGCTGGCATGTATGTCTGTATACCATGTGTGTGCCCAGAGGAGGATTTTTGGATCCCTGGGACTGGATTTAAAGAAGTATGTCTTGAGAATTGAACCCAGGTCCTTTTGAAGAGCAGCAAGTGCCCTTAACCATTGAACCATCTCTTCAGATCAAGAATTTTTATGTACTTTAAAATATTTTTATATTTTGTGTGTATGAGTGCCTGCCAATATGTGTATGTATCATATACATCCCTGATGTTTGTAGAGAATAGAAGAGAGTGTCAGACCCCCTAGAACTGGAGTTGCAGACAGTTGTGAACTGCCATGTTAGTGTTAGGAACCAGACCCAGATTCTCTTCTAGAGAAGCAAGTGAGTGTTCTTAACCACTGAGCTCCTGCCCCAAGGTAAGATGTTTTTAAAGTGGTAGCTGGAGAGCTGGCATAGTGCTTAAGAGCACTCATTGCTTTTCCAGAGGATCCAATTTCGATCCCCAGCATTCATACCCTAGGCAGCTTACAACCAGCCTCCCCCTACCCCATTTTTTTTTTTTTAAAAAGATGGTCACTTTGTTATGCTACAGAATGGCTAGATTTTGAAGATGTCATAGTAAGTGTACACTGTCATAAAAAAAGTACTGTGTGATTTCAGTTGTTGAGGAACCCAGTAGTAAAAACCATAAATTAGCCATTCATGGTGGCACATTACTTTGGTCCCAGTGCTCTATGCAGAGGCAGGTGAATCTGAGTTTGAGGCCCTTTTGATCTAAAGAGAGTGCCAGGATAGCCAGGGCTACACAGAGAAACCCTGCCTCAGAAACACAAACAAAATCATAAATCACGTGGAAAATAGAATACAGTTGCCAGGAGAGGGTAAGAGAATAATGGACTGGGTAGTGGTGGCACACTTGTTCCTTTAATCCCAGCACTTGGGAGGTAGAGACAGGCGGATCTCATCCAGTTTGAAGACAGCCTGGTCTACAAAGTGAGTTCCAGGACAGCCAGGACTGTTATACAGAGAAACCCTGTCTTAATAAGAACAAAACAAAGAAAGAATAATGGGAAATCACTGTTTAATCCATAGTTTTATAAGATTAAAAGAGATAAGGAAATGACTGATCCCCATGGTTGTACAACATTGTAAATGTATTTAATGCCACTGGATTGAACTGTATACTCAAAAATAATTTAAGGAAGACTATTTAAAAAAAAAAAAAAATTAGGAGCTGGAGTGGAGTGACAGACGGTTCAGTGTAAAGACAGTATCTCCTAGGTTCAGTTCTCAGCACATAAAACGTCCTATAACCCCAATTCCAGGGGGATCCAATTCCTCTGACTTCATGGACATCAGTATTTAGCTCCTGAGTACTGGAATTAAATTTTATGTATTTATTTTAGGTAAGGTCTTAGGTAGCCTAATCTGTCTTAAAACCTATGTAGCTAACCAAGAATGGCCAGGAACTTGTTTGGGGTTTTTTGTTTGTTTTGTTTTTCAAGACAGGGTTTACCTGTGCAGTTCTGATTGTCTTTGCCTCCTGAGTACTGGGATTAAAGGTGTGTGTCATCACCACTTGGCATGAACTCCTTCTTTTTTTTTTTTTTTAATTAGTTTGTGTGTGTTAATGTTTTGCTTGAATGCATGTGTGTACTCTCTGTGTGTCTGGTGAGAAGGTGAGAAGAAAGCATTGGATCCTTTAAACTGGAGTTATAGATGGTTATGGGGTACTTTTTGGGGTGACTGAACCCTCTTCAAGAGCAACGAAGTCTCTTAACTATTGATCTGAGTCTTCACCTTGATCTTGGACTCTTGTTTCTACCTCTCAAGTATTAGGATTATAGCCACCACACCTGGCTCTCATGTTACTGTTTCTTTTTGATACAGAATTTTACTGTGTGGGCCTAGCTGGCTCCAGTTTATGGTAGTTTTCTCTCTCTCTCCGTCTGTTATGAGTATGTTTTCCCGCCAGCCTGGTCCCACAGCCGTCAGCCCCAAATAACACACAGAGACACTATATTAGATATAAAGCTGTTGGCCTTTTACTAGTGTTTTTTACTGGCTAGCTCTGTCTTAAATATTAACCCATTTTTATTTAAATATTTCCACTTACAGGAGAGAGGATCAGGAGTTCTACCATGTTGGTCCTACATGTTGAAACTCCTCCTACCTCTCCCTGACTCCTCCTTGTCTCCTAGTCCCACCTATCTTGCTTTCCTATTGGCCAACAAACAGTGCTTTATTCATTAACTAATACAAGAAACATATTTACAGAATGACATTTCCCATCATCTCTTTTCTGTCTAAAATAAAAAGAAGGGTTTTAACTTTAACATAGTAAAATATATAACAAAACAGTTATCAAATAATAAGCATAGTTAACAATGTTCAGTTCGTTAACTTTTAAAGAAAATATTTTATCTTTGTGTGTCTAAAGTCTTATATGTAATTTATCTTTAATCCTAACTAAGGAAAACTATAACCATAACTACCTGTCTTCAACTCCATCAAAGACCACAGAAGGATAATATATAAATTCTAGAAATGACCGAGACAACTCACTGCCTGGTCAGTCACCTGAAGTTCTTCTGTAATGTTCCATCTTCAGCCTATAGGCCATAGTGTGTCTGGCAGACTCCTTAGCAAATAAGAATCTTTAAACTGTCCACCTGTATTTTTAGCTTGTCTGTCACTTTTCTGTGTCCTGTAGATTGTCTGGCAGATTCTTCCATGATGCAGGAGCCTTGTAGCACTGTCCATCTTGTTTTAGCAGTCACTTTCCTGTGGGTCCTGCATGTCCAGTTTATACAGCGTAAAGTCAGACAGTCCAGACAAGAGCAGTGTCAGACAGTCCAGACAAGAGCAGTGTCTTGCCCAAAGGGCTAGTCTTGTCATATTAGAAGTAAACTCCATAACAAGTTTCTTTGATGTCTTTCTTTCTGACGCAGGTGTTGTTGCCAGGAGCAGTTATGTCTCACTGTTAAGAAAAACCCTAAACCATTTTAAATGCCATATTCTGTAGGTCTTTGAAAGGTTTGAAGAATATTTATCCATCTCAAATATATCTCTGTATATCTAGAAATCATAAATAACTATAAATTTTGACTATTATAGGTAACTATCTAAAATATGTACTAAATTATACATTTTTAAATGAGCCATATAAACACAATACCTAAACAAGAGGAGAAATATACATATCACAAAATTGACCTTAAGTTTGTATCAATAAATGAAAATCCATTCCAAAACAAAGTGTTCATTTCTATACCATAATTCCCTTTACCTTTAAAGAGAATATTGTGGTCATTAACCATTTCTAACCAACCCCATATAAATGAAAACATTTATAAACAATATTTGGGAATTTGGGAGTCGTTCTTCGTTCTTTCTAAATTGCTTCCTGCTGGTAGGGGGCACTGTCTTGGAGATCCTAAGAAGATGAAGAAATCTTGTAGTGGTCTGTAAGGCTGCCTTGAATGTTGGATCACCTGGGACACTGCTTCAGGGTGTCTTGCTTGATCAAACTGTGTTAGTCTGGAAGGAATCCATAGCTTTTCATTTTCTGTGGAAACAAAATAGGAATTCTTTTCCCCAGTAACCTGTTCTTAGACTTAAATTTTGAAGCTAAAGCATTTTTAAAATATATAAATTGGATTAATTCAGCAGCAATGATAATCAAATGTATTGTAGCAATTGTTCCTTCCTTAGCAATTGAGCAATTCAAAGATAACACAATCGCATACAGTATCCAGATTCTCTGTGTATTTTCTTAATCTGAATCCATCTTTACGTAAATCTTTTTTTTGGCCAGAGTCTTTTATCTGCTAAACAACATTGTTAAAATTAAAGCCACAGCTGTATTAGCCTTGGTCTATCCAAGATGTCAGGGGTACATTTAGCATCAGCATTGAGAGCTGTGCCCACCACCTTGGACTTCGCTTCATCAAGCAGCATGCTGCCGGCTTGGAGATGTGGTCATTGCCAGCTTTTGTACACACCATGAAGTTGTTAGCAGGGCTTCTTAAAAGTGTTTTGGTTTTTTGCCTCAGTGCTGTGTCAGGAAACCTCCCTTAAAGGAGCTGTACAAATCTCTGCTTGTCTCTAGGAAAACAGAGCCCAACCGAGAAAAATGCTGCTACCAAGAAGACTTGTTTGTCTCTGTTCTTTTGTTTGTAAAATCCCTTTTTTAAGCTTTTGTCAAGTTTTAAGCGAAAGTTCTTGGGCCCCACGTTGTAGGCACCATTTTGTTACAAGCAGTTTTCCTGCCAGCCTGGTCCCGCAGCTGCATCATCTCCAAGTAACACACAGAGGCACTGCATTAGATATAAAGCTGTTGGCCTGTTACTAGCATTCCTTATTGGCTAACTCTGTCTTAAATATTAACCCATTTCTATCTGTCTAAATATTTTTGTTTGGTCTTACTTACTGGAGAGAGAGTCCAGACTTTCTCCTTTCTCAAGTTTCTACATCTTGAATCTCTTACTACATCTCCCAAAATCCTCCTTGTCTCCTACTCCTGCCTATCTTGCCTTCCTATTTGCCAACAGTGCTTTATTCATTAACCAATAAGAGAAACATATTTACAGAATGACATCTTCCATCATTAGACCAGGTTGTCTATGAACTCACAGAGATTCTCCTGTGTCTGCCTTCTGATTACTGAGATGAAAGGCATTCGCTACCACTGCCTGGCTAATTTTGTTTTTATATACATTGGTGTTGTATCTGCATATATGTCTGTGTGAGGATGTCGGGTCCCCTGGAACTGGGTTCGCAGATAGTTGTGAGCTGTTATGTTGGTGCTGGGAATTGAATCCAGGTCTTCTGGAAGAGCTACCAGTGCTCTTAACTGCTGTGCAATCTCTCTAGCCCTGTCCTTTATTTTTGTGAGACAGTCACTTGTAACCCAGACTAGTCTTGAATTCAGTATGTAATGAGGCTGACTTTGAATTCATTGGAATAACCCTGCATCTTCCCCAAGTACTGGGATTAGAGGCTTGAACTACCAGCCTGGCTTCTCTTTCATAAATAAAATTAAATTAAATGATTAAAATTAAAAAATTATTTCTTCTTTTGGTGCTAGGGATTGATGATGGTCTTAATGCATCATAGGCAGCTACATTTTCAGCACTCTTTTTCTGGAAATCCTTTGGTTCATATGTTGGTCTATTTGATGATAATGCTCCTTCATTTGTCTTTACCCTTCATTCATTTGTCTGTATCCTTCATTGATTCATTTGAATTCATTCTTTTCCTTTCTGCTTCTGTGAGTTGATAATTTTATACTGTCCTGTCTTCCAAGTTTTATGCTCCTTTATTCTACTTGCTCAATGAACTCTATTGTTGAAATCTAAGGTGAGCTTTTTATTATAAGCAATGTACTTTTCCACTCCAGAATTTTTTTTCATGTCTCTGTAGTTTCTCTTTATTGATATGCATTTTGATGATCTTCTTTAGAATTTGTTTGTTTATTTGTTTATTGAGTGTGTGTGTAGCAGGGAGAAGAGGCATAGAGGTCAGGGCACAACTTTGTGGAGTCTGTTCTTCAACCTTTTTTGTGAGTTCCTGTGGGGGTCATCAGGTTTATGTGGCAACTACCTTTACTAACAAATGAATTGTCTTGATATTCAAACATGGTAGAGCAGTTTTTGCTTTATGACAAGGACAGCCACATATTAACGGTCAAAGAAATGTAAGTAGGCAGAAATTTTCAACAAACTGCTTATTTATTTATTTATTTATTTATTTATTTATTTATTTATTTATTTATTTTGAGGCAGGGTCCTACTGTATTGTCCTAGCTGGCCTAGAACTTGTTGTATAGACCAGTCTAGCCTCAAATTACAGAGATTCACTTACCTCTTCTTCCTGAGTACTGGGTTTGTTTTGTTTTGAGACAGGGTCTACCTATGTAGCTTTGGCTGTCAATAGATCTCACTGTGCAAAACAGTCTGTTTTCAAACCCACAGAGATCCACATGCTTTTTGCCTCCTGAGGTTAGAGGCATGCATTACCATTCCCAGCCTTTTTGTTTGTTTTTATTATTATTATTATTTGAACATTTTAAAAGATGATTCCATATAGGTCTGGTTGGCCTTGAATTTAGTATGAATCTGAGGAGGATTTTTAACTTTACAAATTTTTTATTTGATTTTGTGTATGCACAATATTTGCTGGGGTTAGTTTTCTTCCATTATGAGGCTCCCCAGAATCAAAATTGGGTTATTAGTTTTGATAGCAAGCAATTTACCTGCTGAGTCATCTATGTGGTCCAACTTTGATTTCTTGTGTCTCCTGCCTTCATTTCCTAAGACTAAATAAGGTATATGATACCTTGCTGTCTTATAGAAAATATCCATCTGTTGTCTAGGCTGGCTTTGTGAACTATTAGCAGTCCTTCTTTCTCAGTTTCCTGAATGCTGGAATTATAGATGTGTGCTATTCATGCAGCTTTAAACTATTTTCTTTTTTTGGTGGAGGTGAGGGGGGCCCAAGTTAGCTTTGGACTTGCCATGTAGCCTAAGATAGCCTTGAACTCTTTTGTTTCCTCTGCCTTATTTCTGAGATTATAGGTGTTTATCAAAATATCAAGTTTTGAATCAATCAATCCTTCCTTCCTTAATTAATTTCTCTCTCTCTCTCTCTCTCTCTCTCTCTCTCTCTCTCTCTCTCTCTCTCCCTCCCTCCCTCCCTCCTCTCTCTCTTTCCTTTCTTTCTAGGGGGGGCAGTTATTTGACACATAGTTTCTCTGTATAGCCCTGGCTGTCTTGGAACTCACTCTGTAGACCAGGCTGGCCTTGAACTCAGAGATCTGTTTGTCTCTGTCTCAGGAGTGCTGGGATTAAAGGTGTGTGCCACCACACCTGGCTTGAACAACTTTCTAAAGAGATTCCCTTTACTGCCAGAAATCTTTGAATAGTCTCCTATTCAGTCACTCTGAAGCAGTTATTCTCACTTTGTGAAGAGAGCCACATTTTTCTTTTTCTTTTTAAAATTAATTTTTTTTTTAATTTTTATTTTACATATAGATCCCAGTTCCCTCTCCCTCCTTCTTTCCCTCTCTCCCACCCTCTCATTTCTCCCCACCCCATCCCCCATCACTCCACATGTAGGGTGATGCCCTCCAGGAGGCGTCATCAGACAGTGGAACCAGGATGTATTCCTGGTGCACAAAAGGACTTTGGGGGCACATCCCCCATGGAGGGATACTCCCTTAACCTAGAGACAGGAGAGAGGTCCTAGTCCCTACTCCAAATGACTTGACAGATTTAGAGCCACACTTTGCTATATTTAGATGAAGTTTTGCCTTAATTTATTTTACAATACTAGGTTCTTTTTGGTGTTTTGGGTTGTTTGTTTTTGTTGCTTGTTATAACCTTTCTGCTCCTTTTTTGTTCGTTTTTTGAGTTTGAAACAATCTCTGTTACATAGCTCTGGCTGTTCTAGAGATTGATGTGTATGTAGATCAGGCTAGCCTCTGCCTCCATCACGTTTGGTTCTTCCTGGAAGACTTTTGACTTCCGATCTTGATGTTAAGGATGTTGACTCTTTACATTCATGTTTGGTTTTGTGCATTTTTCTCTAAAGAGTCTTGTATAGATTTCTTTGCTGGAGTCTTTTCCTTAGTTGCTTTATCCAAATTATCTACCTGTATGTGGTGGTAGCTGCTTGTAAAGTGCTCTGGGGATGTGCAGGCCAGAGGATTAGGTGCTAAGATCATCCTTGGCTATATAGGAAGTTTGAGGCCCTGCTGGGCTATGTGAGATCTTGTTTTCTAAGTTCAAAAACACTAGCTGTCAAGACTCATGCTTTAATTCAAGTAATTCAAAGGCTAAGACCGGATTCCCTTGGTTTCTAGGCTGGCCAAGGCTACAAAGTGAGTTCAAGTATTGATATAGCCTAGGTTATGATGTGATGCCATGACCCAAAACAAAACAAAACAATAACAAAATAACAAACAACAAACCAACAACAATAAATAACCAAAGAGAAAACCTAGTATAGTGAGTGACTTGCTTGTAATCTTAGCACTAGGAATGTGGAAGCAAGATCAGGCATTCAAGTTCACCTACGGCTAAATCAGTCGGAACTTAGCTTGAGTTATATTTGACTAAACCATCTTTCTAGCCCCTACATACTGCTTTGTTTGTTTCTTCTTAAGACAGGGGTTCTTCTGTGCAGCCCTGGCTATCCTGGAACTCAGTTTATAGACCCGACTGTCCTTAAACTCACAAAAGTTCTCTTGCCTCTGCCTCCCAAGTGCCGGTTTTACATACTGCTTTTGAATGGCCTAATTTTCAATTACTTTATTCCAGCTGTTCTTGATTTTCTACCTACTATCTCTTAGCGCCAGTATCTAAACCTATAGCTTGCTTTACAGCTTTCATTAGTCCTGAATGAAAGGGGTTTTCCTTCCTGAATAATCATAATGAATAGTTGGGCCTTTTCTGGACTGCCAGCTCCCAAGTGATGACAAGGAGACTTCTTATTAAGTGTGAAAGCTTGGCCTTAGCTTAGGCTTGTGTCCAAGTAGCTCTTACAACTTAAATTAACCTTTCCTCCATTCTGTACGTCTGACTTACTCCACATCTTGTTCCACATCTCTCTGGTGAATTCCAAGAGCCTCAGATTCTTTCCAGAGTTTTTATCTCTGCCTGGAGGTCCTGCCTATCCTCTGCTGCCTGTCCATTCAGCTCTTTATTAAACCAATCAGAAGGTGCCTTGGTAGAGACACAACTTCACAGTGTACTAAGAGATTATCCCACAGCAAATAATAATTAAAATAACAATAATTATCATTCTTATTGCTATTATTGGTATTTTGAGATGGGGTCTTACCATGCTGCCCTAGTTGGTCTGGAATTACTTACTGTGTGGACCAGAGCTGGCCTAGAACTCAGAGATCTGCCTGCCTGAGTAGTGTGATGGAAGACTTGGTCTCCTGTTTGAATTCTAAGTTAGGTGAAATACAAAAGAGCACTTTGTATCAGTCCTTCAGATACCTCTCCCTGTCCACCTGACAAGGTAGAACAAATGTATAAAATAATTTGCAAATACATTTGCTCTCTTCTTGGAGAGGGGCTCAGAATTGGGCTGCACTGCTTAAAAAGCAAAATTACTCTGTTGAAGAGGAAGAGAGCGAGGGAACATAAAAATACTATACAATATTCCTACTGCTTTGAAGATTTTTTTTTAGCTTTTTACATTTTAATTATTTATTTGGGGGAGCATAGGCATGTGTATATGCATATGCCATGGCACACAAGAGGAGGATATAGGACAACTTTTAGGAGTCAGTCCTCTCTTCACCCCATTTAAGTCCCGGGTAATCAGGCGTGGTAGTAAGTGCCTTTATCCTTTGAGCCATCTATCTCATCAGCCAATTTTTAATTGAATTTATTATTGTATATAATGTGTATGAATATGGGTATATATGTCTCACATACATGTGTAGAGGTCAGAAAACAACTTTTGGGAGATAGTTTTCTCCTTCCACAGAGGTGTGCAGGGATCGAACTCAGGTGTTTAGGCTTATGTCGAAAGCACTTTACCCCCTTAAGCCATCTTGCCATCTGCCCTGTAGTTTTCTTTCTTTCTCTTTTCTTTCTTTCTTTTTTTTTTTTTTTTGGTTACTGCTTGTTGTTTTAGAATTTTCTTTGGGGAAACAAAGCCTTGAAAATTTTATGTCAGCCATTTTGATGACTTGTGAATTGGTGGTTTGTTTTGTTTTTTGTTTTTCAAGACAGGGTTTCTCTGTGTATTAGAGCCCTGGCTGTCTGGTTGTCTATATCTCCTGAGGGCTGGGATTAAAGGTATATGCTACCACACCCAGTGTGACTTGTTTTTTTTTTATTCTCTTGACATCAAGTATCCTTTGGTGCACAAAAGTATTTAATTATGATGGTACACTTTATTATTTTTTCTTTTATTTGTTGTGTCATATTTAGGAAATGCTTGTAAATCCATGAAGATCTTTCAGTAGCTACAAGAAAAGTCCTGGAGATAATTTCTCATCTTGATTTAGGTTACATGCCTGTCTTCAAAGCAATCACTGGTGAGGATAATAAGTACTCTCTGATTAATGATGCTCAGTAGTGTAGGGTTAGCCACACAGACTGAGAATGATGCTAAGATGCTCTTTCCCATAATGGACAAATAAATACTGGGGAAATCACTCAGAAAAGAATTATTGAGTGTTAAACAATCTTTGTACACCAAAATGTTTGTTTATAATGCCCCAGATTTACTTTTTTTTTTGATGAGAGACCTTGACTTTTGAAAAACACTGCTTTTTAAGGTGTTTGTGTGAGAGTGTGCATCCTGTATTAGCTGTGTGAAGGTCATAGGGCATCTGTGAGAGTCAGAAACACCCCCCCCCACCACACACACACACAGTTTCTCTGTGTAACAGCCCTGGCTGTCCAGGAACTCTAGATCAGGCTGTGATGGAATTCAGAGATCCACCTGCCTCTGCCTCCTGGCTCAGAACACACATTTTTAATTGAAAATTTTTTTACCTCTTTTAAAAAGTTAAATTGTTGTCAAACAGAACAACAGGCTAATTTGTTCTCTGTGTGTTCTTGTGTGTACACATGCCACAACATGCTTGTGGAAGTCAGAGGACAATTTGTGGAAATTCATTCTTTTCCTCTACTTTCTAGGTCATGGGAAAGGTAGTCGGGCTGGGAGGCAAGCACCTTTACTCACTGAGCCATCCCACAGCTCGGACTCTTATTTATTTGTGTGATTGTTTGCTTTGACCAGCTCTTACTGTAGTCTTCAATGGTCTTGAATTCACAGAGATCTAAGTGTCTCTGCCTCCAGAGTGCAGGAATTAAAAATGTGTGACATTACCCTTGGCTGAAAAAGTTTAAAAAAATTTTTTTTTTTTAAAAATGTGTGTGTGCTTGTGTTTCTGACTTCTGAGTGTTGGGATATAAAAGGCATGCACCGTCATACCCAATAATCTTTTTAGTTATAAGTTGATTATAAATTTTCTGTTGTCTATGCCTATTTATATTTAGTGTGTGTGTGTGTGTGTGTGTGTGTGTGTGTGTGTGTGTGTGTTTGAATAAATTAGAGGATAACTTCTTTTGGGAGTTGGTTTCTCCATCATATAGATCTAGGAGATTGAACTCAGGTTGTCAGGTTTGGGGGTAAGTGCTATAACCCACTGAGCCTTCTCACTAGCCCTGTAATACATATTTTAAAGTGATCTCTGAAAATATCCTTGATGATGTGGTCCCTGATAAACTTAACAAGCAAAGATTAAGTAGTTTAGTTTATACTTCATGTTCTAAAGTACTTACTTGTGATTTATTTTATGCAGGTACTACTCTACTAGAGTTTGGTAGGAAAAAGATCTACTTATTGAAGCTTTCTTGATATAGAAAGAGATGTGGGGGGATTCTCGATCTGCTAACAGAACAGGACCTTTTCGGTAAGTCTTAAATTTTAAATATTTAAATTTTCAAGTATTTATGATGCAACTTGGCCTACCATGAATGCATATATTTTCTTTGTGATAAATAACTAAGTTTTTTAGAAGTAGAAAATATTTTTAAAGTTTCTAGTCATTTATAGAGTTATCGAGAATATATACCCAGCACGTATCTATTTCTCTTTTCTCTTTGTATATGAAATTGTATCTAGAACCCAGGGCATCCTTTATGCTTGGCAAGTGAACTATAGATGATGTTTTTTCTTTCTTTCTTTTTTTTTTTTTCTGGGACGGTGTTTCTCATCTTTTTGTGTATATGTCTTCCTGGCTTTACTGGAACTCATTATGTAGAGCAGGCTGGCCTCAGATTTACAGAGGTCCTCTTACTCCTGCGTCTGGAGTGCTGGGATTAAAGGTGTGAGGCAACAAGCCCAGCCAATAATATTTTTCAAATATTAAAACTATGTCAGAATCATTTATTCATTTATCTGTTTTGGGTTTTTGAGACAATGTGTTACTCTAGCTCATAGCAGCCTGAACACACTACATTGTCCAGACTGACAATGAAGTCGGGAATCCTTTAACATCCCAGGTGTGAGATTATTTACTTACTTTTGAGATAAGGTTTTGCAGTGTGTCCTCGGCTGCCCTTAAACTTCTGGTCTTCCTGTCCTAGCTTCCTTAATAGCTGGAATTGCTGGTATGCACTATCACTCTTGTTTCTTCGTATTTGTGAATTCTTTTATCTCTTTTAGCAAAGCAATGTATACTTACAAATCTTGCAAAATGTGTTGTACTTGAGTGTTTATGAAAGCTCCATTAAGGGCTCAGCAGTTAAAAGAGCATTTGCTGCTCTTCCAGAAGATCCAAGTTTGGTTCCCAGAACTAATTTCAGGGGGCTTTCAACCTCCTGTAACTCCAGCTCTCAGAGATCCCACTTCCTGTTCTGAACTCCTCAGGGCACTGCACCCAAATGACATAGACTACATATGCACATACATTTACATACATAAAATAAAATCACAAGAATACTTATATTAATTTCACAAGTTTATGTCTAGACTCTAGAGCTGTATCGCGCTATTGACATTGATATGCTTTTCTAAGCTACAGGAATTCCAGTTTTAGGGGATATTGGGTAGAAAGAGTAGAAAAGGTGGTAGCACTTAGTTATAAATGAATTATACCTTTGACTTATAGAAAATACTATTAAAAATACTTAGTATATGTTTATGTGTATGTGTGTCTGTGTGAATGTGTGGAAACCAGAAAGGGCTGACAGAACCCTCAGATCTGGTGTTAACTAGTGTTTATAGGATGCTAGGACCATGTCTTTTCAAATGATCCATATTGACCTTAAACTAGCAATTTTCTAACCTCAACCTCTCAAAGTACTGAGAATAAAATATATAATTAGGGGCTGGAGAGATGGCTCAGCAGTTAAGAGGACTGACTAGTCTTCCATAGGATCCAGATACAATTCCCAGTACCCTCTTGGCAGCTCAAAATTGTAACTCTGGTTCCAGAGGATCTGACACCTTCACACAGACACACATGCAGACGAAACACCAACACACACAAAATACAAATAAATAAATAAATACACTTAATTAATGTGTTTTATGTGTGTTCAATGTTTACTCACATGTATGTATGTATGTGTACCGTATGAGTGCTTGGTGCCCACAGAGGTTAGAAGAGAGCATGAGGTCCCTTGGAACTTATATTTGGAGTTTTCTCATTCTATCTGCCAGTTCCTAAATAACCACCCTAAGGCTTAATATTAATTATGGTTGTTTGGTCAATGGCTCAGGCATATTACTAACTAGCTCTCACATTTAAATTAATCCATTTCTAGTAATCTGTGTATCACCAAATGGCCATGACTTACCGGCAACACATCAGGAACTGGAGTTATAGGCAGTTGTCAGCTGCCATGTGGGGGCTTGCAACCACTAAGCAAGCCATCAGTCTAGCACAGGAAGTAAAATTTTATCAAAACATAGCCATGCCCATTTGTTTACAAGTGTGTGTGGTTGCTTTCATATTGCAATTACAGAGTTGAATAGTTGTGGTAGCTACTGTATACTCTCTACAGCCCCAATACATTTATTACCTGGCTTTCTATATAAAGTTTGCCCATGCATGGTGGCATACACATTTAATGCCAGCTCTCAGAAGGCGTAAACAGATGAATCTCTGTGAGTCTGAGGCAAGCCTGGTCTATGTAATGAGTTCTAGAACATCCAAGGCTATGTAGAGACACCATGTCCCCCCCCCAAAAAAAAAAAAACCCCAAAACAAATAAATAAAAAGTTTGCCAAATTCCAGTTTAAATTGGTGCATATATGTAACATTTAAAAATATTTAATTATCTGCCTTCTTAGTCTACTTATGGATAACTATTTTGTATGTCAGGCTATTTCTTATAGAATTAAGGTGGTTCATTCAAAAACTTTAGGGCTGGGAAGATGGCTTAGTGGATATGAACACTGGCTACTCTTCCAGAGGAACAGGATTCAACTCCCAGCGCCCACATGGCAGCTCATGGCTGTCTGTAACTTAAGTTCCAGGGGATCTGACACCCTCATTCAGACATACACATAGGCAAAAACACCAATGCACATGAAATAAAAAAAAAAAAAACCCACAACATCATTAGATAGATTTGACTCTGTTGCACAATCTCACCGCCCCCCGCCCCAATTTTAAGAACTAGTTTTTGGTGATGGTTGTTGTTTTGAGACAGGGTCTTTCTGTATAGACCAGACTGTCCTTGAACTCATGATCCTTTGTCTCAGCCTCTATATTGCTGGAGTTACAGGCATCTACCACACCTAGCTCTTAAATTATCTTTTTTAAGAGAGGGAGGAAGAGAGAGAGAGAGAGACAGAGAGTTCAATCTCATTTATAGATGTTGGAGCTGGAACCCACTATGCAAACTAAGTTGGCCTCTAACTCCTAGATCTCCTGGACTCTGCTTAAGTGCTTGGGTTTTTGTTTCTGTGTTTTCAGGACAGGGCCTCTCTATGTAGTTCTGGCTGTCTAGAACTGAATATGTAGACCACGCTGACCTCATAGAAATCTTCTTACCTCTGCCCAATTCATTAACCTCTAATTTTTAAGGTCTTTGACCAGAGGGAGATAGCATTCCGTTTTTTTGGGAGACTCACTAAATAAAAAAAAGGTATCTTCCAGGAAAATGACTTTTTTCTCTTTGAAATACTTTTCTTCATAAAATTGTTTTACTTTAGTTTAAAATAATTTCTATAACCACTGTTGTTCTTTGTTTTGAGATAGGGTTTCACTATGTCTGGCCTGGAACTCATAGAGATAGATAAAAGGCATGGGTCAATCACTCTTTCATGATTAGACTATAAAATACAGATAGAAGAACAGTAGTGTGGTAGGTTACTCTAGGTCTACTTGACTTGAGTGTAAGATGATCTCATGGCATTATTCAGGGTCAGAAAACGTATACTTTTAGATATTCAGTAGTCATTCAATTTGTGTTTGAGGAAGCTTAAGTATTCCAGAAAGCCAATTAACAGGACTTGAATGATTTTTAGTGTGGGAAACATTGGTTAATGGTAGCATTCTAATTTTTGTATTAAATTTTATTCCTTATGAAGAATATTTACATTTATTTATGATGAACCACAGAGACATAACTAATGTTAGTGTTACTGAAAACCAATAGAAGTTGTCATATTCTAAAAATCCATTCATTGTAAATTGTTCTGATGTTTAAGTTAATGTTTTGAATTTGTCTTTACTTAGTGAAAGGGTTTGGTGGTTCTGGGGAGATGGCTTATTGGGCAAGAGTGCTTGGTGTGAAATCAAGAGGACCTGAATTTAATTCCCTAGTACCTACATTAAAAACAAAAACAAAAAAACAAAACAGTACAGGGTGGTGATGGTACAAGCCAATAATCCCAGCTTTCAAGAGGCAGAGGTAGGTGGATTTCTGAGTTTTAGGCCAGCCTAGTCTACAGAGGGAGTTCCAGGACATTCAAGGCTACATAGAGAAAACCTGTCTCACAAAACCAAACCCCCAAAAAAACAACATGTGTTTATAACCTAGTATTGAGGATTTGAAGACTGAAGAATCCTGGAAACTCAGTCCAGTTAGCCTAGTGAGCTTCAGATTCAGTGAGAAATTACGTTTCAAAAATAAGGTAGAGAGCATAGAAGATGCTCAGTATCCTCCTCTGGCCTCTTCATACATGTACCTAAGCAAAGCAAATTACCCCCCCCATGTGTGTGTGTAAGTGTGTAATGCATACACATAATAAATTAAAAGTGAGGCACAAAGGGAGTGGTGATGGTGTTGTAACAGTTCTCCTGAACTGAGTTCCTGAACTCCTGAAAGTCAGTTGTGTTTTGAGTTCTACTATGGTGATGTAGTTTGAGCTCAGAAGTCATATAATGCAATCTCTGTGTTTAGGGGAGGAGAGACTTGAATTGTTCTTGATAATCTCCTTGCTTTTGTTGTACTGGCAAGTAGTAGATATCCCTTCAGTCATTTTTATTTCCTTTTTTTTTTTTTTTTTAACATGCCCTTTCTGGGATTTCCAGGCGCCTAATTGCCTATTTAAGTTCCTTGATCTTTTGGTTTGTTGAAGCAGGGTCTCACTCTATAGTGGAGGCTGGCCCTAGACTCAGCATTATCCTCCTCAACATTCTAAGTAATGAGATTGATAGTTGTATACCATTATGTGTGGCTGTCCCTTAGTCTTTGACCAATGTCAAAATGTGTAAAATGCTCTAGTGATTAGCCAAAGGGAAGAAGATGTTTGGTAGTATGAAAGACTGGGTAACTGTCCTTTACTTATTGAGTTATGTAAATGAAGTATATGTTTTGTTCAATGTATGTACATCATATGTGTACCTGCTTCCTGAAGCATTCAGAAAAGGGTGTCAGATCCCCTGGAACAGGAGTATACAGGAGCTATCATGTAGGTACAGGGAACCAAATCTGGGGCCATTGGAAGAACAGTAAGTGCTCATAACCACTGAACCATCTTTTCTGTCCCAATTATGCTTTAATTATTGTTGGTCTTTTTCTAACTCCAAGAATTTTAAAAATGTTTTATTGCAATGAAAAGTTATCTTAAGCTGGGCTGTGGTGGCCCACACCTTTATTCCTAACAAAGGAGGCAGAGACAGGCAATCTTTGTGAGTTTGTGGCCTGTATGGTCTACAAATCGAGTTCCAGGAAAGCTAGGGCTGTTGCACAGAAAACTTGAGGCATTAGAATCTGGTATGTCAACTTCTTTATTTGGGAGATTATGCCGAAAGATCTAGGTCACTTATAGCCTTAAGCTTTCAGATAATTTAGCTTGGCATATATGACTTACCATGCTTTATGGTTGATTGATGTTGTCTTCTATGTGATACTCTTGAGTGCTTATAATTGGGCCCAGCTGAGGGTCCTTCTAGGAAGAGCCACAGTAGAACTGGGGTATAGTGCTGCTTCTGATCATGATGATATATAACTAGTCTTCCTCTTTTAGGTCTTTATTCATTGCGTTGAGTAGAATCTTTGATGTAGATATATAATAGCATATTTTTGGAATGTTTACCATTGGGTGCAGCAATGAGAAAGACACTTCCTGAAACTTAAAAGAAATTTTACACTTTGAGGCAGAGCATGGTTGCTTATTATATCATTCCAGTACTCAGGAAGCAAAGGATTGCTTTAAGTTCAAGACCAGCCTGATCTACATAGTGGTTTCTAGGCTAGCCAGTGCTACATAACCAAACCTTGTTTCAAAAACAAAAGAAAAAACAAAACAAAACAAAACAACCAAACAAATAGAAAACTGCATTGATTTCCCTGATTCCACATGTATAGTAATTGTCTTGATGACCTTGGAATTTTAAGTTCCTTGGCTGTAGAAAATGGGAATTTTTGTAGCTTGTTCCTTTGTTAGCTTATCTGGTATTGCGGATTTTCCCTGTTGCAGGACTGGGTGAAAGCTTTTTCTGCAGCAGTCATGTTGAAAACCTTGTGTTGACTTACCTCGTGTTCTGAAATGGGAGCATAAAAGTTTACTCGGACACCTCGTCTTAAAATAGCAAAACTTGCTGTTTTCTGCAGATCTAGGACCTTGTTACAGAACTCTGCCCCCCAAAATGTGTTTACAGAAGAATATGCTGTGATTAGAGAAGAATATGCTGGTGTGTAGATTTCAAACTCTCTGGACAATATGAATAACCCTGTCTTTGTTTCTACAGTGGGAGCCAAGAAGAAAGGTTTGCTCCCGGGTGGAACAGGGATTATCCTCCTCCTCCCCTTAAGAGTCATGCTCAAGAGAGACACTCTGGCAACTTTCCTGGCAGAGATTCACTTCCCTTTGATTTCCAGGGGCATTCAGGACCTCCCTTTGCAAATGTAGAGGAGCATTCTTTCAGCTATGGAGCTAGAGATGGACCACATGGTGACTATCAAGGAGGGGAGGGACCTGGACATGATTTCAGAGGGGGAGATTTTTCATCCTCGGATTTCCAGAACAGAGATTCAGCACAGTTGGACTTCAGGAATAGGGACATACATTCTGGGGATTTTCGGGATAGAGAAGGACCACCTATGGACTACAGGGGTGGAGATGGTACGCCTATGGATTATAGAGGCAGGGAGACACCTCATATGAATTACAGAGACAGGGATTCTCACCCTATTGACTTCAGAAGTAGAGATGTTCCTCCATCTGACTTTAGGGGGCGGGGCACTTATGATTTAGATTTTAGAGGCCGAGATGGATCCCATGCAGATTTTAGGGGAAGAGATTTATCAGATTTGGATTTTAGATCTAGAGATCAGTCTCGTTCTGATTTTAGGAACAGAGATGTATCTGATTTGGACTTCAGGGATAAAGATGGAACACAGGTAGACTTTAGAGGTCGAGGTTCAGCTACTACTGATCTAGACTTTAGGAATAGAGATACACCACATTCAGATTTCAGAGGTAGACATCGTTCTAGGACTTACCAAGATTTTAGGAGCAGAGAGGTAGGACCTTGTATGGAATTTAAAGATAGGGAGATGCCTCCTGTGGATCCAAAAATTTTGGATTACATTCAGCCTTCTACACAAGAGAGAGAACATTCTGGTGTGAATGTGAACAAGAGAGAAGAATCCACACATGACCAAGCAATAGAAAGGGCTGCTTTTGGTGTTCAGAAGGGAGAATTTGAGCGTTCAGAAACAAGAGAAGGAGAAACACAAAGTGGAACCTTTGAACATGAATCTCCATCAGACTTTAAAAACAGCCAAAGTCCAGCTCAAGACCAAGACAAGCCAAAGGTCCCTGGAGGTGAACAGCAGAGTTCAGATGCTGGTCTCTTTAAAGAAGAAGGTGATTTGGACTTTCTTGGCCGACAAGATACTGATTACAGAAACATTGAATACTGTGATGTGGATCACAGATTGCCAGGAAGCCAGATTTTTGGCTATGGTCAAAGCAAGTCTTTTCCACAAGGCAAAATGTCTCGAGATGCCCAACAGGAACTCCAGGTATGTTGATGAGGTGGATCATAATGCTTTTCTCAAGGGTGAAGTATAGAATGCAAGATGTTCAGTTCCTCAAGTCTTCTTATACAACCATTCAAAAGAAACTCTATATTTGAAAGTAGAATAATGGAGTTTAAATATCCAGAGAAAGGCCCTTGACTCAGATCATGTTTTTTGTGTATATTAGTCATCGTTTGCTTTATTGTGCTTATTTAAATGACCTGTGTTAAATTGATTTCAAATTATCAGTCTTCAGGAGTCTTCAGGAGTGGGTCTCACTACTTTTGCAGTCCCCGTGATTTAGGATTTATTTTGTTATTTAAGTTCATTTAGAGAATGCTTAGAAATGTTTTGCACTCATGAGGCTATGATGTTAATGTTGCAAGGCTCCTCTTATAGCTAGCTTAATTAACTAAATGTTAAGTTTCTTAAATCTAAACAAGGAAAGTTATATTTGCAATTTAAATATGAAATTTATCTTAAAATAGTTTTTACCTATGTCTACTAAGGTTTCTTTTATTTTGTGATGTTTTTGGTTTTTTTGAAACAGGGTTTCTTTGTGTGACCTTGGCTGACCTGGAACTTACTCTGTAGACCAGGCTGGCCTTGATCTCAGAGATCACCTGCCTCTGCCTCCTAGGGGATTAAGGGCATGTAACAGTATGCCTGGCTTGACTCTTGGTGATCTTAGTACTTGGAAACAAAATAGTAGGTTTTGTGAATTTTAGAGCATGCTGTTTTATTATTTTAAAACTCCTTCAGCGAGCCTTGGTCTTAGCATACTTATAATCCAATGACATTGGGGGAAAAATGAGAGACAATTTTAAGCTCTCATTTCTTCAACATAATACATATTACTTTTATCTTGAGTATATTTCATGTTGGGTTTTAGTTTACATGTAAAAATAAATCTATTTGTAAAATAACTTTTCATTCTGAATTCAAGGATCAAGATTATAGGACTGGCCCAAGTGAGGAGAAACCTAACAGGCTTATTCGATTAAGTGGAGTGCCAGAAAATGCCACAAAAGAAGAGGTAAGGCATATGTTCTCTGTCTCTGTCAATTCAAAAAAGAACCCAGATGTGGTGGCATATGCCAATTCTAACACTTGGGAGATATATGCAGAAGGATTGCCAGTTGAGGCCAATCTGGATTACATTGTGAGATTTTGTCTCAAAGTGATAAATAAATAAATTTCACTTTAAAAAATTATAGAGTCATGGGAACATAAAAAGAAATGTACAAGAGGAGTCAAGTGTTATGATAGATGCCTATAATCAGTATCCAGGAGGCTGAGACAGAAGGATGAAGAGTGAGCCCTGGGAAAGGATAGTGGGGCAGGGTAGAGATGAGCAGGTACAATGATATTTATGTATAAAATATTACAGCAAAACCTATTATTTGGTATAGTAAATAAAAGTAATAACTAAAACCCCAAACAATGGAATGCTAATGTTATACTTAGTTATAGATTCTAGAGCTAAGCTAGTAGCATAGGCCTAAAATCGTTGCTGTTCAAGAGGCTGAGTCAAGATTATAAGTTCAAGGCCTACCTGGGCTGTAGAAAGAGCTCTGGACAACCTGGGCCATTTAGTGAGACCCTGTCTCAAAATAAAAGTATAAAAATCTCTAAATAGAGTATTTACTTTGTGCATACCTTAGATTCAATCCCTAGTGCCTCCCACCTCCACCCAAAACAAGAGGCTAGCCTGGGCCAACTATCTAGCTTCTTAATTTTGATAAATAAGCAGGGAAGGCTTATAGTGTTCACCCTACCTTCCTTAGTTGTAACATCTAGAATACCTATATTACAGTATCTAAGCCAGGAAATATCTTTAGGATAACCTGTACAGCTTATTTGATGTCACTGATACAAATTTTGTAAAATGACACATGATAGGTATCTTCAGACTTGATAATTATTCATGAGACCATATTATATCTGTAGTACATGCACAAAGATTCAGTTGATTTACAGTAGTAAAGACTAGGAGCCAGGTCAGGTGTAGTGGTGGGCACACCTTTAATCCTAGTACTCAGGAGGTGGAGCTGGGTAGGCCTCAGAGTTCCAGATTAGCCTGATCTACACAGTGAATTCCAGTATAGTTACATAGACCCTGTCTCAAAAAACAAACAAAACTGGGATCAACCTAATTTCTCTGTTTCAAAGGATTTTCTAGCCAAATTATGACAGAACTTAAGGGAGAATTATTTAGATTATTATTAAATGTAAAGTATGCCATTATGAAAGGCTAACAAGCATAAATTCATTTAATTACTACAGTGTCCTTTGAATAAGTACTTTTAATTCATTTACTCTACTATTGGTTAAGAGCCCTTGTTAGAAGTTTTTGGGACCAGTTGTATTTCAAGTTTTACGGTTTTTTAGATTTTGGATTATTTATATAGAATTTGCTAGTTTGACATTCCTAATCTAAAAATCTAAAGTTTTTACAAAGTTTCATATTTTGTAGCATTTTGGGTTTCAGAGATTTGGGTTTATTTGCTTGTTTGTTTTTCTTTTTTCTTAGGACACAATCTCAATCTCCCTGAGTATTTAGTGGCTGGTCTGCAACTTGTTATGTAGATCTGGCCTGTGTTTGGGTGTGCTATGTAGATCTGTACCTCATCCTGGACCCAAACATTTAAGTTAAGGAATGCCTTCCAGTATCGTGCACCAGGCACTTTGGCAAGCACTGAATAATAGACCAGTGTATATTATATTATAAAGTTGCTACTTCATGAATAAAACAAAAGCAAGCAAAAGATAGTAGAGATCTGAAAAGATGGCTCAGTGGTTTAAAGTGCTTGTTGTTTTCTTAGAGGCCTCAAGTTTAGTTAGTTGGGCATGCTGGGCATCTTAAAACTGATCATAATTCTAGATCCAGGGACTCTAACACCACCTTACTAGCCTCTGAGGGCATATTCTCATGTACACATACACACAAACATACATGTGCACATACCCAAACATAGACACCGACACACATACCACATAATTACATTTTAGAGATAAAGCAGGTGTGGTAGCACACACCTTTAATCCCCACACTTGGGAGGCAGAGGCAGGTGGATCTCTGAGTTCTAAACCATCCTGGTCTACAAAGTTCTAGGCCAGCCAGAGCAACACAGAGAAAACCTGTCTTGAAAAAACAAGGGGGACAGGAAAGAGAGACAGAATAGTATTAAGTAGTGGTAAATTTTCTGGAGGGAAAAATGATGGGGGACAAGGGAGAAGGGGAAAGGAACAAGGCAAAGGACTTGTTTTGTCCCAGAGGGACAAAGGACTGGCTCTGTATAGAGAGGAGACAGATGTGGTACATAGGTAAATGGTGGTTTGTAAAGGTAAAGGGAGAAACCCTGTGTTAGAATGAGGTGTTTAAGTTTAACTGGGCATGTTAATTAGGTGAGCCAAAGGAGGCTTCTGATTGCTGGAAGTGGCCAAATAAGGGCATAGACATGGTGGCTAGCTTTAGGAATGTAAGTTAATGGTGTTTTGTTTTTTTTTTTTTTTTTTTTTTTAAAGCAAGGCAGAGGGAATGGGGGAGAAGGACAAGGCCTGCCAGAGCCTCATGCTCATGTGGGTTACTGTTCCTTTAGTTCCTTCAAATGCCCCTACCAGCTGAGTATCTTATCTGATCCAGATCTGGGCCTTTTTAGATTGAACTCAAACCTGAACAGAACAATTAAGCAGACTTAAGTTCAAGAGCTATTGCCCCAGACTGGACCAGATTGTACTCAGTGCATTATTTTGAACATGAGATGCTAAGCACTAAAGGATTGCACACAGTAAGTAAAGATAGGTTACATTTAAACACCTGTGCTATGCTCTTTTGCCTTTTCTAAAGAGTGCTGAGTGTGAGTCCAAGGCCTTGAATATTCTAGGCAAACACTCTACCACTGAGCCCCATTTTTTTTTTTTTTGGGGGTGGGGGCTTTTTAGAGACAGGGTTTCTCTGTGTAACAGCCCTGGATGTCCTGGAACTCACTTTGTAGACCAGGCTGGCCTAGAACTCACAGGGATCCTCCTGTCTCTGCCTCCCAAGTGCTGGGATTAAAGGTGTCGTCACCATGCATGGCTCCTGAGTCACATTATTAACCCAACTCTTCTGCCTGTGTTTCTGTTTCTTTTTCTCTCTGGTGTGCTTCTTCCCCCCATTTATTTGACTTAGCTCCCTTGAGCCTCTGGCTAGCTGGAATCATAGTCCTGGGTCATTGTGCCCAACTTCATGTATCACCTTTTGAATGCAGAGTATGTGTATGGTTTTGTTTGATGTTCTGTGTTCTGAGAGTTGGTCAAAGAAAGAGGTCATTCCAAGATGTAATTTTAGGCCCTCTGTGGCAGCAGGAAGATCCAGCCTCTGTTGAATTGGACCTTTAACAGTTGTACAAAGATGTATTTATTGATTGTTGTACAAAGTTGTTTTTTGGGTAGACAAGTTCCTCATACCAAAGTCCCTGATGTAATACATATGTTTTTCTGAAGGAAAACATCATACCCTGCCACTTTATTCTTTATTGTGTACTGTTTTTGGTACCCAGTAATCCAGGAACTTCAGGTATGCCAGCAACAACTTGTGACCAAAGTCATGCAAAGGCCATAAAGCTCCCTCAAAAAAAACAATTCTGTAAATCACGTAAAGCAGTCACTGTTTTCCACAATGACTTCTTTAAGGTCAAAAGTACTTCTAGAAAATAGATATCTAGTCTAATGTTTACCCTAGATACAGTGAAAACACCATTCATTCTAATGTTTACCATTAGTGACTCTTTTAGATTCCTACAACAAGGTTTAATTTTGTCTTTATAAAATAATCATAGCTTTAAATTATATAGAGTAAAAGCCAGTAGGGAAATACAAAAATTAGTGTTTATGATTTGTATCATTAGTGTAAATGTCATATTTTTGCAGATTCTTAATGCCTTTCGGACTTCTGATGGCATACCTGTAAAGGAGTTGCAGTTGAAGGAGTATAACACAGGTGAGTTTTTTTTAAATATGCATGTGATCTTGGGTTAGGAAGGGTCTTGAACAGATGTCTGTCTGCATCATGTGCTACTCAAAAATATGTTTTTTGAAATCACAAGTAAGATTTCCAGAAGTTTCCTGTTGGTGCCTTCAAATAACAAGAAGCTTTAGTCTTAACTGTGGTTCTTTGTATGGCTGTTTGTCCACACATGGGCAATGAGGATGCATGTTCCAGTTCTTCTGAGTGCCTGAGATATAAAGTGAGTGCTGTAGCATTTACCCTTGAATGTTTTATATGATTAATTTATTAAACTTGGTATTTGTTTTTTTCATGATTGTGGAATGCTTACATTTGAGCCTAGTGAGATTTAATAAGCTTGCTATGTATAAAGTTTTATATTTCATTGTTTCAAAGTGAAATTTAACAGCTGACTATAGAAATTATTCAAACTTGTAGTTTCTCTAATTTTATTTTGCTCTGAAAAGAGTCTTGCCACAGCTCAGCTTTGACATCTATGAATAGATCTAGAAGAAGAGCTTTTTCTTTAACTTCTGTCTGCATTCTGAAATACAATGTATGTTGCTAGTATTTTTGAGTGCCACCTTTGGTCACCTTTAAATCTTACCATAGGAAAGTAAAAAGAAATGAAATGCCATGCACTCAAAGTTTTGCCAAATAATTTGAGACTCCATAATATGAAATAGATTAAAGATAATCAGCTGGGCAGTAGTGGGCACACATCTTTGATCCTAGCATTCAGAGGAAGAGGCAGGTGGATCTTTTGAGTTTAAGGCCAGCCTGGCCTACAGAGCGAGTTCCAGGACAGTCAAAACCACACAGAGAAACCCTGTCTCGAAAAACCAAAAATAAATAAATAAGTAAATAAAAATTAAGGTAATATTTAAGTAATCTGTTTTGTGGAATTTTGAATTGAAGAATATAGAGCATTTATCATTTCACATAACATAGAGTCAGTAATATATTTAAAGGCATCTTCAAGCAACAGTTTGTCATGTTTTGGAGAATAATTATTTTATTATTTGTTTAATCTTAACCTTTTTTTCTAGTGCTAGGGATTGAACAGAGGCTCTTATGTGGGCTGGGCAAGAATTTTATTTTTGAGCTATTAACCTGACCTTATAGTTAACGTTTAAATAATTTGCAGTGGAATGGAATGGGGTGGGGTGGGGTTTTGAGACAGGGTTTCTCTGTGTAACCCTGGTCATCCTGGATCTTGCTCAGTAGACTAGGCTAACCTTGAATTCAGAGATTCACCTACCTCTGCCTCCTGAGTGCTGGAATTAAATGGCTTTGCCACAACTGCCTGGCTTGAATGGAATTTTTATATCTAATAAAGTAGTTTTTTTTTTTCTTATGGGTTTTTCCGTGAAAAGTTATACACAAAAATAAATTATTGTGCTTAAAATAGTATGGCTTTTAAGTCTACAGGTTACTTTTCCTGTAATTTGAGAGAAAAGTCAGAAAATTATTTCTCAGAAAATGTTTATTTGTTTTAAATACACTAACCCTGACTTTGTGGATACATGATTAAGAGTAGATACGTTGTTCTTGTGTGCCTTAATTTTGTAGTTTTGTAGGTGTTTGTTGCATGTGTCTGATATATGCTCTCTTTGAGAACTAAAGGTAGAATATGTAGGCTAGATAGGTTTTTAATTTACAGGGTGATAGCCTGAATTTCAGTCTTGTGTTGTGAACTGTGCTTTCAAGTATTGATATCATTAGTAAAGAAGAGATATCTTACTGTTTAAATAGTGGCAGTGTAAACTCTTTAGTTTCTTTAGGATTCAATGATTTCCATTTTAACAGTCAGGTTTGCAAGCAAGGTAAAATTACATCAATATATATGTTCCAAAGAGGCAGTTTTAAAGTTTGCTAACTGTAATAGTTACTAGAATCATAATTGGCAGACTTAAGGTATTGATATACATATAAAATTATTTAGGATGTTAAAAATCAAATATCCTTAAGTATATGGAATGATTGTATATTGAATATATAGTTTCTTTTTTTAATGAAAAGCTGGATTACCAGTTCCATGTTAATTGGTATTAAAACTGTAGGTGACAAGTAGAATGAACTTTAAACAATGCAAGTCAGATTGTGCTATTCTCATGCCTAAAACCTTCATATAATTGCTTATCTCATAAGAAAGAACTCCCCAATTTTTTTTTCTAACTTAAAAAGCAAAATGTAAGCTGGTCCATGACTGTTTGACCTCATTTTGTATATTTTCTCACTTCCTGTTGTCTGTAGCTGAACTGAGCTTGTTGTCAGTCTTTGGCAGTACCTGCTATTTCTTTGTCAGATCCTTTAACTGCTCTCTTCCTTTTGATTCTCCATTTATATTCTAGGATGTAGTTCTTGGCTTCCCTTTTACTTCATTTTTGAAGCTTTGCCCACCATCCCTCCATAGTTAACCTTGTTTTTAAGTTCTTACTTATTAGATATATAGGATATATCACTATTAACACTTTTAGTGTTTTTTGTTTTTTTCTCAAGACAGTGTTTCTCTGTACACTCTAGCTCTCCTGGAACTCATTCTGTAGACCGGGCTTGCCTGGAACTCAGAGACTACCTGCCTCTACCTCCTGAGTGCTTGGATTGAAGGTGTGTGCCGCCACTGCCCACCTAATCTAGTGGTTTTTGTATCTTATTCTTATTATCAAGTTAACACCTCTGGTCTGCTTGGGCTACGTAAGAAGGTCAAAGACAAAAAGATCAGTAGAAATGACTTTTTTTTTCTTCGTTTGAAATAAGGTTTTAACTGTGTAGCCTTGGCAGGACTAGGACTTATTGTGTAGACCAGACTGGTGTCAAATCATAGAGATCTGCCTACTTCTGTTTTCCAAGTGCTGGGTTAAAGGTGAGCATTACCATGCCTGGCCCAAAAGTGACTCATAAATTATGATTGAGAGGCTGGAGAGGTGGCCCAGTGGTTTAAAAGTACTGGATGCTCTTCTAGAGGACCTGCATTCTATTCCCAGAATGTACACAGTCTCACAGCCATGTATAATTCCAATTCAAGGGAATATGATGCCCTCTTCTAGCCTCTGCAGGCACCAGGAGTGCATGTGGTACACATACATATAGGCAAAACACCCAGATACATAAAATTTTTGTGTGTGTGTTTGGATTTTGAGACAGATTTCTCTGTGTAGCTGTCCTGAACTCGTTTTGTGGACCAGTCTGGCCTTGAACTCACAGAGATCCGCCTGCCTCTGCCTCGGAAGTGCTGGGATTAAAGGCATGTGCCACCACTGCCTGGCTAAAAGTATTTTTAAAAATTAAGATTGGCAGCTAAAGGCTGAGGAATTTACACAGTAGGTAAAGTGCTTGTCACTTTAGTATGAGAACCAGCATTCACATAAAATGTTGGGCACGTCAGCACACAACCATAATCCCAGAACTGTCAGGTGGATATAGATCACTATGCTTGCTGCCCAGCCATTCTTGCTGAATTGTTGAGCTCCAGTTTCAGTGAGAGAACCTGTCTCAAAAAATATGGAGTGGCTGGAGACATGGCTTGGTGGTTAAGAGAATTCACTACATTTGGGCAGTGGTGGTGCATATCTTTAATCCTAGCTCTTCTGAGGCAGAGACAGGTGGATCTCTGCGAGTTTGAGTCTAGCCTTGTCTATAAAGTGAGTTCCAGTACAGCTAGAACTGTTATACAGAAAAATCTGTCTCAAAAAAAAAAAAAAAACAAAAAAAACAGAAAAAAAAAATAAGAGAGCACTGGTTGCTCATGCAGAGGACCTAGGTCTAATTTCCAGCCACTTACACGGTGACTTTCAACTCCCCCTCTCTCACACACACACACACACACACACACACACACACACACACACACACACACACACACACACACACACACACACAAATTGTACTTCAGAGGTAGAGACAGAAGGATAGAGTTTAAGGTCTGCCTGTGATATATAAAATGTTCAATGCCAGTCTATACCCTTTCTCAAAACCACTGTAACTGAACAGCCAGTTGTTTTAAGATTGGGTGATGTCCTGCCAGAGTTAGTGCTAGATACTGTTATTTATAATATAGTAGAAGGATTTAGAATGTATAGAACCAAATTAATCCTTTTAGTTTTATTATAAAGCCAGATATGATGATACATACTTGTAATTCCAGCACTGAGGGAGCCAAGGTGTAGAATTGCAAAATTACAAGTTTCAGGTCAGTCTGGGGCTGGATAAAACTGATCCATCTGTTTACTCCCCCCCCCCCCCCAGGTAAAAACCATCTTTGAAATTTTGACAAAAAATTTGTTATTTAAGATATCTTTGAATTTTGTTTTGGTTGTGAGCCTAGCTAGCCTTTAAAGGCTGAGCCATCTCTCCAGCCCATCTTTGAATTTTGTAATTACAAATAAGAGATTATAGACCTTTTCATTTTTCATTTGGTCTTTGCAAACATAGCTTCCTTAAGTATATATTACCTTGACTTATATTCCTGGGAAAGTGTCATGAGTAAAATGTCTTTTAATGACTAGATAATATTTGCAGTATACTGCATACAGTTGGAATACTATTCAGCACTAGAAATGAAGAAACTGCTCCTATATGACAACAAAGGCATTGTGTGGGTAGAAAGAGTCCAGTTGAAACAATATGAATTTATATTAATCTCCATTGAAAGTGATGAGTTGCTAAAATACACTGAAATGTGATTGAGTCTTGAAAACATGAAAGAATCCAGACAAACCAGCCACATATTTTTGTGACTATGTTTTTATTGAATGTCTATAATAGATCTAGCCACAGAAATAGAAAGAAAACTAGTGGGAATAGGGAATGGCTGTTTAATGGATATGGGATATCTTTTTAAGGTGGTAAAATGTTTTAGAACTAGGTAGTACAATATTGTGACTATACTGAATTATATACTTTAAAAATACTATTTATTTTTATGTGTACCTGTGTGAATTTTTGTGTACTCCATGAGCACAGGTACCTGTGTCAGTTAGAAAAGGGCCTTGGACCCCTGGAAGTTACAGATGATTAAGAGCCACTATGAGTACTGTGAACTAAGCCCAGGCCCTCTGTAAGAACCATAAACACTTTTATTTATTAATCAATGAACTATCTTTCTAGCCCTGCACTTATTTGTTTGTTTGAAAAAGTTCTCATGTGCCTTAGGCTGTCCTCATACTAGCCAAGAGTGACCTTGAATTAGCTTCTATTTCCTGGGTGCTGTAATTAATAAGTGTCCACTGTCATGCCTGCTCTGTGCAGTGCTAGCAATGTGCATATTAGGTAAGCTATATTACCAATCCTTTTTTTTTTTTTTTTTTGATGGATAGGATGAGGTGGGGTGGACAGGGTCTCACCAAATAACTTTGGGACCTGAGTTGTTTGGTCATTTTGCTACAGGTGATCTTCTGTGTTGATCCTCTATTACTTTGTCATTCCTCCTGGGATGAAGTGTGTTCCTGCCTTGGGAAAAACAGATTTACAAAGTTTTTTTTTTTTTTTTTTTTTGGTTTTATTTTCTGGTTGATTGTTTTGTGCACACGGGGTGGGTGGGTGGTGGTTTGGAAGAGTGAGAATATGATTGAATGAGATCACTGTCTTTAAAAAAAAAAAAGATTATCTGCTTCCCACTGACTTAATTAGCATCTTAAAGTAGACTGTGCTTATTTCTTCTCATCTTGACTCTTTAAGGTAGGATATTATCCTTCTTTGTGTTCACATAGTACCAGTACTGCCAGTGTAGTAGAAATAAATTGAATAAGAAAGTGTTCCAATGGTTGTTTCCTTGAACCCAAAGAACTATCCATCATCATCAGGATAAAGTGACCCTATGACTAATTTTCATTTTTTAAATAAAAACCAGTGGGCTGTGGTGACACCTACCTATAATCTCAACTCTAGGTAGATTAAAGCAGGAGTATTACTAGGGGTTTGATGCCATCTTGGTCCATATAGTGAGTTCAAGACTAGTTTAGATGGCCTATATAGTATGATCTTGTCTCAGAAAATGTAAAAAGGGAAAACTGAACATTTTTTTCATTTTTTTCTTTTTTTTTTTTCATATTTTTATTTTTTTGTGAGGTGCAGAGGAACACACCCATTGTCTTGCCACTACTCCATGTCCCTATCCCTTTACTTTCTTTAAATAACCAATTGGTACAGATGGAAAACTAAACAAAAGAGAACCATATGCAGTTTGAGAAATTTAGCCAGTAGTCACTTATATACATATTTTCTTTATTTCATCTGCTCTGTTACAGACCAGCGATCCTTTTTTAAAAATTTATTTATTTTTGTTTTATGTGCATTGGTATTTTTCCTGCAATTATGTCTGTGTGATAATGTCAGATCTTGGAGTTCCAGACAATTGTTAGATTTGTTAGATGCCATGTGGGGGCTGGGAATTGAACCCAGGTCCTCTGGAAGAGCAGAGCAGTCAGCACTCTTAACCTTTGAGCCATCTCTCCATCCCATCCACCCTCCCAGCAGTTTTTATATGCATAGTTGAAAGGAAGCAAATTAGAAATGCTTATAAAATGTCACAGTGATGAGTGTCATGTGGAACAATTCCATTCTTCCCAGAAGGTAGTTGGACATATAAATCAGAGATTTTCTTAATTTTAACAAAACAAGTTTGTAGCCCTTTTGTTGTACTATTCCCATTAATAGCAATCCAGATACCTGAATCAGTTCTGTTTTGGTGTTTGCTAAAATGTCTTACCTTTTTGATATATTACTTTTCTTCTAAAAACCCATATTTTCAAAGAAATAGAAATAGGAAAGTAGGCTCCCTACAGTTTCTAACCCTGTGTTGTTGTTGTTGTTGTTGTTGTTGTTGTTGTTGTTGTTGTTTTGAGTCAGGATCTCTCTATAAAGCCCTGACCATCCTGGAATTCACTATGTAAACCAGACTGGCCTCTGTACCAGGCTTTTTCTTTTGGGCCACCAACCAGTTTCCAAGTCATGACACTGGTGATTTATTATTAGTTTTGAATGCTTGGCCTAGAGTTGCCTTGTTTCTGGCTAACTTTTTTTTTTTTTTAAACTTAAATTAACCTGCTTTTCTTTATCTATCTTTTGCCTCAGGGCTTTTTACCTTTCTTCTGTATATCTTATTTTTATACTTCTTGTGTCTGGCCAACTGGTGACTGCCTAGTTGGCCCCAGGTATATCCCTCTTCCTCCCCTCCTTCCTCTTAATCATCTGAACCTACATTCTTCCTCTTATTTATTCTTTCTGCCTGCCATCCCTACCTATCCCTCTCCTGACCAGCTAGTGACCATTTAGCTTTTTATTAGATCAATCAGGTGCCTTAGGCAGGCAAGGTGAAACAAATGCTCACATCTTTACATAATTAAACAAATGTAGCATAAACAAATGTAACACACCTTTATACCATTAAAGTAATATTCCACAGCATAAACAAATCTTTGCCTAGTTAAAATAATTTCCACAACAGGCTTCAAACAGATCTGCCCGCATTTGCTTCGTGAGTTCTGGAACTAAAGGTGTATACCACTATGCCTATCTCAATCAGTTGTTTTCATGTACATTTTACATTCATAATACTTTACTTCTACAGACATAATACTTTTGTATAGAGAAAGAGTATTATTTGAATCAAGTTTCAATAAAATAAACCAAGACTCCTGCAATCCTGATTTCTTTAAAATCCTGGAGTGATAGCTCGTTGGTTAAGAGTGCTTGCATGCCTTTAATAGCATACTCTAGAGGCAAAAGTAGGATGTTCTAGGCCAGCCAGAGGTATAAGGTGAGAACCTGCCTCAAAAAAGAGTACTTGTGTACTTCCAGAAGGCCCAAGTCCAGTTCCCAGCACCCATGTTGGTCACCTCATTACTGCCTGTTTCTCAGCTACAGGGGATCTATTGTCCCCATGGGTGCGCACAAATACAAACACAAGAAGAAAAGAGACAAAAATCTATAACCCTAACCCCCCCTTTTACGTTTCATAGTTGGTATATCTAGGATTGTTGAAGGTCAACCAGTAGTCTCTTAAATCGGAAATTCATCTGGGTTTATGTTAATTGTTTTCTAGATAAATTTGAAGATAAGGCTGCCTATCTTATGAACCTAAACAAAATGTTACAAAAGGTGGGCCTGCTTCTCACCCCTCTTGACCTATTGCAGCTGGGAAAGTTGGTCCCAGGGTCATGAGAGTGGGACAACTGACCCAGCCCCTCACCAGCTGCAGCACTTGGGAGAGCAGGTCTTGCACCTCGCCTGAGCAGCACAGTAGAGCTGACCCTGTTGGTGGGGGCACAGGTGATCAGGTGGGGGGTGAGGTGGGGTGAGAGGGCAGCATAAGAGTAGGAAAACTGGCTCCCCCTGTCTGCCATGTGGTAGCATGGACGAGGGAAAGACACTCATCTCTTGCCACCTGTGGCAGGTAGAGAGCTAGCCTCAGGGTACAAGAGTGGGAGAGCTGGCCCTGGTGGTATGACTGTGGGCGGACTGGCCCGAGGGCATGAGAACAGGAGACCTGGTCCTGTCACTTGCTGTCTACTTTGGTGGGCATAGCCAGACCTGCAGGTGCAAAGCTGCAGGATCTCCGTGACACTGTGCAGCAACAGGATATCCAAGAGGAGGCTCAGTGAGGGCCTAGTAAATGGGTGTAGCAGAAACCAGAAGCCTCAAACCAGACTCAATGCAGTGTACATTTACAAGTAAAGATGTACAGATTAAAGGGTACTAACATTTCTGTGCCCAGACTTTCCTTCCTTGCTTGCTTGCTTGCTTCCTTCCTTCCTTCCTTCCTCCCTCCCTCCCTTCCTTCCTTCCTTGTTTGTTTCTGGTTTTGGTTTTAGGTTTTTTTGTGGGTTTTTTGTTTGTTTGTTTCCTTTTTTCTTTTAAATTTTATTTTGGTGTTACAAGGACAGAGGATGGATATGAAGGAATGGGGAGATGAATGGGATCAGGATACATGATGTGAAATACACAAAGAATTAATAAAACAGTTAAAAAAAAAAAAAAGGTGGGCCTGTTGTAAACTAACAGTTGACTTAAACAATCTGGGATAGCGTTTGTTAGCATTGTAGACTCAAGCCTTGCAGGGACGGAGACCAAAAAGTTAGTTTTGGGTTGGTTTGGATATTGTTATCAGGTCTTTGTTTTCTGTACCTTATTCCTCTTTAACTATCTAAGTAATTTTCATAGAGGTTTTGGTAACTAAATGATTAGACCAATAAGATATGAAATTTTACATTTACTTATTGTGTGTGTGTGTGTGTGTGTGTGTGTGTGTGTGTGTGTATACACGTGTACTGTGGCAAGAATATGTCACAGTGCTTGGGTGGAGATCAGAGGACAACATGGGGGAATTGATTTTCTTCTTCCACCATGTGAGTCCTGGGGTCAAATTCAGATCTTATTAGCCAAGATTTGGAAGTGTTACACTTTTAGATTTTTTTTTTTTCTTATCTTTCTTGGCTGTCTAAAAAAGCTTAAGGAATATGTGCATTTAGGTTAGAAAATGGAGTCAGGTGTGCCTTTTTTTTAGTAGACTTATAAGGAAATACAAAGACCCTTTAGCCTACCACAATGTTTTTCCAGAAAACCAACATTAAATAAAGGTAATGAAATAGACATTTTGTAACTTTCTCTGATAAAAGTCTTTTTGTGGAAATGTTAACAGTATTTACCATCTTGAGTTCAAGTAATTCTGAATATAGGAGTTGTTGTTGGGTTTCAGAATGTTACTTCTCTAAGTAAAAATTTGAGAAATGGAAAACCCCAGGTTATTCCATTATAGCAATACAATTATATTGTTTTGTATACAGTTGTATTGCATTAATTCTTAGATTTTTGTGTAATCATCTGTGGTTGCTTAAATCCTGCCTCCCTCCCCTACATTCTGTCCTGTTTTGCTTTCCACTGAATCATCATGGAAGTGGGGATAAGACCTGGCTAAGGCTTCGTTTGGTTTCTGATTCCAAGTTTCTCTGAGTGTGAGCATTTACTGTGCTGGCTGTGCTTCTGTTATTTAAAGTGATATATTTTTCATACATTGTGGCCCTTAAATGCAAGCCAACCTCTTCATCTGGTGTCAACCAAAGGAAAACTGATGTGTTGCAACGCTGGAGGAAAACTGGCAATGTTGGATTTACCTATATTGAAAGATGGTATGTTGTTCTTCACCTTGGGCTCTCCAAGTGTGATTTTTGACAGTGCATGGTTTTTATCTCATATGCTAATTTTTGTCTCTAACTTCTGAGTTAGATTCAGTTTGTATTTAATTCCAGTCTTTTTTTTTGTACAATTTACATAATTATCCATAAGGATGTATTCATTTTTAAAGCTTTAATTGCTATATACTTCTATATTGCTGCATAATTTTTACAGCCATCTTTTATAATAAGAATTGCTAGTTTTTATCTTTTCAGAAGAACTGTGGCAGCCAGTAGAGTCAGTTATTGAGAGTGAATACTTTCTAACTTGATTCTTTAGGCCCACTCACATAGATTCAGCTGTAAATATTAAAATAGGGAGGAAGGGGGAACTAGGATGGTATGTAAAATGTGGAAAAAAAATTAAAACAGTTATTGTGCTGCTCGTTTCAGTATTTCTTAGTTATAGAAAGGTCCATTTGTCCTTAGGCATGTGGGACTCATCCTGTATTGAGGCTGAAAAAAATAGAAATTAAGATTATTTATTTAAATCAAGCTTAGGATCTTGCTGCTGAGTGGAAGGCTGAGGCCTAGAGACACATGCCTATAGTCCTTAACTACTCAGGAGGCTGAGGTAGGAGAATAGCAGGTTTAAGCAGTCTAGACTACATACTGAAGTTTAAGGTTAGTCTGGGAGCCAGGAATAGAGGCACTCTCCTGTAATCTCAATACTCTCTTGGTAAAAGCAAACTGCTCCAAGTTTGAGGCCATACAGTATTACATAGTAAGCCCCCTGCCTCAGTAGCTAAACTATGTAAAACAAAACAAAAATAAGTCAGCCAGGGCAGTATAGCCTTGTCTGAGGATAAAAATACCAAATGGTTATCCCTGAAATATTATATCCATACAAGCAACACTAAATGGACTCAAAAGTTTGTATTTATAGGTTTATGTGCTTAAAAAAAAAAAAAAAAAAAAGAACCCTGAATTGGAGTGGGAACATGAGGCTGGAGCATGGGAGGATTTGGGGAAGGAGAGGGGGAAGGGAAAATGATATAATTGTGTTTTAGTTTTTAAAAATTTTTGAATAACAAGATAGACTGGTGAGATGGCTCAATGAGTTAAAGGTGCTTGCCACCAAGCCTGACACCTCTGTGCCATCCCTGAGGCCCAAATACTAAAAGGAGAGAAAATGATTCTGAAAAGCTGAACTCTGAGCCAGGCAGTGGTGACACACACCTTTAGCCCCAGCACTTGCAGAGGCAGGCAGATCTCTGACTTGGAGGTCAGAAGATCTACAGAGCAAGTTTCAGGACAGCCAGGCTATACAGAGCAACCCCGTCTGGAAGAACAAAAATCAGCAGCAACAACCAACCAAAAAAAAAAAAAAAATCTCTGATCTCCACATGCATGTAAACACATGTGCTATAGTTTTTTTAAGTACATAGAAGACAAAATTAGATTGATAGCTCAATTGTAGAGCTCTTACCTAGCAAGTGGAAGATTTCAATTCTTAATATTGAAAAAAAAATGAAAGAGGATATGGTTAATGGTATCCTTTTGAATCTGAACTGCTTGGGTTTAAAAAGCTTAGCACTGGTATTAAAACTAAGGTGTCTTTGAACAAATTACTTGTCCTTTCTTTGTTTCCCCATGAGTAGTGAAATAATTACCTCTATAGTAGTTTTGTGGAGATTAAACCAGTATATGCAAAGAATTTTGTAATAGAACCTTGCTTGTAAAAGGTACTATTTATATATTTAATATTGTTATTTTTTGGCGATTTCTGAAAATCTTTAACTATAAAGTTTGAATACAGAGAATGCTTGGAATCAAGAATGGGTACCTTAAAAAAACCTATATAATTAAACTTTAAATATATGTTCTTTTGATAGCTAAACGTGAGTGCAGAAGAAACTTGAGTGGTAGGCTTGTGAACGTCATATGATTGTAAAGTTGGTACATACAGATGCTCATTGTGCCTCCTATGTATGGACACTTCCCAGTGACTTTAGTATCAAAACATGCTTATTCTTCAAGAAAGTATGAATGTTGTCATGCGTGATTCATCTTGTTCTTTCCACAGAGCCTGTTTTCCTCTGGGCCACAGTGTTTGCTTCTTTAAGTTTAGCAAGGAAACTTAGGGTGTTGTAATCTGGTGTTAGTCATCATGGCTCCCCCCCCCCATTTTGATAGTTGTTGAGAGAGTATTGTTTGTTTTCCATATTTTAGGGAACTCCTTTGATAATGTTTTTAGTGGTAGTCAAAGCATTCAAGAGAGCATCTGTTTGATCCATGGCTATGCCTTTCTGATTTATGGATATGCTTTTGAGTATTCACAGTAGAAATTTGGGGATAAAAGACATCTATGTTCCTTTGTGTTATTCTTTGGTGCTTTGAGAAAATATTTAGAACCATTTACAAAATGCAGAATGTCTTATGTATATTTTTATATATGTTATATATATATCAAACTGAGTTTATTTAGAAAACTCCACTTGAAAGTAATTGATTAACAAGAAATTTTCCATAATTAACAAATTGTATACAAATATGTATACTAAAGTATTAGTATGGTATACTAATAAGAGGAAACTGATTTTTGTGGTTAATTTAAGCAAGTTGGAGTTGGCCAGAACTGTGAAATTAGGATAGAGAATTTTGTCTTTATATAGGTATGGTGGTGCATACCTTTATTCCCAGCATTCTGAAGGCAGAGGCAAGTGAATCTCTATAAATTCAGTGACAGCCTAGTCCACCTAGTGAGTTCCAGGCTAGTCAAAGTTACATGGCAAGTCTTTATAAAAAAAAAAAAAATTCTGAGGCAGTGTTGAAGTATTTAGGGACATCTGTTTCTTCTTTCTGATCATTTCCTAAACTCAAAGCAAGCATTTATATATATCATTGCATCATTATGTAACATTTTGTAGTTAAAATAGTTATCAAGTCTAAAGTCAAAGTTTTATTACTAACAAAACATTTTAGACCATCTATTCCATGTAACAAGGAATCAAGCCCATTTTGCCAAATTTGATGTTTTTATGGTTTATTTTTATTTTATTTTTTTAAATCTAAAAGATTTATTGTTTTATATGTGTGAATGTTTTGCCTGCATATATGTCTGTGTACCATGTGTGCCTGTTGAGATCAGAATAGGACATTGCATCTTGTGGAACTGTAGTTACAGAAAATTGTGAGACACCATGTAGCTACTAGGAACACAGCTCCATGTGGGTACTTGGGAAGAGCAAAAATACACTCAAAGTTGAGCCAACCCTCCAAGGTCTCACTATTTAGTCCAGGCTGACTTTGAATTGCAGCTCTCTTTGTGTCTGCTTCCTGTGAGTTAAAATGATAGGCATTAGCGCCCCTCCCCCCTTGTTGGTAGCAAATTTTACATCCAGAACCTTATACACCACTGTGGTAGATAGAATCTAGCCAATTTACCTTTTTTTCAAGACAATTTCCTTATCCCTGACTGTCTTGGAACTTGCTCTGTAAACTGTATCAGTTTCTTCTACTCTATATTTAAAATCCACATAGGTCTTATGTTGTATTCTTTTTCAATGTTTATTTTTCATCTAAATAAATCACAATTTTTTTTTCTGTTCCATTTGCATAGTGTAAGTTCTAGAGGTGAGTTTCTTCATCCTGTGAGGAAATGGAGGAAGCCTGGAAGGCACATGTGGAACATTGCAATGACAAGTATATTTTTGTAATCATTTCAGCAGTATTGGGAACTGTGAGACAGGTTAATAAGCAGAGTTCAGTAGACCGTAAATCCCATGACTCCCAGTTTCATGGGTCATTAGAACCTCAGGTGTGTGCTGCAGATAATACTTTTTCAATGTTAAGGTGACAGGCATTTTATGATGATGCCTAGAGTCATTGAACATACATTGATTACTAACAGTTGCTGTCTTCCCCCTGCTTGCTCTATCATCAGCTTTTTGCATGTAAACACAATTTTGGATCCAGCTATTCATATTTATGGTTTTATATCTTCCTCCTTCATAAAAATTTTAGTTTGTTTTGTCTTGAGTTTGAAATGGGGGGGGGGGTGATAGTGGTGGCTGAAATGGTCTGTTCCTTGTCAATCAACCGGAAGCTTCTTGTGGTATCCAAATAGAATAGTTGCGTCATTCAGTCAGCACTTCTGTTTGAAGGTGGTTTCTGCTTGAAGAACAATGACTCAGCATAGCTTTGAAATAATTTGCTTTTCTTCCTTCTCTATGGATACATTTTTCTTCCCCAGATACTTTTCTGTTCTTGTTGGCTGTTTTTCCAGAAGATTCGGCCTGCCATTAAAGTGTTTTGGGTCCCACATGAACTTTCTGTGAAATTACTCAATCTGGGGTACTCTTTCCTGATTAGCAATGATAAGAGGGCCAAGAATCTTCTTGGTTAATAGGAAAAAAGCCATTTGGAATAAATTTCAAACTTCAGAAACACCCAGACTTTTCCTTCAATACTTTTTCTGTTTGTGGAAGCACCTTTGCGTAGTGTCAAGGAGGGAGGGACTCGATGGGAGGGCTTGTGTTTAAGGGGTTCAGAACAGGGGATGTAAGTGTGTCTTTTATGTTTGCAAGGCACTAACACCACTCCCGTCTGTATTTAAATGCTGTCCCCAGGTTACGACTATGGCTATGTCTGCGTGGAGTTTTCACTCTTGGAAGATGCCATCGGATGCATGGAGGCCAACCAGGTTGCTTTATACTTCGGTCAAATGATGCTGAAAGGATATATATTTTTATATATGGGGAGGGAGGGGTTCAAATAATTTCACCTTGGAAAGGTACAAGAAAGTCCTACTAAAAACCAGTTGTACAAAGAAACTTTTTTAAAAGCTGGGAAATTTTATTTAGAAGAGCTAATGTTCACAGATTACATTTTAGAAACTAGGTTCCAGTTCCAGTTTGACTAGGTTCCAGAGATTGTACATGGGAAATATGACAGACCTGGAATGTTTCCCTCTGCAGTGTGATAAAGATGTGTGGGCTTCTGATGCAAATGATCATCTGTTATCTATGCTCTCAAGGATCTGCCTGTACAGGAATTCTAGGTCAATTTAGTGGTCATACCCAGACTTAGGATGAAGGCCACTAATGGTGATTCCTATGGCTCTAAGATTCTTCCTATATGCGTTATATTTGAAAGATGCCTTTGAGAAGAAAAGAGGAATTGATAATTTTTGTCTGTCTCATTTGCTGTTGTTCTTTGCCAGTTGAAGTTTGTGTTCAAGTCCTTGGATGCTTATAGTCAGAGCTGGTGATTGAATCTACACTTAGTTTGAATGTTCAGGAGTTACTCAGCTTTCCTCCTAGAATTGTAACTGTGTATAATTGAACCCTGGCTAGTAGTTTGGGAAGGAATTACTAAATAGAATCCTTCTTGCTTTGTGTTTTTTTTCCTTTGGGGAAATCAATTTGCTTTGTCTCAAGATCTTCCATCATGAGATGGGAGTGACAGCTTAGGAATGAAGTTTGACTGTTAGTGATCTACTGTATGTACTTAGAAGCATCTGTGCATCACAAAAGAAGGCTCTGCCAAAGGAGAGTAATTGTGTGAAATCTTTTCTGTAGCCTTGTGGAACTTACTGCCCCCACCCCTACCTTTGTTTTTGTTTTTGTTCTTTCTTTCTCTCTCTCTCTCTCTCTCTCTTTCTCTCTCTCTTTCTTCCTTCCTCTCTCTCTCTCTCTCTCTCTCTCTCTCTCTCTCTCTCTCTCTCTTTCTTTCTTTCTTTCTTTCTTTCTTTCTTTCTTTCTTTCTTTCTTTCTTTCTTTCTTTCTTTCTTTCGAGACAAGGCCTCATTATGTAACCTTGGCTGACCTGGAACTTAGGGATCATCTGCCTTTGCCTCCTGAGTGCTGAAATCAAAGGCCTGCACTACCATACCCAGCTTTATTGTCACTTCTTCAAGGGAAAGGGTTTTCCCTTATTGAGATGGAGATATCATTCTGGGTTGTTTGCCTGTTTGTTTGTTTGTTTGCTTATTTTAAGGTGTAATCTCATTCTGCAACCCAAACAGGCCTAGAATTAACTGTAGCCCAGGATAGATTTGAACTTTTGACTGTTTTCTTGTTTCAGCTTCTAAGTGCTGAGATTAGTTATGAGCTACTGTCTTAGTTCAGTTTTTATTGCTGTGACAAACGACCATGACCAAAAGCAACTTCAGGGTGAAAGGATTCATCTCAGCGTAGTTCATAGTTCATCTTGAAGTTCACATAGGGCAGGAGTTCAGGAAAGCAGAGACCTTAAATGAGTGCTGCTTACTGCCTTGTTACCCATGTCTTGCCTGGCCTGCTTTCTTATGCCAAATCACTTACCCAGGTGTTGTGGCATCATCCACAGTAAACTGGGCCCTCTCAAATCAATCATGAAAAAAAAAAAAAAAGAAAGACTTGCCTATAGGCCAACTTATAAAGTCTGCCCCTCCCCCCCCAATCAAGTGTCCTTTTTCTCTAGGTTTGTGTCAAGTTAACAAACAAACAAACAAACAAACAAAAAACCCAATCAGCAAAGCCATTATACCTGTCTCTAGAGAAAACTATTGATGTAGTGCGCTTAGTAGTACCAGAAGCACTTTCTACTATTTAGGCACCACAGAATAACTGGATGAAGACCATATCCCTTCACTTAACAGGGTTTGTATTGCTTGTCCATCACTAAATCAATAAGTATTCATTATCAGAAATTGTGTTACTTATAATCTATATGATTCATCCTGACAGTCTCTCTGAAAATGAGAACATTCATTTAATTCATAAGCAATATTTTTTTAACAATTTTTTACCATTGTCTTACTATGAGTAGTTGAAATATAAATGAGAAGACCCATGGCAGATTCTCTCTTTTATACTGTTTTTTCCTAGAGTGGCACTGCTTTATTTTAATCACTATTTTGTTGTTGGTGTTGGTTCTTAAAGATAAATTTATGGGGCTGGAGAGATGACTCAGTGGTTAAGTGCACTGGCTGCTCTATTTTTTAGGATCCTACAGTTCTATACCTAGAAAGGAGGGAAGGCTTATCTGGACTGGCAAAGATAGCTCATCAGGTAAAGGCACTTGTTGCCAAACCTGATGAACCGAGTTCAACTCCTAGGACTCCTATATGGGACGGAAAGAGAGAGCCAACTGCAAGTTGTTCTCTAACTTCCACATGGGTGCTGTGGTGCATCCCCCAAAACAAATTAATTAATTAAAAAAATACATCTTCATTTTCTTTACAGCTAACTCCATTCCAGTTATTCCTCCCATGACCATGGAATCCTCTCTTGTTGAACTCTATAGTCTTCATGATCAGATTAGTATTCTTTTAGTAGCCTTTCTCATACCTCAGAGCATATGTAAATAATTTTGATGGCAAAAAAATTTTGATGAAAAAAACGCATGAGATCTCCAGGGAAATAAATCCTTTGTTACTTTAGTATGACAACATGAAGAAGGAATATAGGTTTTATAGTCAGGTCTTAGTTCTTAGTTGGTTTACCTGTGGCAAATTTCTTAACATTCCTGGGTTAAGAAAAATCCCACTGTTTGTAATATCTCATTGAGCCCTAGTGTGTATTCAGCAAGATATCCGTAAGTGTTTTTGTGTGCCCGGATGCTGAGGATGTTACAGGGATCAAGATAGACTATATTACTTAATTTTAATAGAGAAAAATAAGACAAGTAAGTTGACAACATTAAAAATATTATATAATAGTGCTGAGTACTATTTAAAAATGAAGCAGACTATTGAGAACCAATAAGATAGTCAGAGAAGCTTGTTGAAATGATGGCATCCAAGAAGTGATTTTTGATGAATAATGAATGTATGCAGACTACTTAACAGAACAACTGGCACTTGGTAAGCATTTGAAATGAGATGAACATGTTCTTTCTCTGTCTTCTCTTCCTACATACCAAATAATTTCTGATGTATTTGGATTTAGATTGAGGCCCTTAGTGCCACAATAACTAGGAGTCTTATGGTGGCATACACCTTTAACTCCAGCACTCGGGAGACAGAGGCAGGTGGATCTTTGTGAGTTCGAGGCCAGCCTAGTCTACAAGTGAGTTCTAGGACAGGCTCCAAAGCTACAGAGATAAATCCTGTTTTGAAAAACAAACAGACAAACAATAAAGGTCTTATAAAGGACAAAAAATGCAAAGAAAGGTTGATTCCTTAGAGTACATAAAATGTTAATGAAAGATTTTTCTGGCCATCTATTCTACTTTTTCCAAGTTTTACTTACAGAATTACGTGGATTGGTAAAGTGTCTGATTTGTCAGAGAGCTTCGGAAAGCCTCTGAGCAGCGCCTGATTGCATTTGTGCATACTTTGGAGGGTTCTAACTTTTTGCTGTCTTGATAAGAAATCTCTTTATCATTGATTGAGATTTATAGATCTCAGGGATTGAGATAAAGGATGATTCTGCTGGCTTGCTTTGTAGAGTATGGTAGATTATGTATACCTTTGTGAGGCTGCTCACAATGGTAACCAAGGCCCCTCTAGCCTCATCTCAGTGCCTGCAAGCAGAAGTCAAACAGGAAGGATCTCTGTTAACAGTATTCTGAGTAGGGAAATTCATAAGAGTACTGTGTATTAGCTGTCTGACTGGAGAAGTAAACTTCAGCAAATACAAAGGTGTGAGTCTGTTAGCTCATGTCTAGGAGAAAGAGATAACAAACTTTGTGAAGTGGGGCCTTCATTCATTTTACTTTTGACTGCATATGTTTCATTGTTTTGTTTTTTAGGTAGTATCTCTATTGTGTTCCTTTTTCTCATAATATGTATTTAATATTTATTAATTCATTTATTTATGAAAAAGGGCCTCACTGTGTAATCTTGGCCAGCCTGGAAGTCACTATATAGATCAGGCTGGCTTTGAACTCAGATCCATCTGCCTTTGCCTCCTGAGTGCTGGAATGAATAAGCATGTATACCACCAAGTCTGACCTAGAAATGGATTTCTAACAGTGTCATATACCTTTTGTTTTCTTTTCTGTCCAAGTCTGTTGTGACTAAGAACATCATGTCCTTTTGTTATATGTGCCATTGCAATAAGATCTGGGGAGATAAATAAGAAGCATTGTTTTCAAGTATTGAGCCCTTTCCATGATTGTCCAGTAGTGTGTACTAATTCATTGAATGGTTAGTTATTGTTCAGCACAGATTTTTCAAATTTGTTACTGTGGTGCTTGCTGTCTGTTCCTCTTTGTGTGGATATTTTCCTAAGAGTTGATTCTTGGGGATTTTTACTCAGTGGTGTTTTGTTTGTACATCTCAGTGGATTGAAATAAATTAGTTCTGATTTGTTCTAAATTAGAAAGCACTTAGTATATACTTTAACTTTGTGCTTCCTTTTGGTCACATATCTCTTTGAGCTAGTGATTTTTGCTAATGCTGAATTTTTGTAAAATTAGCATTTGTCAGTTGCTGGTTTTCTTCGTCTTCTCATTTTTAGAACTCGATTGCACATGTTATGATAAACACTGTGACCAAAATCAAGTTAGGGAAGAAAGGATTTATTTCATCTTATAGCTTTCTGTCTGTCATAAAAGGAGGTTGGGGTAGAAACCTGGAGGCAGGAACCAAAGCAGAACCATGCTGCTTACTGGCTTTTCTTTTCATGGCTTGTTCAGCTTATGTTTTATATAACCAAGGATCACTTAGTTGTCCTGGGATGACACTGCCCATTGTAAGCTGGGCTCTTCCGTAACAACCAACTAGCTAGAAAATGTCCCACACACATGACCTGGGGCCAGTCCAATGGAGGGTCTTGCTCAGTATTTCTTCTCTGAGGTGACTCTGGCTTGTGTCAAGTTGACAAAAAACTAACTAGCACAGATGGGTATTGTTGTTCTTGCTGGGGACTTATTTTCAATTCCCAACACCTATTTAATTGCTCACAACCATCTGTAACTCCATTTTCAGGACTCCCAGTGACCCTCTTTTGACCTCCTCAGCCAACAAGCACGCTATAGTACACATGCATAAATGCAGACAAAACACAAAATAAATAAATAAATAAATAGATGGATTGATAGATGGATGGATAGATAGATAGATAGATAGATAGATAGATAGATAGATAGATAGATAAATAAATAAATAAATCCTTTTTTGTTTTGTTTTTCCAGACAGGGTTTCTCTGTGTGTAACTCTGGCTGTTCTGGAAGTCATTCTGTAGACCAGGCTGGTCTTGAACTCACAGAGATCTGCCTGTCTCTGCCTTCACCTCCGGAATGCCAGGATTAAAGGTCTACACCCCTACTACCCACCCAGTTCTTAATGAATTTTTAAAGCAAAAATACGCATTATTCTATTTATCAAGTCTTAAGTTCAATGCTAGCCTAAAGCTACATGATGACTTGAAACCCAATCTGAGCTACAGAAAACAAAACCGAACAACAAAAAAGAATATTCTTATCCTACTGAATTGCCTTTCCTCCTTGTCCAAGATCTTTGTATGAGTTATTTTTGAGCCCTCTGTAGTGTTTCTTTGTTCTTTTATCAGTATCACACTCTGTTATTTACTATGTCAGTCTAAAAGTTAAGGTAGTATCAATCTTTTACTTATTTTTCTTCAATATTGTTTTAGCTACAGTGTTTTGCTTTTCCACATGAACTTTATTTTTATTAAGTCTGAGTTTATGGGCTGGAAAGATAACACAGAGGTTAAGAGCAGGTACTGTGCTATGTGTGGTGGAATTATTTCCAGCACTCTGGAGGCAGAGGAAGGTGGATCTTTGTGAGTTCAAGGACAGCCTTTTTACAGAGTGAGTTAAAGGACAGCCAGGACTACACAGAGAAACCCTATTTTGTAGGAAAAAGAAAATGCAAAGTCTCTTTTAAATTTCAGCATCTCTCAATTGTGGGATCCTATAAAATAAAAAATTAGTTAAATATTTTATTTCAAGAGCTAAGAGCCAGGGCATAATCATAGTCAAATCAAAGCACCACTGAATTCCAACTATGTAAATAACTCAGTGTCCAATGTATAGAATCCTCTCATGATTTGGGTTGCTCCAAAGGGGTTGAGTCACATCTCTGTCCCTGCTCTCTCAGCCTACATGTACCATCTCCTAAGTTCAGACCACCTCTACTCTACAGCTGCTGTCCTTGGTGGTCATCCCATGTTACTGGCATCTCCTAAGTACTGGGGTCTCTCTCGATGCAGCTGAAATGTACACTTACCAATAGCCTCTCCTGAGCTCTCTCCAGGGACTCCCCTGCCACATAGTGCTAGGCCTCAGCTGCTTTTGTGGCCTCTTCATGACTCAAAACTAGTACCACCTGGGTGACTCTTAAACTACCAAGTTTGGCTGCTGGAATGAAGTACAACCTTGGCCGCCTTTAGAACACATCTTTTGTGTGCTAACTCTGAGGAAAAATTTCCTAGAGTTCACCTCATTGATGGGTGTTTTTTCTTAATCACTGCCAATTTCTCAGCTCCAGCAGACCAGCATCAGTTGTCCCAGTAAAGCAAAGTGGTGCTGGTCTCTGGTATATCATAGCTGATATTTCAGTCCTAGCTTACCAGAACCACCACAGAGTCTTAACTCACAACAGTAAATGACCATGGTGGAGTTTAAAAACTTCCCTCTGAGCTTCACAAGCCAGACAGTCATCATTTGCACTGCTCTCAGGGGTGTCTAACAAGCTCCCACAGAGCAGCTTGCCAAGTTCTGAACCCTCAATGGCTTTTATAACCCTCAAAGTATTTCCACAATCCTCCAAAAAACACATGGTTGGGTCTGTCACAGCAATACCCCACACTAGATAATTTTAAAGAAAAGAGATTTACTTTTTTGTTGCATGATTATGGTGATTGAAAAGTTCAGATAGCATTGATAGCCCTCTGTTGATGGTTATTGCATCTTACAGCACAGCAGAGAAATAGAAAGACGTGCTGGTGAGGTGTCTCAGAAGGCTAGAACACTTGTTGCCCAATCTTGACAACCTGAGTATGATCCCTGAATTCCATTACAGAGGGAGAGAACCAGCTTCCAAAGACTGACCTCTGACCTCCAGGCACACACTGGCACAGGTTCACATGTGCACTTGTGTAGGTGGGATTTTTCTGTCCTATCAGCCAACTCCCAAATAACCCACAGAGACTTACTGTTAATTATGAATGCTCCATCAGTAGCTTAGACTTATTACTAGCTAGCTCTTAAAAATTAAAGTAACCCATATTTTTATCTGTGCTCTAACACTTGGCAGTACCCTTTTTTTTTTTTAGCATGACTTACTCAGTTTCATAACGACTCCAGCCATTTTTTATCAGCACACTTTTTTCCTGTCCACAAGTCCCTCCTAACCTCTTCCATTTAGCTCTTCATTGAACCTGTGAGTGCAATGTAATGTACAAAGTGATTATTCTATAGCACACTCATGCACAATAAATAGTTGTAACTTAAAAAAAAAAAAAAGGTTTTAAAGACATAAAAGCTTAAAAAAATAAAAAGGGCCAAATAGGAATCGTGGCCTTATCTGCTCTCAGAAACTAATCTGTTCTTGAGACCCAACATACTCCAGGAGACTAGCTCATTCATGAAGGTTAAGCCTCCAGGGCTTAATTCTCTTTAACTAGGCCCACTTCTTTTTCTGATTCTGGTTTTGGTTGTTTGGTAGCATTTTCAGAGCTAGAATTCTCTTTCTGGCCTAGAACTCACTCTGTAGACCAGGCTGGCCTGAAATCACAGAGCTCCACTTGCTTCTGTCTCCTGAGTATACTTATATGTGTGCATACATGCACACAAAGACTCAGAGGTATACCACTTTTTTGGGGGGCACCCTTTATTATCCTAGAGATTGAACCCAGTTCCTGTAGGATTCCAGGCAAGCACTCTACCACTGAACTATATCCATAAACCTGTGTTTGGGTATTTCAACCAGACTACCATGTCATCTCTAACAAAGACAGTTGTGTATCTTATCAGTCTGTAACTTTTGTTTTCTTTTTTTGGCATGTTGGACTTCCAAAAATAGTGTTGATAATCTACTTTTGCAGGGTTTATCCCCTTCCTGGTGTCTGAACTGGTGGGAAAGCTTTTAGTTTGTCACTACTAAAGATGATATTAGCTAGAAGTTATTTGTTGATACTCATCAAGTTGGAGAGTTTTCCATTATTCTTAGTTTATTGAGTTTTTTTTTTTTGAGTTTTTTAATTGTGAATGCTAGTTGGTTGTTTTCTCTTTAGCCTATTGATGTTCTGTATTATATCAGCTGATTTTTTTTTTAAGCACCGAGGCATCTTGCTTACCTAGAGTAAATTTCATTTGGTTATGATGTGTAATTATTTAACTTTGAATTTTCCCTATTTAATTAGAGAATTTTTATCTATGTTCACACACTGGTCTATATTTTTTTCAATTGTATGTCTAATTTTAGAGTTAGTAATGTTTTTTATTTTTAAAATGAATGTGTATCTGAATGAACATATGTCACGTGGGTATTTTTATGGAGGAGGGAAAAGGGCATCTGTTCCTCTGGACTGGTGTTACAGGTGTTTATAAACTGCTGGATATGGGTTCTGGGAACAGCAAGTTCCCTTAACTACTGAGTAATCTCTCTAGCCCCAGAATAATGCTTTCTAATACAATGAGCTAGAAAATATTTCTTCTATTTTATCTTCCAAAAGAAATTTATAGAGAAGCTATATAATTCTCTTAAAAAACAAAAATCTCCATAAAGTTCCTTAAGTTTTGTTTTGTTTTTTACATTTTATTTATTTAATGTGTGGGGGGGGTGCCATGGTATAAGTGTGAACATCAGGACAATTCAAGGAAGTCATTATCATTCTCTCCTCCCACCTTGTAAGACCCAGATAGTAAACTCAAGTCATCAAGCTTGGCAGCAACTTTACTGGCCAAACCACATACCTCTCCCACCTCTTTTTGAGGTAGTGTCTTATATAGATCTGCCTGATTTCAAACTTGCTGTGTAACAGACCATGACCTTGAATTTCTAATCCTCCTGCTTCACCTCCCATGTGCTAGAATTATGGAATACAAACATGCCCTTCATCTTTTCTCTAGTTTGCTAAAATAGAAACTAAGATTATTGATTTCAGACTTTTTTATTTTACATATTAGATGTTGTAAAATTCCATTGTGAGCCCTGTTTTCTCTATATCCACAAGTTATGATAAGTTGTGTTTTCATTTCTTATGAGCTGCCTTATTTTTTTTAATGTTTTGATTATGTGAATGTGTGTGTATCTGTGTGTATGTACGTGAGAGTGCAGATACCTTCAAAGGCCAGAGGCATCAAAGCCCCTTAGAGCTGGAGTTACAGACAGTGATACTGTAGACTGAAGGCGGGTTTTCTGCAAGGCCATTATGTGCTCTAACTGCTGAGCCATTTTCCTAGACCCTACTTCAAACTGCATTTAAATTTCTTTGACATTTTTTTTTTTTTTACTTTTATATTATTTAGAAATATGTTATTTAATCTCAAAGTAGGGGTTTTACAACTGCCTTATATGTTAATGACTTATACTTTAATTTCTTATTAATTAAGAGCAGGTTTTGTTTGATTTATATTCATTTAAGTACATCAAAGTATGTTTTATTTTACAGAATGTGGTCTGCATTAGTGAGATTTTACGTATGAGCTGGAGAAAGTTTAGTCTGTTTTTGCTAACTTGTAAATGTTGATTTGATTACTGTTGTTATTTTGATAAATTTTTCTATGTAAATACCATACATAATTTATATATTAATTAAGTAGGATAATTTTATGCAAATTGTTTTTGAAATGGTATTTTGGGTTATTTTTTGTTTTTGTGTTTTGAAACAGGGTTTCACTATGTAGCTCTGAGTCTCCTGGAACTCAGTACATAGACCAGGCTGGGTTCACACTCACAGAGATCTGCCTGTCTGTACCAAATACTCACACACATAATGTGATAGCTTGAATGTAATTGTCTATTACAATCTCATAAGGAGTGGTACTATTAGGAGGTGTGGCCTTGTTTAAGAAAGTGTGTTATTGTGGGGGTGGGATTTGAGATCGACTATTCTCAAGGAACTACCCAGTGTCACAGCGCACTTTCTGTTGACTGCCTGCTCCCAGCTATGTGATAATGGACTGAACCTCTGAAAATGTAAGCCACTACCTCTCTTAAATGTTTTTCTTAGAGTTACCATGGTCATGGTATCTCTTCACAGCAATAGAAACCCTAACTAAGGCAGCAGTTGGTACCAGGACTGGGGTATTTTTGTGATAGGCCTGAACATATTTTGTTTGGAAGAGTTTGAACTTTAGTACTTTGGGTTAGGAGAGCAGTAGAATACTTTAAGCACTGCTTAATGTCCTTACTAGTAGGAGCATGGAAGACAGTGGTGCTGAGTGGTTTGAACTGGGGAATTGACTCGAGCTTTCAGAGGAGAAGGATTTTAGTATGTCATCTGGAGATCATTCTTAGTATATTTTGCTCTGTTGTGTGTTTATTAGTAGTAATTCTTAACAAAGATTTATAGCAAAAAGGAGCAAGCTGAAAAAAATAAAAATATGAAATGTACAGATTGAGAAAAGGGGTACCAGGAAATGGAATAGAGCTAAATCCTGTGTTCAAGGAGATAAACAAATTAAGAAATTGAGTAAAGGGAGTGGTATCCCTCAGGGCAAGGTCCCACCCAGCTAAACTTCCAAGCCTTTGCTGTTTGGAGATTTTTATTATCTTTTTCAGCCAAAAACCAATGGATGTTTATTACTCTAATGTTATTCTGTGTTAGTTTTGAGTCTTTGTAGAGGTCAACCAGTATAAGGATATACTTTTAAAAGATGCAGGGCTGGGGCCTGCTCTCTTACTGTAATAAATCATGTGCCCCTGAAACTGTAGAAATTAAAACCGTCAATAAGGAGAACTACTATATACTAGATGTATAAATTCACAGAAGTAACAAAAAAAAAAAAAAAAGTGACTTCTTTAAGCCCAAAGGAACTTGATGATGTTTAGGATGAATTTGCTACAATTATATTATTCACAGATTCAGAAAGTAGTCTATTTTGGGATGGGGAGGTGGGTCTATAAAGTCCTTGCCATAAAGGCTAACTTCTATTTGGTTCCAGAGAACTAATATAGAAAGTCAAGTGTAGGGCAAGTAATTATAATTGCAGTGCTGGGGAGCTGAAGACAGGAGGATCCCAGGGATTTGCTAGACAGCCAGTGTAGCCTAACAGGTGAGCACTAGTTTAGTGAGACCCTGTCTCAAAAAAGTAAGATGGAGAGCCACTGAAGAAGACACCTGACTGATATTTGAAAGACCTGGAGGGTGTGGACCCTCACACCCCCGACTCAGGGAAGGTGCCCCCTCCCCCAAATCACTCACGAGAAGCAGTCTTGATGCAAAAGCATGAGGTCTTTTATATTCCAAGTGCACTGGGGTCCACAGTCATACCCTGCACAGGGGTAAAGGACTGAGGACCCTGGGTACAGAATTGAGACAGCTTTTATGGGGTTACAACAAAGCTCGTGCATTGTAAACCAATCATCTCATAGCATCCAGTGCAGACCAATCAATTTAAACTATCCAAGCCCGCACTTAGCCCCGGAGGTCTGCATTTGCGAGGGCTCCTGGGTGAGGTGACAAAGCTCATTTCCTGTGTTCACTCACTCACAGGTGCTGTTGTAAACAGCCCTGTCGTGAACAGCAAAGAATGTGACTTTTTGCCTACTTACTGCCAGGGGATAGGGTCTGGAATTTAAACTTTTAGCTTCCTGGGGTCAGTGGAGAGTTAGGCTAAATTTTTCCCATCCTTACAGTATCAGCCTCTACCTATGGCACACAAGCACACACACATAGATCTGCATCTAAGTAAACACCAAAACTGGGCTCGGGCTCCCGCCGGCCACTAACCTGCAGCCCCTGGCTCTATCCTCCACCGTCTAGGCTGCAGTGCCTGTTGCTGGCACCATACTCTTCTACTCCTTTTTCAAATCCCTTGTGGGCAAGGATGTGGTCGTGGAACTCAAGAATGACCTAAGCATCTGTGGAACCCTCCACTTTGTAGACCAGTACCTCAGTATCAAACTCACTGACATCAGTGTCACAGACCCTGAGATGTACCCTCACATGTTGTCAGTCAAGTACTGTTTCATCAGGGGCCCAGTGGTCCAGTATGTGCAGTTGCCAGCAGACGAGGTGGACACACAGCTGCTACAAGACGCAGCAAGGAAGGAAGCCCTTCAGCAGAGACAGTGATGCACCTACCCCCCCCCCCATTCCCATTGGTGACCCCTAATGTGATGTCCTTAAGTTTTAACACAAACCCACTTTATTCTGAAGATCAGAGGACAATATGTGGGAGTCACCTCACTGGTCTTATTTTATAATTGTATAAAACTAGTTGACTATCCACTCACATCAACCTTGGTCAGATTTTTTGGTTGCCTTGTTGGGGGAAGTGGTTTAATATTTATTTTTAGATCTGGAGAATTGTCTCAGAGAATTAGAGTACTTGTTACAAATGACCTGGGTGTAATTCCCAACACTCAAGAAGGGCTTGGGCAGCAGGCATCTTGTCGTGCACAAACATACGCACAGGCAAAACCTTAATAATAAATAAAATATATAAATAAGAATATATATAAATAATTATATAAGTTTTGAATGTTTTAAAGATTATGTGTGTGTTTGTATTGAATGTATGCTGTGTGGTACAGGTATTGTCAGAGGTCAGAAGATGGTTTTATATTCCTTGGAGTTGGAGTTACAGGTAGTCTTAGCTGCCTAGTATGGCTACTAGGAACCAAACTCAGACCCTCTAGGAAAGCAGCAACTATACTTAACTGCTGAGCCATCTAGATCCCAGGAAAAATTGATGTCTTTTTCTGGCTAGGAAATATAGGGAATTTGAGTGTGAGAAGGAAAATTAGTCCAGCAAGAATATATGTGGTTAAAGAAGAGTAGAATCAGAGTGCTTACCAAGACACTTGGGTAAAGCTGGTCAAATGACTCAGGGCAAAAGGGTCCTTGCCACCAAACCTCTTAAGGCTATGAGTTTTATCCTTAAAACTCATGTGGTAGAATGAGAGAACCAGCTCCTACAAGTTATCTTCTGCTCCTGCAAGTGTGAACAAATGCTTCTACAAAGGTGTGCTTTCATGTCCATAAAGTGTCATTGGTGTATCCTGGCAGTGGTGACGAACAACTTTAATCCCAGCACTTGGGATTGAGACGCAAGTGGATCTTAGTCAGTTTGAGGCCAGCCTGGTCTACAGAGTGAGTTCCCAGTCAGCTAGTACTGTTACACAGAGAAACCCTGTCTGGAAAAAAATTTTTTAATGTATCATTAATGTGAGGTCTCATTTTCATCCCTTTTCATTTACTAAAGCAGCAACTTTGAACAGTAAAATAGGAATCCTATGTTGGTGGTGACAAGGCTTCATGGCTGAGCTTTCTTTTTTATTTATTTATTTACTTATTTATTTACTTATTTATTTATTGGGGGGAGGGAGAGTTTCTCTTTGCACAAACTGTCTTGGAATTTCTTTTTAGACTAGACTGACCTTGAATTTAGAGATCCACCTGCCTCTGCCTCCCAGGTTCTGGAATTAAAGGAGTCTGCCACCACTACCTGGCTACTTTGTTTTCTAAAATAAAAATCATTTGGGTATGGTGGCACTCATTACTCAGGAACCTGAGTTAGTATTGCCAATTTGAATCCATATCAGAACATGCTTATGCTTTGGAAAAACCACCATTGATGCCAGTGTCAGATGAAATCAGTTTGAATACCAGATTAATAGACTCAAATGCGAAGAGTTACAGAATGGGACTGTGTTGTTATGTGGTGTATTAGGTTTTATTGTTATGAAGTACAATGATCAGAACAACTTGGGGAGAGGGATTTATTTGGCTTATAGGATATAGTCTATCATCAGGAGAAGCCAAGGCAGAAACTTGAGGGAGTAACTGGAGCATATACTGTGGAAGATCACTGCTTTACTGAGCCTGCTTTCTTATATCTGGCCAGGATCACCTGCTCAGAGCTGGTACCGCCCAAGATGGTCTGGGCCCTCTCATGTCAATCGTTAATCAAGAAAATGCCCCACTGACTTGTCTACAAGCATTGCCTTTGATGGAGGCATTTTCTGAATTGAAATTTCTCTTCCCAGACAACTCTAACTTGTGTAAGGTGACAAAAAAGCTAATTAGGACAACTTTGAATGTGCCTTAAGTTGTTCTTTGTTTTATTTGCCTAAACAAAGGCAAAGGTAGAGTGTCTCTCGTCTAAAAAAGACTAGCATTTCCTCCAGGTGTATCACATTAGGAATATAAGTGTCTTGATTCTATTAACTTGCAGTCTTAGGGTAGCTTATCATTTTATATCTCTGAGCCTCCTCCAGCTTCATATGTTTGCTGTGTGACATTTGCTAGGGAAACATGAATAAACATGTATTTGACAGACCAAAGTAACAGTTCCACCAAAGTCTAGCTTATTAAACCAGTTAAATTATTGGGATTGTTTCACAGGAATATGGGTGAGGATTTACTTAACAGGAGTATGGACAAATCAAAGGCAACTGCATCATCTACAAGGCCACCTCAGAATGGGTGACCATTCACAAAGCTGCATCCCTAGAACTTCCTGTTTAACTTTCAGACAGCTTGGCTGTCTGAAACTTCTCCCCAGCAGTTATTCACTACTTTTAGAGCCTCACAGGGGGACTTAAAAGTCATCTAAAGTTACAAGAGCTTCCTGGGACATGGAAGTTTTGCTTCTTTTTAAATATTTATTTTGTGTACATGCACAAACGTGCACATGCTGTATATAGATATGGAGATCAGGAAACAACTTTCAAGAGTTATTTCTCTTTACCATTGGCTTCCAAGAATCAAATTCAGGTTATCAGGTGTAGTGACAATGCTTTTACATTGAACCATCTCCATCTTAAGTCTTTTTTTTTATTTTTCCTTTTCTTCTTCTTCTCCCCCCCCCCCAAGTCTTAATGAAACTCTCTCCAGGATGGAACTCTTGAATTCCTATTACTACTTAGCATCATCTTGTACACAATTCATAGTACACTTTATTTCTCAGGAATTGTCATCATTATTGACATAGAGAGTAATCCTATGTTTGGTTTCTTTCACTGCCAGCAGCACTAAAGGATTCTTTTCGTTCTGTTCCTTTGCCATCAGACTGTCATAGAACAGGCCTGGGAGATATAGGTCAATGATAATAAAGTAAATGCCTGCCATGTGCTAGATCCTGGGTTCAGTTTCCTCCAGTATCTTTACCCAAGTGAAGTTGTATAGTGTATATGCTAATGTGCTTGTCTATTATCCTCCCACAATAGAGCATAATCTTCAGCCAGGCAGTGGTGGTGCATACCTTAATCCCAGCACTCAGGAAGCAGAGGCAGGTGGATTTCTGTGAGTTCGAGGTCACCAAACCTGGTCTACATTGCTAGTTCTAGGACAGCCAGAGCTACACAAAGAAACCCTGTCTTAAAAAAAAAAAAAAAAAAAAAAAAAACATACTCTTCAGGAGAGGGTTAGTAGTCACTGCTAAAGCCTCAATGCTTAGTTTATCAGAATGTATTTTTTATCCTAGTGTGATCTGAGGAGATGAAGAATTATTAGGAAATGAGTGAGGATAAATTTTATATTGCTAGAAGTTGAGCTGGGCCACATGGCTCATCAGATAAAGGCACTTGATGCCAAGCCTGATGACCTGAGGTTTGATTCTCAGAGTCCCCCTGGTAGGAGAAGAGAAGTGATTCCTGCAAGTTGTGAGTCCTCTGAATAACATAATGAACACTGTGGCTGCTGTGGTGTGTGTGTGCGTGTGCGTGTGCGTGTGCGTGCGTGCGTGTGTGCGTGCGTGCGTGCGCTTGCGCACACGCGCACACGCGCACATCAGAAAATCTAGATAGATAGCTGCTTCCTTATAGTGTTTAAAGTTCTCCATTTAATGGATTCCTTTTCACAATATTTTATTGGAAAGTTTCAGCTTTACTATTATTTAACATCTTAGAAATCTTGATAGTTTTTGTACCAAAAAGATACTTATTTGAACCCTTTCCCTCCATACTGGGGATTAAACATGCTAGGCAAGTTCTCCATCACTGAAATGCATACCCAGGCCCATCTGTAACCAATACCTTTTGGGCAGCTCAGTTGGTAAGATGCTTGCCACAGGAGCATGAGGACCTGAGGCAGGTTGCTGGGTGTGTATTCAAGGCTAGCCTGTTCTGCACAGTGAGTGCCCAGACAGCTTAGGACTGCCTGCTGAGACCTCTGCCTAACAAGCAAAAAGGTACAAAATTAATGCAAACAAGTTTCAACTGGTTTTTTCCCCCTTTTTTGTGAGGTATGGTTCTTAAGTTGTTTTGACTGTTCATAGCTACTGCCAATACATTTTCTTTTTAGTGATGTCTTTAGTGAAAGAACTTTCTAAATACCTTATCTGCCTGCTAGGTTCAATTCCTGTAAAACCTTTGACTGGTTTGTTACTGTTTTGTGAGTATGTATATTGTTAAAGTGGTACCGTCTTGGTTGGGTGAGAGATGGCTCCCTGTGTAAAGGCACTTGCTGCCAACCCTCATGACCTGAATTTAATCCCTGGAATCCATATGCTGGGAAGAATGAACCAACTCCTGAAATTTCCCTCTGACCTACACATGTATACTGAGGCACATGTGCACTCATATGCAGTGTGTGCACACACATGTGCATATGTGCACACACACCACACAAAATAAATTATAAAAGCTGTGGGTCAGCCAGGCAGTGGTGGCTCATGCCTTTAAAACCCAGCTCTTGGGAGGCAGAGACAGGCAGATCTCTGTGAGTTGGAAGCCAGCCTGACCTACAGAGAGAGTTCCAGGACAGCCAGGGCAGTTACATAGAAAAACACTATCTCAAAAACAAAAAACAAAGAAACTAAAAAACTATAGGTTCTGGGTCTCCCAGTGTTACCCAGACTGGTCTCAAATGCCTGGTTTCAGCAGTGCTCCTTCCTGCCTCAGCTTTTGCCTTCTTACTACATGCATACACTGCTATGCTCAGCTTCCTTTGGCTGTTTTGATTACAGTAGCTTTCATTTTATCCAAAAAGAACACATTCAGTAGGTACCAGCAGCCACAAATGAATCCTGTTATACTGTTTTTCTGTATTTTGTTTCTACATAATACAAATTAATGCCTTTTACTACTCACCTTCATAATTTCATGGATAAAATATTCATTCTTATTAAAGATTGCAGAAGCCACAACGCAGGCTTTTTTTTTTTTTCTTATTGAATTAAAAGATTTAATGTTTCTGATGAAAGATAGCACACACCTTTTAACCCTAGCACTCTGAGGTAGAAGCAGGCAGGACTCTGTGAGTTCCAGGCCAGCCAGGGTTATACAGAGAATCCATGTCTTGAAACACCACCCCCACCCCCCCAAAAGAAATCCAGCAACAACAACTTAACAGCTCTTCTTTAGTATATTCAAATTGTAAGCATTACTTCTTCAGTATTTGTATCCATTATTAACAAAATAAGGACTCCTGGAATTTAGCTATGTGATACTGAGATAGTGCATCTTTCTACACCATACTACCATACACGATCTCAAGAATCTAAGTTAGTGCATCTGATAACATGCTGATAACTAAATGATCGATGCAGTGTATATAGTGTGAGTATGTCTCAGATCTGATGGAGTGGGACAATGAAAAATTTTAACATGCTACTAAAAACTAATTTAAAATTGATGAATTATTTATCTTGAATTTGTGCTTAATATTTTGGACTGCTTTACTGTAGGCAAATGAAGGTGGTAAGTGAAACCAAGGATAAGGGTGGCAAGCTGCTATATTTGTTTGTCTTTTTATATTTTACCTCTGTTTTCGTCACAAATGAAAATTTAATGGAAGAGCTTTGCAAATCTGATAGATATGTATATTCTTCTTAGACCCAAGTAAATGCAGTTATCTCCAAGATTATATCATTGATTTTCTTTGGTAATGACAAAAGATTTTTATTTTTTAGAAATAGGATATTTAAAATAAAAGCAAAGTAATTGGTGTGAGAAGGGAGCATACGTGGCAAAACATGTCTGTAAGCCCAGTCAGTATTTGGGGGACCAGGAGTTAAGCCCATCATAACCTACATAGCAACTTTGAGACCAGCCTGTCTAAAAAATAATAATAATAAAAGTAAAGGTAAGTGAGATGACTCAGTTTGATTACCTGAACCTACATGATAGAAGGGGAAAAATAGACTTCTAAAAGCCATGCTCTGACCTCCACATGTATGCATGGTATGGCACGTCACTCTCCCCCACATAAATAATGTGTTAGGAAAAATTTTTAACACAAAAATCACACCAAAAAAAATGTTGAGAATGATAATTAGGTGGGTAGACTATGTTCTCAGTGCTAGATGATGCCTAAATAAATAATACCTATGTCAAGGACAATGTATTATGTTCCTGGAGCCAAATTAATCTTGAAATTTTGACTGTACTGAGTAGGGTGTTATGGAATATTACTTTAACTATATAAAAGTTTATTACATTTTTTTATGCTGCATTTATTTAACAATGTAAAGATGTACTGCTTTGCCTGCCTGAGGCACCTGATTGGTCTAATAAAAAGCTAAATGGCCAATAGCTAGACAGTAGAGGGATAGGAGGGATGAGGTGGGGTGGGGCAGGGAGAATAAATAGAGGAGAAAGATAAAGAAAATGAGGGAGAAAAGGGGAGATAACGTGGGCTAGCCAGCCAGGCTGCCACCAGTCAGACATGGAGGAAGCTGTGATAATGGGAAATAGAGAATGAAAGAAAAGTAAAAATTCTAAAGGCAAAATGTAGATGAGGAGAAACAGATTAAATTAAGTTATAAGAGCTAAGCAAGAAAAGAGCCTACACTAAGGCCGAGCATTCATAACTAATATTAAGTCTCCCTGTCATGATTTGGGAGCTGGTTGGTGGCCCAAGAGAAAACCTGCTAGAGTAGGGCTCAATAAAAACAGAGTTGTCACCTTGCTTTAAAAAAGCACAAAATAAGCCAAGCTTGATGGAGTACACCTTAAATCCTAGCACTTGTGAGGCAGAAATGGGCACGTCTCTGTGAATTCAAGGCAACCTGGTCTAGATAGTAAGTTACAAGACAGCCAGGGCTACACAGAGAAACCCTTTGTTGATGGACAGACGGACGGACAGACGGATGGCATGAGTAGGGGCTGGAGAGATGGCTTAGTGGTTGAGCGCACTAGCTGCTCTTCTGGAGGACCTATGTTTGATACCTGGCACCCATATGGAGGCTTACAACCATCAATAACTACTGTTTCAGGAAATTTGACACACTCTTCTGACTTCCAAGGATACGGCACATAACATGGTGCACAAATAGATGGGCGGGAAACACCCATACACATAAAATAAAAATTTGAAAAAATTTAAAGCACAAAGCAGGGCATAGTGGTACATGCTTATAATCATAGTACTTGAGGTGAAAGCAGAAAGATCAGGAGTTTAAATCTACCTTTAAATAGTAAGTTCAAGGTTAGCCTGGCCTACATGAGACCATTTGCTTCCCCTGCCCACCATCCCAGTTAAAAAGAAGGGGGAGCTGAGGGTATGCTGTACAAGTGTGAGGACCTGAGTTTAGAGCCCCAAACACAAAAAAAGTGGAGTGTGATACGGTATACCTTTGCCATGAACACTGGGAAACAGGCATGTTCTTGGATCTTTAGCGCCCAGCACAATCAGTGAGCTACAGGGTAAGTGAGAAACTATGTCTTAGAAAATAAGGTAGAGCCGGGCAGTGGTGGTATATACCTTAATCCCAGCACTTGGTATGTGGGAGTAGTGTGGCTCACATTGCAATATCTTGTCCCTCACCCATAAATTGGGCCCTGGAGTTGGGTTCCTGGCCTTGTCACTTGGAAGGACATCACATATCTTGTTTAGTCAAAGACTGACATAGGGGATAGAGAAGACTAACCAGCCGAACTAGAGAATTGCCACATGACAATCTTCGATATTTCCCTCAGAATTTCTGTTCTGTACTTCATTTCTTGCTCTTTTACTTTTGTCCTGTTTATTTGCTTGTTCTTTTGTTTATGAACTCATGATCCTTCTACCTCAGCCTTCTTAATGCTGAGATTACAGGCACATGTCTCTATACCTTGTTTATATGTGTTATTACACACACACACACACACACACACACACACACACACACACACACACACACACACAGGTCTTATTGTGTAGCTCTGCTTTGCCTGAAACTTGGAATCTGGCTTCAACTCGTAGAGATCCACCTGCCCCCTGAGTGCTAAGATTAAAAATGTGTGCATTGGGGGAAGGGGAACTTAACTGCTAGACCCAAAAGAGTTCTATAAAAAGTATGCTTTTATTCTCAGAGTTGTCATATATTTGATTGTTTTGCAGTGCTGGGGATTGAACCTATAGCCTTGCTTATGTCAGGCAAGCTATCTACCACTGAGCTGTATAAGCTCTCAACGTTTTAAAAATACGTTATAGGAGCTAGGCCTGTGACATATGCATATAATCATAGCACTTACAAGAGGAGGTGGAGATAGAAGGACCAGAAGTTCAAGACTAGTCTGGGCTACTTGAGAATCAGTAAATAAATAGCTATTATTTTATTTTATGGTACTTGAATGTACTAGTAGCAGCCACTTGATAGCAACCATTTACCTCACAGCAAAACACCTAAAATAATTGTAGAAACTTTAAGAATAGAGAGAGCTAGTTTGGGGGACCAGCAGTGCTTTCAAAAAGCAAGGGCTAATGAGCATAGTAGCATATCCCTGTAATCCCAGCTCTCAGGAGGCTGAGGCAAGATGATCAAAAGTTTTGGGATAATGTGAGCTATATAGTTAAACTCTGTCTTTAAAGTACATCAACAACAGGGGCCAGAGAGGTGGTCCAACAGTTAAGAGTATATACTATTCTTGCAGAAGTCCCAAATGTAGTTCCTGGCACCCAACATCAGGTGGCTGGCAACTGCTTATAACTGCAGTTCCAAAGGGGCTCTAGCCTCTAGCCTCCTTTTACATTCACAGGCACATACACAATAAAAATATGTCTTTTATGACAGTCTCTGTAAACTAGCTCTGGATCCATTGCCTGTGAATTTCTTTAATCTTTATCTTAGGCATCTCATCAGTACCTACCTCATTGGTGTAGCAAGTGTCATAAAGCAGTTGGCAGTTGACTTTTTTTTTTTTTTTTTTTTTTAATTTTTTATGTGCATTGCTGTTAATGCCATTGGGAGGCAAGGAACCGGAGTCTTCTGGAAGAGCAGTCAGTGCTCTCTTAACTGCTGAGCCATCTCTCCATCCCCAGCAATTGACTTTTAAGTTTAAAGCTAAGATAGCCTAGTTCTTAAAAAAAAAAAGTCTGACTTTCATACTGTATATATTGCTGGCTACCTCTGTAATCTTGGATAGGTTATTCTATTCAACTAAGTTTTACATACAGTCTACTTAGGAGAATCAAGTTATGAAGAATGCCTTTGTAATGTATATTCTATAAATAAAGGTCACTCTTTCTGATTAACAGTGCTAGTTCTCAGCCATTAGTGACCTCATTCTCATCCTGTGTTTATAAGAAAAGCCAGCAAAGGGATTGTGATTTTTCAGTGTGAGTTGCAATCACAAGACTTAGCTATTTTCTTCTACTTATGAACCTTTCTCTGTGTACTTTAATGTTGAATGGAAAGGTCTTTTATGCTACACAGCAATCATAGTATCAGTATCAAGTATAATTGTGTCTAAACTTGTGTTGGCAGTAGTCTTGTACTTCCCAGTAACGTAAGAATTCTTGAGGCTTGGTTACTGGAAAGTGGTGCATATCTTAGAGTCTGAACTCAACACAAGTCTTCACAGGCTGATTGTCTCTTAAGAACAGCTAGTGAAAAAGAAAATAGATGTAGATGCTTGAGTTCAGTAGCCTCCAGACTCCGTGTTTGCTCTACATCAGTGTCATGTAGTGGAGAGAGTTTTTACTTTACCATTCTCATGCAGAAGTATGCATGCCTTTTTGTAGCTTCTCATTAAAACTCTTTGAAATATACTTTGGGAGCTGGGCGGTAGTGGTGCATGCTTTTAGTCCTAGCACTCGGGAGGTAGAAGCAGGCAGATCTCTTAAGTTCAAGGCCAGCCTGTCTACAGAGCAAGTTCCAGGACAACCAGGACTGTTACACAGAGAAATCCTGCTTCAAAAAACCAAATAGGGAGGAGGTGGGGCAGGGAAAAAAATAGGAAGGCTGCTTGAGCTGTGGGAGAAGATAAAGAATCATTGCTTTCAAGCTGAGCTTGTTGGCACATGACTGTAATTTCAGTCCTGGAAAAGTAGAAACCTAAGAACTGCTGGAAGTTCACACCAAGATGAGTGTGTGTGTGTGTGTGTGTGTGTGTGTGTGTGTGTGTGTGTGTGTGTGTGTGTGTGTGTGTGTGTGTGAGTGATCTTTATTCCCAGCATTCACAAGACAGAGGTACGATTTCTTTGAGTCCTAAGGGGGCTGGAGCTGTAAAGTAAGATCGTGTCTCCAAAGAGGAAGAAGAGATACCACTTTTGAAACATGAGATAATCTCAAAGTTGGCATACCTATGAGGAATTCCTATCTAGGATAGACAAGGAGTTCATTCCTATGTTTTAAAAGTTATCCATTGAAGCTACTGGAACAGCATATTTGTCTTTTGAGAATTACAAAAAGTATCCCTTGACTTAGAAATGTCTAAGTCTACTGATACCTTCAAGTGGTGAATTCAGAATATACAAATTCACAGTAGTACTTTGCCTGATAACTACTGTTCACTGTTCAAATGGTAAACCTCATGTTTTGGGGGTTGAGTACATAGATGTCCCTCCTGGGGTACTATATGCCAAGCATTCTGGGCCTCTGGGAATGATTCTATTCAGTCATCTATGCAACAAGAACTCATAAAGCTATATTAGCTACCTGTTTGGTGCTGGTAACAAAAAGCCAGCAAGATTTCGTGTGGTTTCTTAGGAGCACCAATTTAACAAGTAGCACAAAATGTTATCAGATACAGATTCTGGCTGGGAATAGTGAGATAGATCTAATTCCTGCAGTGGAGAGGCAGAGTCTGGTGGATCTCTGAGTTTGAGGTCAACCTGAGTCTAGCTAGGACTAAATAAAGAGACCTTGTCTCTGAAAGCCTAGTCTCTAAGACTGAAGTAGGTTGTGAAATGTTCTACTTGATAAACTTGGAAGGTGAAGTAGGTGAGTATTTGACCCCATCTAGTTTTACCCAGTGATACTAGTCCTGTTTTGAGAATTTAGTGTTCAAAGTAATCAACATTTATTTAAGCCCTCATTTTTTAATCCATAATATACTTTTTACATGGACTAATTAGCATATTCTTTGCAGTGGCCAGACAGTGATAGTACACACCTTTAATCTCAGCACTGGGGAGGCAGAGGCAGAGGCAGGTGGATCTCTGAATTCTAGGACAGCCAGGGCTACATTGTGAAACTCTTTGTCTCAGAAAAAAAACAAACAAGAAAAGAATTGTTAATCCCACTTTACAAATGAGGAAGCAGATAAATAGGCATTGACCATTCTGAGGGTCATATAATATATGCAAGACTCAAATGTAGAGAATCTGCACATTGGTTTGGTTTTTCTTTTCCTTTGTTTGTTTGGGTTTTTGTTGTTTTGTTTTCTAAGACAGCATTTCTCTGTGTAGCCCTGGCTGCCCTGGAACTTGCTCTGTAGACCAAGTTGACTTGAAACTCATAGCCACTGCCTCTGCCTCCCAGTGCTGGGATTAAAGGCGTGCAACATCATTGCCTGGATTTTAGCATTGTTTAGATTTTTTTTTTTATATTTATTTAAAGGTTTGTGATAGCACAGGCCTTTGATCCCAAAGGCAGGCAGATCTCTATGAGTTCAAGGACAACCTAGTCTTCAAAATGAGTTCTAGGACATACAGAACTACACAGAGAAACTCTGTCTTGGATAAAGAGAGAGAGAGAGAGAGATAAGATTGTATTAGTGGGTAGTGTGCCATGGCATACATGTAGACATACATGTAGAAGTCAGAGGACAATTTGTAGTAATCGGTCCTCTACTACAACGTGGGTCCTGAGGATTGAACTCAGTTTGTAAGGCATGGTGGTAGTAAGCACCTTACATACTGAGCTATCGTGCCAGCCTGGTTTTGTGTTTTTGTTTGTTATTGTTTATATACTAATCTTTTGTGGGGAAGTATCAGACAAGGTCTCACTGATTAGCCTTGGCTGGCCTGGAATTTGCTATGTATGAAATGCTGGTTTTGAATTAATAATCCTCCTGCCTCTACTTCCTGAGTTTTGGGAGAGTCCATGCTCTTCTGGTTTGGAAAGGTGTTACATTTACCAGTTTTCCTGCATGGATAGAGTAATCCTGGCTCTCCCTTCATACAGATCTCTTTTCTGATTGACTCCTGAGAGTAAATTATCTGTTCCTAATGCCAAGCACAAATTGGGGCATAAATGAGCCAAGAAGCCCTTCTCTGTAGACCTAAATGAATCCTATGCTGGCATTCACCAACTGGCCTCCCTATAAGTGGCTCTTTATCTATAAAGTAAAAATAAAAAATGATCATGGGATCATTTAGGGATTAAACAACATAATAAACTTACCAGTTTCTGGCTCAAAGTAAGTGCTTAGTAAATGTTAGCAATTTTTATTAGTATTGTTCTTTAGCTTTTAGAGCAATGCTGAAGCAATTTGTCAGAAACTACATGCTAAGACCCGGTTAGATGGGCAGTTTTCCTTTGGTTTTACTTAACGAGACAATAATCTTATTCTGTGTATTTCTCTTGACTCTTTTGGTGTGAAAAGCAGAGAGGTAAAGCATTATTTGACAGATGTATGGATTCAAGCAAGAAACTGAGGTCCAATTGCAAGGAAATGACTTGTATAATTCAGAGGCCTGTCTGAGGAGACACAGAGGACCCTAGAGGGCGGAGAATGAACACAGCGCAGGGGCTAGTTCCTGAGTCGCATCTTCGGTTAGTTCACTTACCAGTGTGGGTGAGGGTCTCTTCTCAGTAAGCAGAGACCCTTTCCCCCTTCTGTTCCAATATATCTGCTGGCTTGTGTTTATTAAAACTTTTTTTAAGTGTGAAGTAGAATACATGACTTACCCAAAATAGTCAAGGAAGCTCTATAACTAGAGATTTTTTGAGACCCCCTTATCCCACCTCTTCCTGTGCCACATTTTGCAAAGACTTATTTGCCAATTGTTGCTCCTCAGACTTAGGGTTGGCTCACTCTGTAGGCTCCAAATCTGAATGGTGATGCTGCCGCCGCCACCACCACCACCACCACCACCACCAAAGGTGTTGCTGCTACTGGCTATTCACAATTTGCTGCTATAAGAATATAATCTGTGAAACTTTCACCTTCCTCCTTTCTTCCTGTCTTTGGTGTTGTACTTCTTTCTTCTGGTGTTTTTGCCGTACAGCCAGTATTCCAAAGAAATACTGTAGATATCAAAGTTACAAACTTATTACCTCTCCGAGGAGATTTGTTAGCCATAGAAAAGAAGGTAATTGAAAGAGAACCTATTCCTCTGTGTTTAATAGAGTTTGAGAGCAAGGCATAGGAACTTGATGAAACTCAGGAGAGTGTTCTTCGAGACCTGGAAAAGTAACTTGTCATAGCCTGCCCAAGGACAATACCCCAGCCTGTTGGAGCCAAGGCTGAAGACAAGTTTACCTTCTCCCACCCATTTTCCTAAACTTAAGCTTGCTTCACCACACTGTCCCAAGTCTGTGGCTTAAAACAGCCATCTCATGTATTGGTGAATATTCTTCTCATAAAATGTTTCACCTTGGGGACTGGAAAGGCCGTCTGTGTCTTCCTGTCTCTGTTCTCTAAGGGTTGTAGTTAATGCCTTTTGTCTTTCTTTTTACAGGGAACTCTAATGATCCATGACAAAGAGGTCACTCTTGAGTATGTACCAAGCCCAGATTTTTGGTACTGCAAACGAGTAAGTACTAAAAGCTGTTTTAGAAATAAGCATTCTAGAGGCAATATTCTAGTTACCACTTACCCACTGTTTTCCTTGCATTGCACTCAATAAAATTGGTCTTAAAAAAAAAAAAGAAATTAACATTACATATCTCTAGGTATGCTGCTTATGAAAATTTTAAGCTATACTTCTTATTGGAGGAGTTATTGCAATGAGTCTGAAATGTAATTTCAGGTTTTTATTGCCTGGCAATGGTGGCCCATATCTTTAATCTCAGCACTGTGGTAGGGGTGGGGGCTGGGAGAGGCAGGCAGATCTCTCTTGAGTTCAAGGCCAGCCTAGGCTACTGAGCAAGTTCCAGGACAGGCTCCAAAGCTTGGGAGGTAGAGACAGGTAAATCTCTGATTTTTAAGGCCAGCCTGGTCTACAAAAGAGCTCCAGGCCAGACAAAGCCACACAGTGAGACCATGTTTCAAAAATAACTACACGGGGGAAAAGGGAGATGTTTGGGAGAGACTGGGGGTAGAGGGAGGAAAATATAAGAGAACAATTTTAAAAGACTACCACAAAAAAATTACATACCAAAAAAATTAATTACAAAATAGTATAAGGTTTATGAAGCATGGTTCATCGTGCGTGCATGCGTGCGTGCATGTGTATATGTATGTGCATGTGTGTGTGTATAACCTGGGGAAATGACTCATTGGATAAGAAAGTACTTGCCATGGAATCAGAAAAACCTAAATTTATATCCCTAGTACCCATATAAAACCCAGGTATGGCTGCTCTTCTAGTTTGCTTTTTATTGCTGTGATACAAGACCGTGACTAAAAGCAATGTAGGGAGAAAAGGGTTTATGTGGTGGATTGAAAGAAAATGGCCCCCATAGGGAGTAGCACTGTTTCTTGAGTTGTGGCTTTATTTGAGGAAGTGTGTCACTGTGGGGGTGGGCTGAGAGGCTTCCATCCTGTGTTCAAGCGATATGAATTTTGGGACACAGTTCACTTTCTGTTGTCTACAAATCAAGATGTGTAACTCTCAGCTCCTTCTCCAGCACCATGTCTCCCTGCATGCCACCCACTAGGTGATAGTGGACTAAACCTCTGAACTGCAAGCCAGTTCCGTTAAATGTTTTCCTTTATAAAAGTTGCCATGGTCATGGTGTATTCATAGCAATAGAAGCCATTACTGAGACAAATTTGTCATCTTACAGTTAGTGTCTGCTGTGAAGGGACGATAGGACAGAAATTGAAGGCAGGAATTTGGAGGCAAAAACTGAAGTGGAGGCCACGGTGGAGTGCTGTTCACTGTCTTTCTTCCTTCGTCTTACGTGTGTGTGTGTGTGTTTTCTCAAGACAGGGTTTCTCTGTGTAACAGCTCTAGCTATCCTGTAGACCAGACTTGACCTCAAACTTAAGAGATCCACTTGCCTCTGCCTCCTAATGCTGGGAGGCATGTGCCACCCTGCCCAATTGGCAGGGAGTTTTGGACAGTATAAGAGAGGAGAAAACTAGCTGATAGCAAGCAAGCAAGGATACATTTATTATCTTTGCTTTTGACTGAATATAACATGACTAGCTGCTTAAGTTTCTGCTTTGACTTCCTTGAAATAATGGTCTGTACCTTTGAATTGTAAGCAAAATAAACTTTTTTCCCCTCCTCTGTGTTGTTTTTTGTCTGGGTATTTGTCATAGCAGCAGAAATGAATCCAGAATAGGAGACTAAGCCAAGAAGATAACAAATCCATGGACATTCTGGGCCTTAACCCTGTCTCAAAACAAAACACAAAATTCACTGGCACATTAAGTGCCTTCATATTGTGCAACCATTAGTACCATCTAGTTCCAGAACTCCCCCCTCCCCACTCCACCCACCCAATAGGTGGAGCCAGGGATTGCTGGTGAGTTAAGACTTAACTTTGCTAAGCAAGTATTCTACTATTGAACTATATCCTCTGTATCCAAACTTTTATTATTTTTACATGAAAAATTTTTTTTTTTTTTAGGAACAGAGTCTTGCTGGGAGTGGTGGCCCTTGCCTTTAATCCTAGAACTTGGGAGGCAGAAGCAGGCAGATCTTTCTGAGTTAAATGCCAGCCTGGTCTACAGAGTGAGCTCCAGGACAGCAAGAGCTATATACATAATGCAGCCCTATCTCAAAAACAGCAATAACAAATGGAGTCTTATGTGGTCCAATCTGGCCTCAAACTTGTTATGTAGCCATCACTAACATTGAACTTCAGATTTTCCTACCTCCACCTCTGCAACCATATCAGTTTTGAGATGCTTCAGATTGAACATAGGGCCTGCCTTATGCATGCTACCCAAGCACGCTGTGCTGAATTCTTGGCCCTCCAAAGTTTTAATTACCTCCAAAATAATCCATTATTCAATCTCTTCCCTCCCTCATGCTTCTTTCTTCTAGGATTTACCTTGCCATCAGTCTTTTTGTCTCCGAATTTGCCTATTCTGGATATTTCCTACAATGGAATCAGAAAATTCATAGCATTAATTATTGCCTCATTCTTTTCTGTAGCTGAATATTAAGCAGATTTACATCATTTATTGTTCATCAGTTTATGTGTATTTGTTATTTCTGCCTCTTGACTATTGTGAATAAAAGGACTGTGTAGTAGTGACACCTCTTTCTAGTTCTTTGCATATATACCCAAGAATGGAATTGCTGGGTCATAGTAATGAGTTTATATCTAATTCTTTGAGGAACTGCCAAACCACCATTTTCCATGCACTGCTGCTGTATCATCTACATTTCCATCAGCTGTACATCAAGAACTTCAAATTTTCCATATTTAGTGTTTGGATATTTTGAGATGGAGTTTCCCTAGCTTTCCTGGAACTTGCCCTATAGACCAGGCTTGCCTCAAATTCAGAGATCTGCCTGCCACTGCCTCCTGATTGCTGGAAAAGCATGTACCACGACTGCACAGCAATATTTACCATTTCTTGATAATAACTATCCTAGTTGGTGTATAGTAGAATTCTATCATTTAAATTTTTATTACACTGTATGTGTATTTGGGTATCCCCTCCTATGGCATCATGGCAGAACACAAATTCTAGGAGTCGGTTCTTTCTTACTATGGCTGCAGGGATGGAACTTAGGTTGTCTGTCTTGGCCACAGGAGTCTTTACTCATTTCACCATGACACCAGCCCTTATATTTTATCCCCTTTAAATGCTTTGGTGTGTGTGTGAGAGAGAGAGAGAAAGGGGGGGGAGGGGGAAGAGGAAGAGGGAGGGAGAGAGAGAGAGAGCATAAACATGCCAAACATGCCAAGTTGAAAGTGTGGGGGTCAGAAGACACCTTGGAGGAAGTGGTCCTTGCCTTCTCTTACAGTTTCTGGGGATAAAACTCAGATCTTCAGTTTTGTCAGCAAATGCCTTTACCCAGCGAGCTATCTCATTGTTTGTACTAATGATTGGGTAACTTATATAGCCATTTGTATACTTCTTAGGAGATGCGTTCAGTGAGTCTTTTGCCCTTTTTAGTTAATTTATTTGTGGCTTTGTTGCTACACATAAATTGCCCAGTAAGATTTATGAAGATGTAACCCTGTGTGCTAGTCTAAAAGTTTTACTATTATACTTCAGGGGTGGTGAGTAGGTAGGTTGGTTGGTTGTTGGTTTTAAGACAGGGCAACTCTGGCTCATAAGGATTGTCTGCTTCTGCTTCCCAAGTACTGGAATTATAGGTGTGTACTACCACACCTGGCATATTTACGTGTTTGATCTATTGAAGTGTTTTGATTGTGTTTTTTTTATGGTGCTGGGGATCAAACTCAGGACCCTGCCATAAAGTTACATCTTCAGTCTCTGTTAATTTATTTTGTTTTGTGTGCAAATTGTTACTTGGCATATAGGATTTTCAGTTCTTTCCAGTACCATTTGAAGAAACTGTCTCACCAATTTAATCATCTTGACACTCTTATCAGAAATCCTTATACCTATAAATTTATTTTAGATTCTCTAATTTTAGTCTTAATTTTCATGCTTACCCATAATGTCATTACCATAGTTGATGGTTGGTTGGTTTCTTATTTTGGTTTTTGGTTTTTTAAGACAGGGTTTTTCTGTTTAGCCGTGTCTGACCTGGAACTTGTTCTGTAGACAATTTACAGAAATCCACCTACCTCTGCTGAGTACTGGGATTAAAGGTGTATGCCACCAGATTCATCAGCACAGATAAAAGGAAATGGGGTACTAATCCTTAGATGAACCTTAGAAATGTTGCATCAATGAAATGATCATATATTATGGTCCTGGTGTTAACAATGGAAAATTAGGTTCACTAGGTTTCTTTGGGAATGATGAAAATGACTTTAAATAAGATTATGGCAGTGGTTACATTATGCATTTACTAGAAAGCATTGAATTGTACATTTCAATGTACAATTGAAAAATAGGTAAGTTTTATAGTACTTAACTATGCTTCTACCGAGTTAAGATCCTGACCCCACTGCTGTTTACCAGCTGGAGATTTTTTTTTGGGGGGGGTGTTTTTTGTTTTTTTGGTTTTTTGGGTTTTTTTTGCTCCAACTATGTTGTCATAAACAGACTGATTGCAGAAACTTAAAATAACAAGCACATTTTCCACTCACTTGTCTCTCATTCTTGGACCTAGGCTAAATGATAGTCCCCAGTGTGAGTCCTCAGCGTGTCGATTGTTTTGTCCTATTCTGATGTATTAGTTTTTGTTTTATCTTATATTTTATTATTATCCCATAGAAGTCTGTTGGTTTTCTAATGAGAGATAGAAAGGGGAGGTGGATCTGGATGGGAGGAGATAGGAAGGAACTAGGAGGAGTAGAGAGAGGAAGCCATAATCTGGATATATTATGTGAGGGGAAAAAAAGCTATTTCCAGGCCCACTGCCTCAACCTCCTGAATGCTAGGATTACAGGCATGTGTCACCATATCCGGCAGCTGTCAGTCTTAAAGCTCTGTCCAACCTGGCATAAGTCATATCAACTCACATTCTATTAGTATGATACATGGTGATGGCTGATAAAGGGCCTCACTTGATAGGAATTCACCATTGCTACTTTGACAGTAGAAAGGGATGTGTATATGATCTATTTGTGGAAATAACTGACTGTGGTGATACCACTAAAGTAATTTATCCTCTCTGCAAATCACATTCTATTTCTACAAATCAGTAACTATTAGTGCCTATATTGTACAATTGATAGGGTTATTAGGATTATTGAATGATGACATATAAAGTAGGCATTAGCCATTGCTGCTGTTGCTATTCTTATTTATATCTGGCAAGCTCTTACCTAACAAAATCCTATTGTAATGTTACCTTTTTCATGGTTCCTGTTCTTTTGTTTGTTGTCAACCAACTCTCTGCTTTTGAAGTTCATTGTTGAAAATTCAGGGCTTTGCAAGTTGAGTGATATGCTTGATTCCTCCCATACCCAGTTCAAATAGGAACTATATTCATATTGCAAAGTGTTTCTTAAAGTCCAACCAAATGAGAATGAGGAACTATGTAATCAAAACTAAGGTTTGGGTGCAATCCAAATGCCTTTGAGCAGTAGTATCTTTTAAGCCATTTAACGGGCAATTTTCTTGGTGTTTTTTTGTTTGTTTTGTTTTGTATTTTTAAAGGTCCCTATTCAAGTCAAAGGTATTGTAGCCCTTGTTAAATGCTTTCTTAGAAGTCACTTCTTAGCCAGGCCTTTAATCCCAATACCTGGGAGGCAAAGGCAGGTGGATCTCTGTGAGTTTGAGGCCATCCTTATCTACAAAGCTAGTTCCAGGACAGCCAGAAACCCTGTCTCAAAAAACAACCACCACCAAAAAATGTCAACATCATTTCTCACATATTCTGTCTGTTATTATCAATAAGTGGGGTTATCAAATATTTTAAGGGGATCCTGGGATTTTCCTTGTTTCTTTCATTTTTGTCAGATATTACTGTGTTGGATATTTACTAAGGTTTCTGAAAACAGTTTTGGTCACATTGAAGTCTTTTTTTTTTTTTCTTGCAGTGTAAGGCCAGCACAGGTGAGCATCAGTCTTCTTGTTCATTCTGCAAGGGCCCAAAGGAAGGTGAGTGGGAAAAATGATAACTTTTATACAATAAATTAATTATTTTTATTATATTTTTTTAAAAAATTGAAATCCCAGGGACTAGAAAGATGGCTCAGTGCTTTAAAAAACATATACAGTTCTAACTGGGCAGCAGTTGTGAACACCTTTAATTCCAACACTCTAGAGGTAGAGGCATCCTGATCTCTGTGAGTGAGTTTGAGGCCAACCTGGTCTACAGAGCAAGTTCCAGGACATCCAGGGCTACACAGAGAAACTCTTATCTACAAAAACATGAAACAAAGCAAAAAAACCAAAAAAAAACAAAAACAAACAAACAAAAACCCAACAATGTAAAAGGAAATATATGGGCCTTGCAGGGACCTGAGTTTAGGTTCCAGCACCTGTAAGCAGATGTTTCTTTTCTAATCCCAAATAACCAATACAGGCTTATGTTAATTATAAATGCTCAGCCAATAGCTCAGGCTTCTTACTAACTAGCTCTCACATTTTGAGTTAACCCATATTCCTTATTTACACTCTGCCACTTGGCAGGTTTATTAGCATGGCATGTTCATCTCCTGTTCCCTTTGTCTCTGCCCTTTTCCTCCCAGCATTCTCCTAGTCTGGCTCTCCTGCCTAATCTTATTTTTTTTTTCCAGTTATTAGCCAGTCACCTTCTTTATTAAACCAACCATAGTAACATATATTCACACAATGTAAAGGAATATTCCACAACAAGCACCCATGTCAGGCAACTCACAACCACCTGTAACTGCAGATTAAATATAGGTAGCATACACTCACACAGATGTATAAACATAAATAAAAATGATTATTTTTTAATTGATATCCCAGCCTATAATCATAGTTTTGAGAGACTAAGGCAGGGCAATCAATGATTTGAGGCCAATATGTGTGCTACATAGCAAGGCCTTTGTCAAAAAAACAATTGAAGGGGGGCTTTAACAAAAAATAGAGATGTATAGGGGTTAAGGGATGTAAACATTGAAAGAGGAAAAGGAGGTTGAGAAAGAAGAGGAAAGAAGAGGAAAAAAATTGGTACCCTAAAAAAATATCTGTGAAGCTATAAAAAAATACAGTTCGTAGCTCAGTGAAAAGTGCTTGATACGGAAGCTTGACAATGAGTTTAGTTCTGGAACCCATGTAAAAAAACAGAAATGGTAATGCACATCTGTAATACTAGCACAACTTAACTTCTATGGTGAGAAGAAAGCATGATAGTAGAACCACCCAGAAGCTGACTGACCAGCTAATCTAAAGTATGAAGCAGTACAACAGAAGCAAGGTAGAAGGAGAGAGCAGATTCTTGATAGTTGTCTCTGACCTCAGCATGTGCACTGTGGTACTCACACACAGGTCACATTAAAACACATTGATTTAAAAATTTGGAGAGAGGAAACAGATGGATCTCTGAGTTTGAGGCCAACCTGGTCTGCAAAGTAAATTTCAGGACAGCCAGAGTTGTTACATAGAGAAACCCTGTCTTGGGTGAGAAAAAAAATTGGGGGAAAGTAGACATGGTGATGCATACATTTAATTCCTATTCTCAGGAGGCAGAGATGGGTGGATCTTTTATGAATGAGTCCAACCTTTCTCCATAGAGTTCCATGCCAACCAGGGTTACTTAGTGAGAACCTGTCTCAATAATGATTTTGTTATTGTTTTTTGTTTTGTTTTGAGACAGGGTCTCACTATGTATAATGCTTGCTTATACTCAAAAGATCCACTTGGCTCTGCCTCCTGAATGCTGGGACTAAAGGCATAAGCCACCAACCACCTGACCATCCTACATATATTTTTATTGTTGGTCATTATAATCAGGTTCATCATGTATTAGGATTAATTTGTTATATTATGTAAGCATTTATTAAGTGATTAGTTTTATTATTGTTTTAAAGTTTTTTTTTTTTTTTACTTTATTTTATGTAAGAATGCTCTTATGCTGAGCTATTTCTCTATCTCCCAATTTGGTGTTTTGTTTTAAATTTTATTTTTATGTGTCTTTGTGAGTATGAGCCACCTGTATATAGTTGTCTGTGTATAAGGCTACAGAGGCCAGAGGGAGGGTAGATTCCCTGGAGTTGGAGTTACAGGCAAATGTTAGGTGCCAAGGAACCAAACTCAGGTTGTCTGGAAAAACAACAAGCACTCTTAACTGCCAAACAATCTCTCTAGACCCTGTTTACTTTTTTTTTAAATGACCTTTTCTCAAGAACCATCAGAAGACTTTTTTGGTAGGTATTTTTGAGATGGTATTAAAATCATTGGTTGATTTCATAAAGTCATATGTGTTTTCTGTTTAAATTCCTACTGACAGAAGTCAAGCAAGAACTAGTATCCTATCCTCAACCTCAGAAAACATCCATACCAGTACCCTCAGAAAAACAACCCAACCAGCCAAGGCCAGCTGATAAGGAACATGAATTCAGAAAGCGGGAAGAAGGGCAAGATTCGAGATCAGGACATCAAAAGAGAGACACAGAAAGATACTTTCCTCACTCTCGAAGGGAAGGGATTACGTTCCGAAGAGACAGAGAAAAGGAGTCATGGTCTGGAGAGACACGCCAAGATGGAGAGAGCAAAAGTGAGTGATCTCTCAGCTTGTGACACATTGAAAGCATAGGTGGGTGATTTATGCTGTGGCTTCTACCCAGCTATGCACTAGTGAAACTGTACAACCTTGGTGTTAACTTCAACTGTCTTTACTAGTCAGAGGAATCTATATCTTCCACATAGCAGATTGCTTTATTTTAAAAAAAAAAAATGCAATAAAACGTGATTTTTTGTTTAAGTATTAATAATGAAAAGTAGGGATTCTTTTTTTTATTGTTATTCTTTTTTTTTATAAAAATGGTTGGGCATTGGGGCACACGCCTTTGATCCCAACACTCTGGAGTCAGAGGCAGGAGGATCTCTTTGAATTAGAGTCCAGCATGGTCTACAGAGTGAGTTCCAGGTCAGGCTCCAAAATAATACAGAGAAACTCTGTCTCGAAAAACAAAACAAAAATAAAGGAACTTTGGGTGGGAGGGAGGGAGGGACGGACGGACGGACGGACGGACGGACGGACGGACGGACGGACGGACGGACAGACCTTGTAGAGCTGGGAGAGATGGCTCAGCAGTTAATAAGAGCACTAACTACTCTTCCAGAAGACCAATTTCCATTCCCAGCACCCACATGGCAACTAACAGCTGTCTGTAAGTCTAAGATCTGACACCCTCATACAGACATACATGCAGGCAAGACACGAATGTACATAAAAATAATAAATGAATTATTTTAAAATGTTTTAAAACAAAAAGCAACTTTGGTAGAGAAGGTGGTATATAGATTAAAACATGACCATTAAGTTCTTGGAACTTCAAATTCTTATCTGTTTCTTACATTAATGTCTCTGTTTGTGCTTGCTTCATTTAGCAATCATGCTAAAACGTATCTATCGTTCCACTCCGCCTGAGGTGATAGTTGAAGTGCTGGAGCCCTACGTCCATCTTACTACTGCCAACGTCCGTATCATCAAGAATAGAACTGGCCCCATGGGTCACACTTACGGCTTTATAGACCTTGACTCCCATGCAGTGAGTTTTTCCTGTTTTAAAATGAAGGGCAATAACTAAAGAACCCTCAGTGATATTTGGGGAAGCAGGGTATGGGGGTGCAGGCCTGTAGACCCAGCATCCTAGAGGCTGAAGCAGGTAAACGACAAGTTCAAAGCTATCCTACAAAGTGAGCCCCTGTCTCAACTTATAAAGAGATATGTGGAGTGGGAGAGGAATCAGTGACTAGTGTTCATGTAGGTAAGTTACTCTTTGGGACTAATGTTCGTGTAGGTAAGTTATTGCCCTGTATGGATTTCCCAGACAAAAATAAGCACTGAACTTTTCCAACATTTTAGTGTATTTTCTAAATTTTTTTTAAAATGTTTTTTCAAGACAGGGTTTCTCTGTGTAATTTTTTTATTATTATTATTATTATTGTTTTTATAGTCCCAAATGGTTTTATATTGATAATAGTAAGGCATTTACTCTTTTTCCATGACGTATGTAATAGATAATTTTGTTTGCTTTTGAGACAAGGTCTCTCTACATAGCCCTACCTAGCTGTCCTGGAACTCACTATGTAAACCAGGTTGGCCTCGAACCTCAGAGATCCATCTTACTCTGCCTCCTGAGTGTAGAGATTAAAGTCATGCACCACCATGCCGAGTTTCAGTAAAGACTTGTAGTTTGAATTTTTAGTTGTAAGGCTCTTTTCTATGGAGACATAAAGACAGTAGTGAAAATTGTTATTTCTTAAATATGCTAAAAAGTCATTAGGACTTTGTAAATGGGATCTCATCTAATGGTGATTGCATCCTAAGAGAAGGGGATTTCAGTTTCCGAAATTTATGCCAGAAACCAATATTTATTCTAATTGTAATCCTTCATTAAGATTGGCTTACCTGGGAACTGGAGAAATGGCTCAATAGTTAAGAGCACTTGCTGCTCTTGTAAAGGAGCCTGGTTCAGTTCCTAGCACCCACATAGTAGCACACACTATTCTTAAGTCTACTTCTATGGTATCTGATGCTGTCTTCTGACCTTCAGGGGCACTAGGCATGCATATGGTGAATATATTTAGGCAAAAACACTCTTAAGCATAAAATAAAAATAAATCTTTTTTTTTTTTTTTTTAAAGGTGTATTTTTAGTTGGACATGGTGGCACAGCCTATAATGCCAGCTACCTGAAAGAGTGAGGCAGGAAGATGACAAGTTCAAGGCCTTCCTGGGCTACAGTGTGAGTTCAAGGCTAGTCTGGGCAACCTTGCTCTATGTTAAAAATTAATAAAAAAGTGAAATGTAGCTCAGTGCTTACCTAGCATGCATGAGGTGAGGCCTTAGATTCAATATCAGTTCTCTCTCTGTCTCTCTCTGTCTCTCTCTCTCTCTCTCTCTCTCTCACACACACACACACACGTACACACACACGCGCACACATACACTCATATGCATACTGGTTATTTTTACCTGCCTGCTCTCATTGTAAAACTTATTACCAGAAGGGGCTGGAGAGAAATGACTCAATGATTAAGAGCATTTGCTGCTTTTCCAGATGACCTGAGTTTGTCTCCCAGGATCCACATGTTGGCTCACAACCATTTATAACTTCATTCTTAGGCACCGGATGTGTACATGTGTACAGATACACATGCAGGCAGAACACCCATACACGTAAAATTGTGTGTGTGTGTGTGTGTGTGTGTTCTTGGTTTTTTTGTTTTGTTTTGTTGTGGGTTGAGGGTGGGGTGTTTCAAGACTGGGTCTCACTATGTAGCTCCGTCTGTCCGAACTCTCTCTGTAACCAGGCTATCCTCAAACTCAAAGAAATCTGCCTGCCTCTGCCTCTCAAGTGCTGGGATTAAAGGTGTACACCACTACGCCAGGCCATAAAAAATTATTTTAAAAAAATTATTACCAAAGCATTGTGCCTAGCAATTTTATCTTCTAAGAAGGAAAATCCATGTTCAGTTCTTTTTCTAAAGATGTAACCTTTTCTCTCCTTGGGTTCAAGTTTGTTTTTGATTCCTTAGGAAGCTCTTCGAGTAGTGAAGATTTTGCAGAACCTTGATCCACCATTTAGTATTGATGGGAAGATGGTAGCTGTAAACCTGGCTACTGGAAAGCGAAGGTAAGGCCTCTCACTTCAGTTTTAGGGAAGAAACTGCTCTTATGGGTGAGAGACAAATAGGGCTTTGTGACTTCCCTGCATGAGTTGTTTCTATTACATGCTTACACGTTTTCTTTTCTTTTTTTTTTAATTTGTTTTTGTTTTTCAAGACAGGGTTTCTCTGTGTAGCTTTGGAGCTAGTCCTAGAACTTGCTTTGTAGATCAGGCTATGAGTGCTGGGATTAAAGAAAGGTGTGTGTCACCACCACCCAGCACATTTTCTTTTTTTCTATAGTGTGCTTTATTCTATTGTTTTCGTTTTTGGTTTAGTTGGGGGTAGAAGGAGCTATTGAGACAGGGTTTCTCTGTGTAGCCATGACTGTCCTGGAACTCACTTTGTAAACCAGGCCGGCCTTGAATTCAGAGACCTGCCTGCCTCTGCCTCCCGAATACTGGTATTAAAGGTGTGTGCCACAGTCACTACACCAGTAGTTGTTGTTGTTGTTGTTTTATTAGGCAAAAATCTCATGCTGTAGCCCTTACTGGCCCAGGGTAGTCTCAGAGTCACAGCAGTCCCCCTGCCTCAGTCCAGAGTGCAAAGATTACAGCCATGAACCAACACACCTGGTCGGTGTTTAAATATCGGGGTATGGGGTTGCCTCTCAGCTTATCTCATTCTTAAAATCCTAAATAAATATACAGTCTTCCCATTGTCCTAACCACAAGTAATTCATCTTGGAATGTCTAATTTGGTTACTCTTTACTTCTTTACTCATCTTGACCAAAAAGCATTAACTAGGAGACAATACATCAGAGAAATAAGTTTACAGAGATGAGGTAGCTTTTCTCTAGCACCTCTACTCAGTTTCTTGTTTTGCTCTAACAAATTTCTTTGCCTGAATTGCACTGCTATTCCACTCAAGTATCTGGATCACCCAACCTGCTTGTTATCTGGGTTAGTTCCTTTTCTTACACATTGGGGATGATAGTTTTTCAGTTGTTTTTTAGGAGTGAATATTCCTTAGGTACCTTTTGCTCAGGCTTTTGATATGTCATGTTTTATGTTGCAGAAATGATTCTGGGGACCATTCTGACCACATGCATTACTATCAGGTAGGATTTAACATGTGGAAAATGTCTTTTTAAAACCTTCAGGTGACTAAAAGGATGGTTGTTAAGGTGAATGGTTGTTGTACAGTTCCATAATTCTAACTTCACTTTCTCTGCTAGGGTAAAAAATATTTCCGAGATAGGAGAGGAGGAAACAGAAATTCAGATTGGTCCTCAGATACAAATAGACAAGGACAACAGTGTAAGTAACTTTTGTTTTGCTGTTTTGATCTTGACTGGCTAGTTATTACTTAAAACCTGTGTAGTCACAAATGTAGCAAAAAGACTGTTAACTGGGGGCACTCACCCAAGGAGAATATACCTTGTTTAGGTTCTGCACTTATTTGAATTAGCCACCCTAGCTCCCTAATTATTGCTTCATTCTTAGTAAACCCTCAGTAGCCATTTTATTAGACAGGAACTAATGCTGGCTCTGATTTTATTCCATGTAGCATCCTCTGACTGCTACATATATGATTCTGCTACTGGCTACTACTATGACCCCTTGGCAGGAACTTACTATGATCCCAACACCCAGGTTAGTTTTTTTGTTGTTGTTGTTTGTTTTGTTTTTTGCTTTATTTACTGTGTCAGTAATAGTTTTGAGAAAAGTACCCATCATATGTTACTCTGATTATTTCATTCTCTGGATTCTCTGAATGCTCATTGCTTGAAAGTGGAAAAATTTATGGAATCTGTTGCCTATGTGAAAAATCAATGCCCTGTGGCATTATAGATAAGAATAATATTGCTCTGGGAACAGTATAATTGGTGGCCTAAGTGTATACTAATCCCTGAAATGGGTTCTTACATTATTATGGGTTCTTCACCTTATAAAAGTGCCATTCTGTTCCCTTGAAGGGAACTGTGTTCCTTAAACCTGAAATTCTGGAAAAGCAAGCATTCTTTAGACTTACCTCTTTTGTACTGTATCACAGCAAGAAGTCTATGTGCCCCAGGACCCTGAGTCACCAGAGGAAGAAGAGAGCAAGGAAAAGAAATCTCCCAGTCAAGGAAAGTCAAGTAGCAAGAAAGAAACGTCTAAAAGAGATAGCAAAGAGAAAAAAGACAGAGGAGTAACAAAGGTCAGACAACTTGTTAATCTGCTATATTTTATCACAATTTCATGTAAAATAGAGACATTATAAACAGAGGGGATCTAGGTTTAAGGTGTAAAGTTACTTTAAAAATCCTCAAAGGGCAGTGGTGTCACACACCTTTAATTCCAGGAGTCTGAGGCAAACAGATATCTGAGATCAAGGCCAACCTGGTCTACAGAATGAATTTCAGAACAGCCAGGGCTGTTATACATAAAAACTTGGGGGGTGGGGTTGGGGTTGCTCTTCCAGAAGACCCAGGTTCAATGGTAAATATCTGTTTTCTGATAGTCTTGGTCTTAACAACCTGTGACGTGGTTGTTAGTCCTCAAAGGGATCATGACTCACAGGCTGAAAAACACGGCTCTTGCGTCTAGAGAAATGATTCAGTGGTTAAGAGCACTTGTAAGACCTGGGTTCTGTTCCTAGCATACATAAGTCAGCTTATAACCATCTGTAGCTCCATTTCTGGGGATCCAACACCTCTCTTCTGGCGTCTGAGGGCACTGGACATGCACATGGTGTGTGTTCAAGCTCTCACACACATACACATACATACATACATACATACATACATACATACATACATACATACATACATACAGAGACAAAACACTTTAAACATATAAAATATAAATCTTTACAAAAACAATTTAGGCCAGGCATGGTGGTACATACTTTTTATCCCAGTACTCCAGAAGTAGGTGTATCTCTGAGGTCAAGGTCAGCCTGGTCTACATAATGAGTTCCATAACAGCCAGAGCTGAGTAGAGACCTGATCTCATCCATGAATGAATGAAATAATTAAATAAAACTTTAATTTTGGGGTGTAGTAGTTCCATTACCTTTTCCCCCACATGGTAGCAGTCTTCGTTTTACAAATGACAGAAATATAACTCAAGTTAGGTGTGATGGCTTATCCCTGTGATCCCACTACTCAGGATGCTGGGACAGGAGGATTGCCAAAAGTTCCAGTACAACCAGGACCTAATTTCAAAAATTGAAAACAAAACAAACAAACAAAAAAAATACCAGAGAAACTGTTGTCTAAAAAAAAAAATTTTTTTTTAACCACAAAAGTATAACAAGGGCTGGCAAGATTGCTTAGTGAGTGAAGGTGCCTGCTGTGAAGCCTCATGGCATGAACTTGATCCGTAGGACCCACATGATGGAAGGAGAGAGACTAAGTTGTCCTCTTAACCTTCATATTCAAGTCATTGTGAGCATGTAGACATACACACAAAATAAATGTTTTTTAGTGACTGCCCCCAACATCTTTTTGGGAGGAGGTTTTGAGACAGGGTTTCTCTGTATAATAGCCCTAGCTGTCCTAGAATTTGCTCTGCAGACCAGTCTGGCCTCAAACCACAATAATCTGCCTGCTTCTCTGAGTACTGGGATTAAAGTCATGCACCACCACACCTGGGTCACCTCATATCAGTTATATATTGATGAAAATGAATGAATTTGTTTGAGGTTCATTTGTAACTACTTTTCTACTTCCTGGTGTTTTTCTTTCTTTCTTTCTTTTTTCTTTTTTTTTTTTTTTTGTCTAAAAACAGAAAAAGAGAAACTTAACCGTTGTCGATTTTGTGCCTCTAAGAACATAAACTTGAGAATCACGCTGCCTTTATGTTTATGTTCTGTCTCTACCTCTAACATAATTTTTTAATTATTTATTTGTATTTTATGTACATTGGTGTTTTATTTGCATATTTGTCTGTGTGAGGGTGTTGGATCCCCTGGAAGAGGAGCTACAGACAGGTGTGAGCTACCATGTGGGTGCTGAGAATTGAATCTGGGTCCTTTAGAAGAGCAGCCAGTGCTCTTAACCACCACTCAGCAATCTCTCCAACCACCCCCCCCCTCTAACAAATTCTTAATCCTTTTAAGGATAGTAATACCGTCATGAATTTACGAGGGTTGTAAGTAAAGGCTGAATAAAATAATGCTTTGTATCAATACCTCATCTGGTGCCTAAATTGTTGTAGACACAATTATGCTAATGTTTTGTTGTGTGTTTATTTGTGGGTGCTGAGGTTTTTATTCAGGTCCATGGAATGCTACATACTTAGCTACTCCAGGCCCAAATGTTACATTTTTAAAGGTTCTGTATTTCAAAATCGCTATAATGTTGAACATGCTTAAAGATTTAGAAAACCAGGATGACTTTAACAAAACTAACTCATTAACCCAGTTTTTATTAGTTATTATTATATAAAAAATTACCTTTGTTGTTGGTCAGTTTCAAGAAAGTACAACTGAGGGGAAGTCTCCCCCAGAAGATGTTTTTAAGAAGCCTCTGCCTCCTACTGTGAAGAAGGAAGAGAGTCCCCCTCCAGTAAGGCTAATTCTGATCTAGTGGGCTAGTCTGGGAGGGAAAGGAGCCCCAAAGGCTCCTGTCTCTGTGTGGGTTTGGTCCCTTGATTCTCTGTGTATCCCAAGTACGAATTCCTCTTGAGTGTAAATAGTAGGAAAATTTGCTACCTGCTAGCAGGGGTGTTACTGATTAATCAGAGGCTTTGTCTTGACTTCTTTTCCTTTACCTTTTGGGCTTCTCATCACACTCGGTATTGGCTCCTCCTTTTTTTTTTTTTTTTTTAAATTATTGGGGGGGCGCACGCATGTGCATGCACAAAGTTAAAAGGGACAACTTTATGGATTCAGTTCTCTCCTTCTACCTGATTAAACTCAGTCAGGCTTACATAGCAAACACATTCACCTGATAAGGCATCTCACTGCTCCTCCTGTTTACTTGTTAAGTTACAGTCTTGTCAATTCTTATCTACTCCAAATGTTCCTGGCCTTTACAGAGTCAAACTCAGCTGTGCCACTTCATTTGGGAGATGAACAGCATCAGTAGTGGACACGTCCCAAACTCAGTTAGAATAATGACAGGAGATGACCTTATCAGAATACTCCCAAATATAAGTTAATTTTTTATAAGCCCTGACCTTTTCTTTCCAGCCTAAGGTGGTAAACCCATTAATTGGTCTCCTGGGCGAATATGGAGGAGACAGTGACTGTGAGGAAGAAGAGGAAGAGGAACAGGCCCCTCCTGTACAGCTTCGCACAGCACAGCCTCAGCAGCGGGAGGCGCTAAGCAAGAAAGAGAATGAAGAAGACAAACTCACTGACTGGAATAAACTGGCTTGTTTGCTCTGCAGAAGGCAGTTTCCCAATAAAGAAGTTCTCATCAAACACCAGCAGCTGTCAGACCTGCACAAGGTATTTCAGGAAGAGTCCATGACCTTTTCGATTTTTGGCTCTTAGCATTGCTGGAAAATGAAGACACTTAAACCTCCTTTGTTTTTATCATCCCAGGTTGTGTGTACATGATAAGGGTGTAGCCACAGTGTTTCAGGGCATTTGTGTGGAAATCAGAGGACAGTGTGGTCAAGTTACTCTCTCTTTCCATCTTTACATGAGTTTTGTGAATCAGATTACCCTGGCTTGCTTATCAAGCACATTTATCCACTAAAGTATTTTGCTGGTTCATGCTTCCATTTTATTTATTTATTTATCTTGGTTTTCCAAGACAGGGTTTCTCCGTCTAGTTTTGGAGTCTGTCCTGGAAATTGCTCTGTAGACCACGCTGGCCTTGAACTCAGAGAGATCTGCCTACTTCTGTCTCCTGAGTGCTGGGATTAAAGGCTTGCACCACCAACACCTGGCCTCTGTTTTTTAATTCGTGAATTACTGTGAGTTAAGAGGTTTTGCCTGGAGTTGGAGAGAGAGTGCAGCATTTGCTGCTCTGCCAGAGGACCTGAGTTGAGTTCCCAGTATCTGTCTACATGGTGGCCTGGCAAGACTAGAAGTGCAGTTCTGATGCCCTCCTGTGAACCGCATGGGCAGGGCGTGGGCGTGGGATCTTTCTTTGCTGGTTTGTCAACTCCCTCTCTCTCATCATTTTTACCTTAAATAAAAGATAAACCATGGGCCAGAGAAAGATAGTTCAATGATTGTCTTAGTGTTTTATTGTTTGTAAAGAGACACCCCGACCATGGCAACTCTTGTCAAAGAAAAACATTTAATTGGGGCTGGCTTACAGTTTCTGGGGGTTAGTCTATTATCATCATGGTGGCACACAGGCAGACATAGTACTAGTGAGGTAAGTAGCTAAGAGTTCTACATCCAGATCAATAGACAGCAGGAAGAGAGCAACACACTGGGCTTGGCTTGAGCATTTAAAACCCCAAAGCCAAACTCCCAGTGACACACTTCCTCCAATAAGGCTGCATCTACTCTGAGGCCACACTTCTTAATTTCTGTGCCCTAATGACACACATTTAAATACATAAGCCTATGAAGACCATTCCTGTTCAAACCACCACAGTGGCTAAGAGTACTAGCTGCTTGCACAGAAGACCCAGATTTGATTTCAGCACCCACCTGGAGGATCACAAACATCTGTAATTCCAGTCCCAGAGGATTCCTACATACACATTTAAAAAAAAAAAAAAAAAAAGGTTTTTTTGTTTTTTTTTTTAAAGATTTATTTATTATGTACACAATGTTCTGTCTGCAGGCCAGAAGAGGGCACCAGATCTCATTACAGATGGTGTGAGCCACCGTGTGGTTGTTGGGAATTGAAATCAGGACTTCTGAAAGAGGAGCCAATGCTCTTAATCTCTGAGCCATCTCTCCTCTCCAGCCTGATAAACCAGATTTTTCTTTTTGTTTTGGAGAAAAATAGAATGGGATTCCTTTATGTTCTTTACCATATAATCTGTGTGATGAAACTAAGGCAGAACCAGTTAGGAGTTGTTCATTGGAGGATATATTAATCATTTAAGAGTCAGTCAAAACAAAATAGCTACAGTCCTAAGCACCATTTGGGAAAGCCCTAGAAGCATTTCTAGAACTGTTTTATTGTTTTTCTTAGACCTTTACTCATAAAATTTCCTCTTTTCTCAGCAAAACCTGGAAATCCACCGGAAGATAAAACAGTCTGAGCAAGAGCTAGCCTATCTAGAGAGGAGAGAACGTGAGGTAAACTTTGGTTACCTGTTTAGTTTTTAAATCACTTGAAATAGTGAAGGGTTGATTGCCAGGAGGAGATGGAACACTCTTAATCCCAGCACTTGGGAGGCAGAGAGCATCCTGATCTACAGAGGGAGTTCTGGAACAGAGAAACCCTGTCATGGAGAAGGAAAAAAGAAAGTGAAAGATTGTTAGATAGGGCTAGAAGAAGTGATAGTAAAGCCTGTGCACAGGTTCCCTTGTGAGGCTGAAGTGAGAGGACAGCATGCTCTCAGCTGTGAACATAGCAAGATCCTATATAACCCTAACCCTGCCCCTAAGGTATGCCCAGAGTATATTAGAGCTCCCCTCCCAACCGTTTTCTCAGGTGGAAACCTCAGGTCTGCTCTTGTGTTCCCCACAGGGGAGGGTTAAAGAAAGAGGAAATGATCGAAGAGACAAGCTCCAATCTTTTGATTCTCCAGAAAGGAAACGGATTAAATACTCCAGAGAAACTGACAGGTATGACAGATATTCAGCCACAGCCTTGAGACCTAATGATAGCACTATCTTCTGCAAATGCTTTACTACTTTCTCTCTCAGAGAGATGTGACATTATTAGAAGTCAGTTTTGTCAGTACTCTGTGGACATAAGATCTGTCATGATTGTTTGATCCTCTTGTCTTTACACTGAAAATATATATGTTCCCATGGAAGGTTGGCTGGCTAAAGTACTTTTGCTATAGAAAGGCAGAGCTAAAGTGACTATCTTCGAAACTCTGTGTCAGTAATACTATTACAAACCTGATAATGTCACATATTGGACTATTTCTCTTGGAATCTCCATACTTATAATTGCATACTGAAGTAATTGGTTGGCTGCTGCTAGAGATGTATGGCCTCTTAACTTCCTCTGTTTGTTTCCAGTCAAACACTTCTCAAGTTATAAACCCCATAATTACATCAACTCTGCTGATAATCAGTGATATATTGCCACTGTACTAAGTGCAAGGAATATTCAAGGTGACAAGCCATATATTATCATTGGTTCTATGTGCAAAGGGTAGAGAAGACTTAAGTCATGATGTGTCTCATAGGAAGGAAACTGGGGAAACCTATGTACAATAACATTTTTTTTTTTAAGGAGCTCATGGTTCATTTGACATGTAATATAGCTAAACAGTTGAGTATGTTGCTGAGTGGCAGGAAATAAGGCTATCCAACAGACTAGAGGCCAATTCACCTTCAATACTTTCTTTGAAAGTAGCAGGAAATCATGTAAAGTGGGGTATTATTAATCTATTTTAGAGATTATTAAATATACAGAAGATAAGCTTCAAGAGAGACTATGATGCTTGTGTTGTGGTTCTAATGAGAGATGATTGCCAAGTTAGGCTGTGCCTAGATCAGAGAAAACCTTTAAATCTACCAGGCTTTGTGATTGGTGGGTTTGAAGATTCTTAGATTGGCTGTTTATAGCAAGGTGATACCTGAGGCCGTGAAAGGAAAGGAGCAAAAAAGGGACAAAAAGATTCTTGAGCAGAAGAAAGGTAATTTTTGTTTGTTTGTTTGTTTGGCTTTTGTTTTTCAAGACAGGGGACAGCATTTCTCTGTGTTGCCCTGGCTGACTCAGAATTACCTCTTTGAACCAGGCTGACCTAGAGCTCACAAAGATCTGCCTACTTCTGCTTCCCAAGTCCTGGGATTAAAGTTGTATGCTGCCACCACCTGACCTCAGTCTTTTTTCTTTATACTATAGCTATGTCAATTAATGATTAAATTCCTAATTAAGTCTTGTCCCCTCATTCTGACTCACCGGTAAACTGGGCTCTTTAGTGGAACTCACTGTATAGACTTGGCTGGCCTCAAACTCACAGCGATCCTCCTGCCTTTACCTAAAGTGCTTGGATTTAAAGGTGTATACCATCATGCCCAGCTAAACTTTACTCCCGGTCTTCATTCTTTCTAATTTTATTTTAATGGAATGGAAGTTTATTAAAGATACTTTTTTAAGGATTTATAAATTTTAGGGTTGGAGAAATGGTTATGAGTACTTATTGTTCTGTTCTTATAGGAGGACTCAGATTCAGTTCCAAGTACCCACGGATTTGCTTACAATTATATATAACCCCAATTCAAGGAGTCTGGTGCCTCCTGACCTATGAGGACACTAGGCACATATATGGTGCATATATATACAGCCAAAACATTCATACACATAAAATAAGTGAAAAAATTAAGACTATGTATTCATTTATTTTATGTGTTTGTTATGTTTTATGTATGTACACCACATGCATTGCAGGTACCCATGGAGACCAGAAGAGGGTGTTGAATTCCCTGAAACTAGAGTTAAAAGCAGTTATGAACCACCTGTTATGGGTGCTAGGTACAGAGCCTGGGTCTTCTGTAAGAGCAGCAAGTGCTCTTAATTGCTGAGTATCTCTTCTGACCCTATTAAAAATATTTTAAAATACATTTTTTGGGGATTTGGTTTTTCAAGACTGGGTTTTTCCATGTTGCCCTGGCTGTCCTGGAACTCTTCCCTATAGACCAAGCTGGCCTTGAACTCCCAAAGATCCTCCTGCTTCTGACTCCCAAGTACTGGGATTAAAGGCACTCACCACCACATCCTGCTAAAATAGATTTTTTTTTTTTTTTTTAGGCACAAGTGTTAGAAAGAGAGGGCTCTGGATCCTGTTAGCTGAAGGCATCTCTTTCTCCTATTCTTCAATCCATTTTCTATTACCAAAGCTGTGTAGTGTACAGAAGCTTGACTTTTGTTGTGCTGGGGATGGACTAGCAACAGAGCACTTGCCTATCATGCCTGAGTCCCTAGGTCCAATCTCTAGCATCACAAAAATCAAGCAAACGACATATTTTTATTATTTTATGCATGTGAATGTCTTGCCTGTTTGTGTGTCTGTGTACATACAGTGCCAACACAGGCCACAAGAAGATAACAGATCAACTCAAACTGGAGTTACAGACAGTTGGGAGCTACTGTAAGGGTCCTGGAAATCAAACCCAGGTCCTTTGAAATAGTAGCCAGTGCTCTGAATCATTCAAACAACCTTTCCACTCCTAATAAATACTTTTTAAAAAAAATAACCTGCTGTCCTTTTTGTGAGGTGAGCTTGCCTAACATATCTGAGGCCCTTGGTTTGATTTCCAGGATAGCAAAGAAACAAAATAATAAAACAGTATTACCTATTTTTGAATATATGTGTTACCTAATAAGAGGTGTGACCTACAAGGTCTAAAGTATCAAATGTGATGTAATATTCAAGGCATTTCTTGTTCCTTTTCTATAATCAGACCTCAAACCTCTACCTTTATCAGTTCCTCCACTAGACAAATCATCTTCCTTGCCTGCTTTGTTTGTCCAGTTCAGTTCAGACGGGTCATCTTGCTTCAGTTCCTTTCACTTTTGGTGATGACTTGTGTGTCCTCTATTGTATTTCTGTAGTACATATCCACTGATGCCACATCTATTATTGATCCTCTAAGCATCTATTGATGTTTCCATGTTCTTTCCAATGATCTTAGTCACCTCTGCACCCCTAGGACAAACCTAGTTAGTTACATGGATATCAAGTTTTGCTTAATATACTTTATAGGAAACAGATCTCAACCAAGAGGTCAGCAGGTCACCTGGAAAATGGTGGTAGAAGTATATCTGTTTCTCTTACAGTGATCGTAACCCTGTTGATAAAGAAGACACTGACACTAATAGCAAAGGAGGAGGCTGTGCCCAGCAAGCCACTGGCTGGAGGAAAGGGGCAGGCCTGGGATATAGCCATCCTGGATTAGGTTCATCAGAGGAGGTAAGATGAATTCTGTCTTCCTGGGAGTTATATGAACATAGAATATACTTAACTTTTAGTACCTGGACTCCCAGCACATGCACAAAATAGTCAGAGGACAGTTTCTAGAAATGAGTTCTTCCACCAAGTAGGGTTCAAACTCACGTTGTCAGGTTTAGTGGCCAGTGCCTTTCTGCACTGAGCCATCTCACCTTCCCCTCCCCTCAATCCCAGGCTATGACTTGTTGTACTGGGTGCTTGATGATTTCCCTGACAGTGAGAAGAATAGAATAGAGTGTATCATACTTTTACATAAAGAATGAGCAGTGAGGAGTTTGGGAGGCAGGAAGCTTGAGAATAGAGGATCATTTGACTAGGGAACCAGGAGGGCTAGTGGCTGTAGCTTAGGAGTAGAGCACTCACTTCTCAAGCCTGAGTACTGATTTAAAAGAAAAGGGGTGTGGGGGGGGTGTCCTTTCAGGAACACAAGGAACTAAAAAGCCAGGGAACCGGTCTATGAGAAGGATTGTCAGGAGAGGTCTTTGATAGCTAAGATATGAGGCTCATGAAGTTAGTCTTAGTTCGCTGGAATGACATAGCTCCTTATATTTCAGGAAGAGTCCTTGGAAAAGATAATCATAGGAAATATTGCCTGTTTGGGTAAGGTTGGGTCTCTGAAATTGCCAGCATTCAAAGACTAACTCATCTCATTCCTGTGAAAACTTATATATCTGATATTGATGCCTTTATTTGAAATCATGGCATTGTTACTCCTTATCCAAAGATCTCACTTCACTCTGTGTTCTTCAGACTGAAGGCCGGATGAGGGGACCTGGTGGTGCCCCAGGAAGAACCAGCAAGAGACAGTCCAATGAAACTTACCGAGATGCCGTTCGAAGAGTTATGTTTGCTCGATATAAAGAACTCGATTAAGAGTGGAGACACCCCACAGGACACAACCTCCTTCTTGTTTTGTTTGTCCATCTCTCCTTTTGTTTTGTTACTGTTCTTGCTGCTAGAACTTTTTTAAATAAACTTTTTTTCAATGGTGACTTAATTCTGTTAATTTTTTTCTTTCTACAATGGATAAAGAGCAAAGCTAATGGTAATAAATAGAAAATGCCTCTATATGGGCACATCTGAGTTGATGGTAAAATGGTCAGCTAGTGCTTCATTGAGTTGGGGAAACACTGCCTGCTATCTGAGTAAGAAAGTGAACATAGCTAATGTGAATGCAGTCAGGCTTTTAGATTCATGTTCCTAATCTAATCAGTGAAAAGAGCCTATCTCTCTCTCTCCCTCTCTTTTAGTTTTTCAAAATATGACTGGGCTGCCCTCTGTAGACCAGACTGGCTTGAACTCACAGAGATCCACCTGCCTGTGCCTCCCGAGTGCTAGGATCATAAGGCATGTGCCCCCACTGCCTGCAGTGAGCCATGAGAAGAGCCTTCTCTTTGCTTGGATTTTTGGTAACTGCTAAGGCACAGCACATTTTCGTATGTAGGTCTAGGTCTACTAGTTAAAGATCCAGAAGTCCTCTTTTGACCACCCCCAAGGATGTGGGGAAACAAAGTCCTACAGCCCCTTTTCTGAGTGCTTTTATTTCTGTGCCTTATAGATCACTTCATGTTGGTCTACCTCTCCAAAGCTAAACCTTTACACAGTGCTATTTGTCCTCTTTCATATCCCGTCTCAACTTCTCCACCATTATTGTGAGTACTTCACCAAATTTGCTTCCAATGTAAGTCTTTTGTTTTGTTTTTAAAACCTACATGATGACACATGTCTTTAATTCCAACACTCAAGAAGCAGAAGCCTCTTGGGTTTTTGTTTGGGGTTTTTGTCTGTTTGTTTTTCCAGACAGGGTTTATCTGTGTAACTGTCCTGGCTGTCCTGGAACTGGCTCTGAGAACAGGCTGGCTTAGAACTCACTGAGATATGCCTGCCTCTGCCTCTCAAGTGCTGGTTTTAAAGAAATGTGCCACCACCACTCTAAGATATCCTTAAATTTAAAGCCAGCAAGACTCACTGCGTAGCTCAGGATAGCCTTATACTCAAGATCCTGCTTTCTGAGTGCTGGCACCTCAGACCAGTACTACCTCTTTTGGCAACTTGCAAACTCTAGAGTTACAGTGCAATCTCTAATTACAATGTTACTGTATTTGTTACTGACACATACTTTTTCACATACTATGTTACTAATTAAGAACCTGGGTCTCAGGTTAATTAGTACGGGGGTCTTATTATTCAGGCTTGGCTGACCTTGAACTCTAGATTCCTCTAACTCAGCCTTTTAACTGCTAGGATTACAGATAATGTGCCACCACTCTACCTGGCTCCCCCCCCTCCTCCCTCTCTGTCTCTCTCTGTCTCTCTCTGTCTCTCTGTCTCTCTCTGCTCTCTCTCTCTCTCGTCTCTCTCTCTCTCTCTCTCTCTCTCTCTCTCTCTCTCTCTCTCTCTCTCTCTCTCATCTATTTTATGTGTATGTAACGAGAGGTGTTCAGAGAAAGAAAGGTGCCAAGTAGTGGAATTCCTGGGGGGAGGCCTCATTGGTTAAAGCATTTACTGATCTTCCAGAGGAACCAAGTCAGGTTTCCAGCATTCTCTTTAGGCAGCTGATAACTGCCTACTACTCCAGATCCAATGGAACTCATGCAGTTTTCTGGCCTTCTTGAGCACCAGGCTCAAAAGTGGGGCATAGAAGGGAGAGATGGCTCAGAGGTTAAGAACACTGACTGCTTTTCAAAAGGTCCTGAGTTTGATTCCAAACAACCACATGGTGGCTCACAACCATCTATAATGAGATCTGGTTCCCTTTTCTTTGCAGAACATGATATACATAATAATCTTTTTTTTTTTTTTTAAGTTTGGTGCATAGAAATGTATGTAAGCAAAAAAACCACACACACACACACACACACACACACACACATCTTTTTAAAAAGATATTCTTAGCCAGGCATTCGTGGTGCATGCCTTTAATCCCAGCACTTGGGAGGCAGAGGCAGCCTTTTCTACAGAGCAAGTTCCAGGACAGCCTTCAAAGCAATACAGAAAAACCCTGTCTGAGAAAAAAAAAAAAAAAAAAACTTTTGAATTCTATGTGTCTATGTGTGTTAATGTGTACATATGAGTATGGGTGCCCTTGAAGACCAGAACCAAATTCAGCTCCTCTAGAATAGCATCCAGTTCTCTCAACCAGTGTGCCATCTTCCCAGCCCCCTCGCCTCAAAAATAAACCCTCCTGAAAACAAAACTTATTGATTAGACCAGGCATAATGGTGCAAGCATTTAGTCCCAGCACTTGGGAAGTAGAGGTAAGAGGTTGGAGAGTAATGTTTTCCTTAGTTCCATAGTGAGTTCAAGACTGGGCAACATGAGGTCCTGTCTCTAAAGTACTTAAATAGCTTTTGGTGCAAAGCAGATCACTAGCAGTAACCAGTAAATCCAATGGGTTCTGGATTCTTGGCATCTTGGATCATTCATGGTTGAAACAGCAATGTCTCATGTGTGTATTTATATATGACATTATCTCTGTATGGCTTTGGAGACTGCCCTGAAACTCACTATGTAGACCAGGCTGGCCTCAAACTCACAGACTTCTGCCTGCCTCCGCCTCCCAGGTGCAGAAATTAAAGGCGTGAAATTTATTTTTTAATTGGATGGGGTGGTGATTTGGTTTGATTTTGGGTTGTTCGTTTTACATTGACTAATTTTGTTTGTATATGCTCAAACACACACACTCACAAAAGAGCATTCATGCATGCCACAGCCAAGTGCATTCATGAGTTGGTTAGTTCTTTTCTCCCATCATGTGGGTTGCAGGGATGGAACTCAGGTCCTCGGGCTTGGCAGTAAGCACCCTTAACCTAATGAACCATCTCATAAGCTCATGGTTTGCTTGTGTTGTCTTGTTTGCCTGTGATAGCCTCTCTCACAAGGAAATGCCAATATTGTTCTGGAGTTTGCATTCTAGTTGCTGTCATGATTATTGAGAACAAGCTAGTTCAATTTCCAGTTCACAATTATTAGCTGTGTGTTTGTAAAGCAGACCTTAATGTCTTGCCCTAGGAGAGAGGAGAGAGGAGAGAGCGGCAAATGAAGCTGTTCAAATTGGCTTCAAACTCATGGCAATCTTCCTGCTTTATTATGCGGAGTGCCCAACCTAAGACCTTGTTTTAAAGAATGGAATAATAGTATCAAGATTTGCTTACAAGAATTTCCCCAGTTTCCGCAAAACTAAAGTTCCTTGTGTGAAAAACCAGTTTAATACCATCTCACGGGTTTTACAAAGTTAAAAAGATGTTTATGAAGATTCCCCGCCCCCACCGCACGCCCACAAAATCTAACCTAGCCTCCAGGAAAGTAATCGTGGCATTCCTTCTCATGAAGCGGGATTATACGTTTTACAGTGTGTCAGGCTCTTGTAGAGTTCATATCCGGGTCCTCAGAGGCTGAATGGCAGCTTTGTCGTGGAGTAGATGAAATACGCAAAAAAAAAAAAAAAAAAAAAAAAAAATTAACACAGGGTCGAGTGACAGGCTGCCTGGGAGACCACACTTCCCGGCAGCCCTCGCGCAGACAGGCGCCTTCGCTGATTGGACGCCTCTGAAGAGGCGGGTGGGTGGGGGTGGGGCGGGGCCAGACGAGAGGTACTGTGGGTAGGAGAAGACAGTCGGTGGAGACGCCATTTTGTGGAGCGGCCGAGCCCTCTAGGAGGTTCTGGGAGGCAGAGCCGCAACTGCTTCTGCTTCGTTCCCTTTTTGGGGGTGAGTGCGGCGGCCGTCCAATACGTCCCAGTGGTTCTTGCCATCGGCGCTGTCCCCTGAGTCTCCTGTCAGCCGTCAGAGGCGACCGCTCAGCCGCGGCTTTGAAGGGACTTAACTAAGCAAGCGTTTGAGGGCCGCGCCCCTCCTCGCCTCTGGCTCTTCCCCTAACTCAGTCCTCTGCCCGCCTATTTTGAGCTCCTTGTCTCTTGCTGGGACGTTGTTCCGAACCCCTGTCCTGCGGAGAGGTGGAGCGCCTGTGCCCGGACACCCCTCGAGAGCGCCTGGCAATCTCTTAAACTCTGCGCCTGGAACTGAATCTCACTCTCGGAAAGGTGGTTTGGTGATGTGACCTGAGGACTGGGAGCCTCCTCAGAGGCGGGGAGGGACGTTTGTACGGTGGGAAGACAGACTGAGTGCGGTATTCAGTTACATGGGCCTTTGCGCCGCCATCTCGGCTACGACACCCCACGGAGGTGGGTGCGGGCACCTCCCGGGACGACCCCGGAACTTGAGTCGCCTAGATGTCCCTTTTATTTATTAAGACAGCGAATATTCGTTGAGCGCCTGCTTTAGACCAGATGCTAGAAATAGTTGTATCTAGCTAGTTTGTAGGACATCACAGGTATCGTTGCGTACAACCGTGTAATGTTTTATTACGGCCCATGGGCAGGGGACAGACAAGCTGTTCTGTTAGTCACTTGGTGGCCTGTGTCGTTTGGGACTGGTCCAAGACATAGGCGTTATTAAGATACACAGATGCTAAGCCGAGTCAAGGTCTTGTCTTACTGAAATAGACTGAGATCACGCGTTAAACATGCACATTTCAGTCATTAGTATTCGACCTTCTAAGGCTTTAAAGTTCTTGTCAGAAAATTTTGAATCTAGCATTTGTCGATTTTAGTGTTAAATTTATATTAATGAAGACACCTGGATGAATGTTTTAACCATGAACCATCTCCTAAAGCTGCTTCGATAATGAACACCAGGAGCGTTTTGCTTTGTAATAGTATGAGTAGCCAAGGTGTCTTCTGCCTTCACCCTTCTTCATCTTATTGTTTCTTCACAAAATGGTAGCATGATTTAATGTCTCCTCGTCTTCCTCTGACTTAGCCAGTTTAAGGATTGGTGAACTCCTAGTCACAGTTGCTTCCCAGTTTGTAGGGCACTTGAATTAAGTGATCTCTGAAATTTGCAATAACAATCTTTTTTTCTCCTAGGGAGGAAATATTAACCCTTTGGGAGCAGTGTGCTAGATCTTCAGTGAGACAATGGGTTCAGACAAGAGGTGAGTTTGGTTGGATTGGGTTGGGGTAGGGGTTTTTTGTTTTTTTTTTGTTTTGTTTTGTTTTTTTTTTTTTTTTTTTAGTTTTCGAGACAGGATTTCTCTGTGTAGCTTTGAAGCCTAGAGCTGGCTCAGTAGACCAGGCTGTTCCTGAATTCACAGAGTTCTGCCTCCAGAGTGCTGAGATTAAAGGTGTGTGCCACCACCACCTGGCAAGAGGTGAGTTTTAATATATTCCATGCCTTTGATCTCAGTATTTTAGTGGGGACTGAACTATTTGTTTAAAGTTGTTTAGATATCCTTGTGTGATAGTGGTTTAATCCCAGCAGAGGCAATGGAATCTTTTGAGTTCAAGACCAGCAAGGACGACATAAAGAAAACCTGCCTCAAAAACAAAAAAAAAAAAGCCTAATATAATAAGAACCCTGCCTCAAAAACAAAACAAAAACACCAATAATGATAAGTTATTTACCAAACAAATATTTAAGCATATATTTTGTTTCTGGTGTTTCATACGATCGCTTTCATAATTCTGTTCTCACAAACTTAACTTAAATCTAGTGAGTTAAAAATTATGATAAAAAATATTTAAAGTGCTGTCAGGACACATAAGCATGTTTTTTATTGTGCACAGCCAGGAAAGCCTCTTGGAGAAAGTATTCTCTGAGGTGAAATAATTAGGTTAAGGAGACCAGTATGGAGTAGGCAGTGGAAAGTTCCAGCTATGGACAAGAGCTATTCAAAGCCTGCTTGACAAGCAGCGAGAGACTGCCACTCCTTCTTATTCCCTAATGATACAATGGCCATGACTTAGAGAGCTCAGAGGCCCGAGTGAAAGGAAAAAGCCAGAGTATTAAGATGAGGACATTTAGGAATGGGGATATAGCCCAGTAACAAATGAAATACTAGAATCAGTCTCCAGTAGAACCAAATAAATTTCTTTGTTTAAAGATGAAAACTTTTGACTGTTTCAACAACTGTGGATACTCTTGTCTCAAATCATTTGACTTAGCCTCTACCTATTCTTAAGGTCAATCCCTGTGAGAGATGAAATTGACATCTTAGAGAGACTTGTTTTTGTCATGATATCATTTTAATCATGTGACAGCAGTAATCTAATAACCTGTAGTTAAAATTTTTACACTTTTACTGGGCAGTAATGACACATTCCTTTAATTCTAGTGGAGGCAGGTGGATCTCTGAGTTCGAGGCCAGCATAGTCTATACAGAGAGTTCCAGGACAGCCAAAGCTGCACAGAGAAACCCTGTCTTGTGGTGGGGGTGGGGGATGCTTTTGATGCGGGGAGGCGGGGGAGACAGGTTATAGGAAATAAATGTTTTCTGTGACTGTTGGAATATTCATCCAGTTATGTGTACAGATGTACTACTTGGTTAAGTCTTGATTGTTTGGGGGGGTGGAGAGAAGACTTGGGTCATCTAGGGCATTTCTGGTGTGTGTGTGTGTGTGTGTGTGTGTGTGTGTGTGTGTGTGTGTGTGTGTAACCCTTGAGAGTACTCTAATGTTGAGCAGTGGTGGTATTTACCTTTAATCCCAGCAGAGGTAGAGGCAGGTGGATCTCTGGGTTCAAAGCCAGCCTGCTCTATAGAGTAAGTTCCAGGGCAGCCAGGGCTACCCAGAAAAATCCTGTCTGAAAAAGAAAAACAATTTTTTTTTCTTTTTCTCCTTGAAATTGGGTTAAATTTAGGCAATTTCTTTCTTGCTATCTTTGGTCATAATGATATGAAGTAGAAATGAGAGGGATAATGTGTAGACATAGGCTTAGTAAGACACAAGAATGCCAGGCAGTGGTGGCCCACACTTTTAACTCTGACACTTGGGAAGCAGAGATAGGCTGATCTTAATTCAGGACAGCCTGTTCTACTGAGCTAAGTTCCAGGACAGCCTGGGCTACACAGAGAAATACTGTCTTGAGAAACAAAAGAAAAAAGAAAGCGCAAGAATAAATTTTGAGAATTTCTGATAGTAATATGTTCTAACAGTGTCAATTCCTTAAAATTATATGTTGGGATATAGATGTTTTATCTCTCTTTTTTAAGAGACCATCTCACCATGTAGACCTGACTGGTCTCAAGAGACCCTCCTGCCTCCTGTGATTAAGGGTTTGCTGCCTTGAGACATGCCTGTGTATGTCTTCTAAGTAGTTCTCTTTATAAGCTGGAAATTAAGGGATGCTATTTGGAAGAACCTTATAAACTGATTGTGTGGGATAATTTTTCTGAAGATATAAGATGATATACTTAAGATTAAAAGAACAATATTTTTCTTTGCAGAGTGAGTAGAACAGAACGAAGTGGAAGATATGGTTCCATCATAGACAGGGATGACCGTGATGAACGTGAATCTAGAAGTAGGCGGAGGGACTCAGATTATAAAAGATCGAGTGATGATCGGAGAGGTGATAGATATGATGACTATCGAGACTATGATAGTCCAGAGGTGAGTAATAGCTATTGTTGATTAAAATTATATGGTCAGTCTTCTTATATAGGAAGTGTAGCAGGGTGAATAATAGCTATTGTTGATTAAAATTATTAGAATTATTATAATTAAACTTATATGGTCAATCTTATGCAACTTAAATATTACATCTATTACTCTGAAGCATATTCAGAAACATAACTTCGAAGACAAACTGGGCCTTACTTAAATTGTTTGAATATTAATAGCCAATGTTGGTGTTAAGGTTCACCATGGACTCCTTTGAGTACTTGAACTTCATGAACTTTTTTGCATCCCAATACAATCTTATAAGATAGGTGTTGTGTGGAGGGCAGGGCTTAAGGAGGGGATGGGAGAGGAAACTATAGTCAGGGTGTAAAATAAATGAAAAAAAAAAATTCCTGAAAGAAAAAGAGAGAGGTGGTGTTGTCACCCCCACCCCACCCCCAGACACAGTCTTACTATGTAACTCTCCTATCCTGTAATTCCTAGCCTGAAACTCAAAGAGATCCTCCTGACTCTGCCTTCCAAGTGCTGGGATTAAAGGCATGGGCCATTCTGCCCTATGAAGTGTTGTTCACATTGTAAAGATAAGACAGTGGAGGGTGAGCGTACAACGTAACTCAGGGATAGAATATTTGCTTAGCATGTACAAGGCCATGGATTTGGCTCCCAGTATTGGTTTGTGGGAGTTTGCTTTGTTTGTTGTTTTGTTTTTAAGATACAAAATCCTTTTTTTTTCTTCTTCTTCTTCTCCTGAGACAAGAGTTTCTTTGTAGCCTTGGAACCTGTTCTAGAACTCACTCTGTAGACTACCCTTGAACTCAGATAGCTCCACCCGTCTCTGCCTCCTGAGTGCTGGGAATAAAGGTGTGCACCACCACCACCCAGCCAGATACAAAATTCTCACAATATACTATCCTTATGCCTCAGAATGTTTAAGTTGTAATTTGAGTCAACTTAAATACTTTTCTATTGCATATTTGTTTATATTTATGTTTGGAAATTATACTGCCTATATAACTTTATACCCCTTCCCACTTTTTCTACATATATGATAATCTTTATACTATAATAAGATATTAGGTGTTACTATATTTTATAATGAATTCTTAAACTAGCTTTGGAGCCTGTTCTGGAACTAGCTCTAGTAGAGTAGACGAGGCTGGCCTCAAACTCATATAGATCCACCTGCCTCTGCCTCCCTAGTGCTTGGATTAAGGGCGGAACCACCACTGCCTGGTGAGCATTTGCTGTTATTGCAGGGGACCCAGGTTTGCTTTCTAGCACTCACATGGTGGCTTACAACTGTCCTTTGCTCCAATAGCAAGCTGTCTCACACCATCTTCTGGACTCTGTGTGCACCAGGTATGCACATGGTACACATAGGGTCTAGATCCAAGAGTATAGGATGAGTTTAATTATAATTTTGCTTTCTTTGGACCAGAGAGAGCGTGAGAGAAGAAACAGTGACCGGTCTGAAGATGGCTACCATTCAGATGGTGACTATGGAGAACATGATTATAGACATGACATCAGTGATGAAAGAGAAAGCAAGACCATCATGCTACGTGGCCTTCCTATCACCATCACAGAGAGCGATGTAAGAAAAACAATAGTTCTAATATTCTAATAGGCATGGCAAACTTAGTCATTGTCTCATGATCCTGTTTTAGGCTATTATGTCACTCAGTGAAATAAATCTTTTTTCTTTTGTGGTAAACCAAAGTAAAGTACCATTTGTATCTAACCTTTGAAAGCTCAGTATAGAATTTTCTAAAGTTCCCAAGTATAAGCCTTGTTTGTTTATTGTCTCTTAGAAGGTAAAGCTAATTTAATTCATCTTCAAAGGTTTCAAAGCTTGGGGTTAAAGCACACCTTTAACCCCAGCACTCTGAAGGAAGAGGCAGGTGGATCTCTGAGTTTAAGGCTAGCCTGGTCTACCAAAAGTTAGCCAAGGCTATGCAGATGAACCCTGTTTTTTACAAAATGATAATAATAAATAAAATTTAAAAGCTAGATGTGATGACTCACACCTGTAATCCCAGCACTTAAGAGGTAGAAGCCCAGATGATCTCCCTGAGAAGCCATTGTGTTCTATATAGTAAGTTCTAGACCAGCTAGGAGTAAGTACATAGTTATGTACTGCCTCAAGAAAAAATTAACTTGTTTTAAGCATTGGTCTTTCCCCAGCTCAGTAGGCTACTTCCACCCTCATGTGCCTTTTCCCCCTCTTAATAAACTATCTCTACTTTAGGGATTGAAAAGATGGTTTCATCTTTAAGGTCACTGACTGCTCCTCAGAGGGCCTGGGTTTAATTCCCAGCATCCATATGATGGTTCACAGTTTTTTATATCTCCAGTTCCAGGATATCTGATGCCATCTTCTGACCTCCAAGGGAATGAGGCACTAATGTGGTACACACACTTACATGCAGGCATAAAACTTCATTCATTCATTCATTCATTTATTTTTGAGGGAGAGATTAACTTTTCGTGCCAAGCCTAATTCTGTGTACCTATAATCTAAGCACTCAGTAGTCTGAAGCAGAAAGAGCAGTAATTCAGGCCAGCCTGGGGTAAATAATAAAAAACCTAAGGACTGGGTTCTAGCACCACCAAAAAAAGAAAACCACCTGCCTCTGCCTCCTGAGTGCTGGGATTAAAGGTGTGCCCCACCACTGCCTAGTAGTTGGTTGGTTGGTGTTTTTGAAATGGGGTTTCTCACTGTAGACGTGATTGTCCTTCCTGTAACTTGCTCTGTATACTAGGCTGGCCTCATTCACTAAGAGTACTGGCTTCTGCCTCCTGAGTGATGGGATTAAAAGCACCTGCCCATTATAGTAGATTTTAAACTGCAAGTAGCTATTGTAGTAAATGTAAGATAGATTGTTAAAGTTAATAGTGAGTTGTTATTTCATTATTCATGATCTACTACACATCTGCTATACTATATGTGCTATATATGTATGTCTCCATGGTGGGAAATCGTTTACTATTTCTTGAAAAAACATTGGGTGTTTTTTCAAAGGATACAGGTTCAGTTCCCAGCACCTACATGGCAGCTCACAGCTACCTTGTAACTCCAGCAGATTTCACACCCTCACACAGACATGCATGAGGTTAAAACACCAATGCACATAAAGTAAAAATAAATGAATTATTTTTAAAAGTAATTAATTAAAGAAAGAAAACTCAGCCACATATAAAAGAAAGTTACAGAGGCTGTGGAGATGACTCTGTGGTGTAAGAGCTTGGTCTGTAAGCATGAGGGCCTGAGTTCAAGTCTGCAGCACCTACATAATAAACAGCCTGGCTTCATGTTAGGTCATCCCTAACATTGAGGTATAGAGGCCGGTAGATCTCAGCAGTTCGTTCATCAGTTTGCCAGCTAGCCTAGCTAAAGGGGCAAGATTCTAGATTAGTGAGAGACCCTGTCTCAAGACAGTAAGGTAAAAACTGATAGAAGACATGTGGTGTGCTGGTTTGACCTTCTCATGCACACACTTTTACTTGTATATACACACTGTAAATATCACACACACACAAAGTTTGCATGGTATAATGCACATATTAGGATGATGAGGGAACTGAGGTGAGTTGTGCTTGCAGTTGCAGCTGTAAGGAGTGTAATAAATCCTATAGATCTCTGTAAGTTCAAGGCTAGCCTGGTGTACAGAGTGAGTTCTAAGACAGGCTCCAAAGCTACACAGAGAAACTCTGTCTCAACCCTCTCCCCCCCCCAAAAAAAAAAAAAAAAAGAAATCCTATAGAATGATTCAGGAAAGCTTATTGATTAAATGGGTTGTGTGGCCTTGGAAACAATACTGTAGCTTACTTTTGGAGTCTATCATATTAATAAGGAGATGGGATTATGATGTGTTTTTAATCTTTAGGGAAACTAGTAAAACTTCCATAAGAAATTTGATTTTCAAAGTAGGATTTCTGGGGCTAGGAATGTAGCTGAGTTTGTAGAGTGCTAGTCTAACATAAATGAAGATCTGAATTCTGGCTCAGCATTTGGAACATAGGGGCAGAAGAATCAAGTTAAAGGTCAGCATGGACTACATGAGACACTGTCTCAAATAAAATAGAGTTCATTGTCTGTGGTAGACACATATGTGAAGGTCAGAAGAGACAGCTCACAGTCAGTTCTCTTGAGCTTTGGATCAACTTTCCACTATCTGATTCTTAGATCAGCTATGCTGGTTGTCCATAATTTCTTTCTTTTTTCAATAAATGATAGAGAAAATCCTAGTTGCCTTTGTTTATTAACAAGCTAATATCAACCATTCCAAACTTATAACCAAGCCTGGATTAAGTCAATCTGTATGTTCCTTCATTGGCCAACCGAACAGGCCAGAAAAGGATTGGATTGGAAGCATTAGGGGTGTGAGAGTAGACTTGGAACATAGAAATTTTGTTTCTGTGTCTATCTTGTCTCTATCCCCACTTCCGTTCCTCTCCTTTTTGAATATTTTAAGTAAGATTCAATGTACTGAATGAAAAAGCATTGTTTAATGTGTGCCCCCCCTTTGTGGGGGAGGGGCTTTTCTGTGAAGCTTTGGAGCTTGTCCTAGAGCTCACTCTGTAGATCAGGCTTGAACTCCTAGAGTTCCACCTGCCTTTATCTCCAATGTTAGGATTACAGGATGGGCCATCACCATTCAGGCCTTTCCCCCTCTTTTGTTTCAAGGTTTTTATGTGTAGCCTGGGCTTGCTTGCTTTGTTTTTTTGTGGTTTTTTTTTTTTTTTTTTTGTCTCTATAGTGTAGCAATCTCTGCCTCTTTCCCAGTGTGTCTCAAGCTTTTGTCCACTGTTTCAAAAGTCTCCTGATAGGGATTTCAGACAAGAACTTGGCTTGCCTCTTTCTTGGTCAAAGGTGCTTCTGAGGACATAGCCTCTATCTCTTAGAAATCAGAAGTCACACTTTCTGTGTTCTTCAGAATACAAAGCCATGAGATTAAAGGACGGATGCTTGAAAGATGTAGGACTGTAAAATAACAAATAATTGCACTGGAGAGAAATATAGGTAGCATATAACAAGGTTGTTATATTTATTTTCATGAAAAATAGTCTCTAACTTTTAAGATAAATGTGTTTTTTTGTTTTTTTGGGTTTTTTTTTGGTGTACGTGAAAAACTTGACTAAACAATTGATATAACCCCAGTCCTTAAACATTCTTTATGGCTGTAGCTTAAACTAACTGTAAAACCCTGTACAGATTCGAGAAATGATGGAGTCCTTTGAAGGCCCTCAGCCTGCAGATGTGAGGCTGATGAAGAGGAAAACAGGTGAGAGCTTGCTTGGTTCCTGCCTGTTTTAGTTCTCTTCCCCATTCCCACCTCAGTCCCTAAAGAACATCCTGATAAACCCCAATCTTCAAACACATGAATTCAGAATGAAAGGTTTGCCATGGCTAAGGAATATGACTTTGAAAATGATGCTAGCATCTGAGGAACTTTAAGACTTTGCTTTTAGGGGTTTTCTTTTCCTTCGGTAAGTAGTGATTTATAAACACCTTGTTTGTTCATAGTCGGTTGCATGGTTACTTTTAAGTGTGAAATCAAATCAAATGGCATTTAATTCAGGCGGCTGTTCCTTGCCATGGCAAAGTATCAAGAAGATCCCCAAGTCAAGTCACATTTGTAAAGCTGCTTCCCAATTGGCTTTGTCACGCAGTGTTGAAGCAGTGGGAGAGAGATTCACCTGTTATAAAGGAACTGACTAACACGAGTATCCCGTCTATATCTGAATGCTGTCTCTAGGTGTAAGCCGTGGTTTCGCCTTCGTGGAGTTTTATCACTTGCAAGATGCTACCAGCTGGATGGAAGCCAATCAGGTTGCTTCACTCACCAAGTCTAGATATTCATGAAAATGGAACAAGTCTGTACAGTTTAAAAAAAGAAAAAGGTTGAAGGAGTGGTTTGTTCCAAAGGAGTGACTTTAATATTTCTAACAAATAATGAAAAAAGCTTTGTGTATATTAAAATTGACATTATTAGAGTAAGTACAGTACCAAGAACAGTGTTGCAGAATTTATTCTGCTTTTAAGCAAGGCTACCTAAAAGAACTACCTTCTGAAAATCTGTGTGGTAGTCAACTCCCCCTTGTCCTGCCTGATTATATTCCTGTTCATTGTATCCACTGAGAGGATTTAAAATATCAAACTCTCCATTTGACAATGAACAGAATGTAATAGAAGTCTGTAGCAGGCACTTTTACAAGTAGTTCCTTGTTTTTGCCTGGAGACCATATGCCAACTAGAGGCATAACTTCTCAGGTAGATCTTCAAGACCAAGGACCAAGTACAGATTTTGAACAATAAGGCCTAATAAGATTGGCATGGAATCAATGTCCTGTTGCTGTCTAACCTAGGCAGAATGACATTAAGACTCTAATCTTCCTGAGAATGCCTTTTATAATCTTGTTCAAAAGAAACCATTTATTGTAGCCTTAACTAAAGTATTCTAAACATAAAGTTTAGTATATCAAGATAATGTTCAATATTTGTCATAAAAAAATTTTTTTTACAAAATATATTGGTTATCTTTAAGTAAGTACATATTAGGTAGTTGCTTGAGTCTTACAGCATTTTGTAATTTGAGTCACCCAAGAATAAGAGTTATGTTATATGAATGGCTAATATAATAATCATTTATTGCAAGACTTAATTTAAGAGAAGGGTATTGCTTTGACTTATTTGTTTTGAAGACACTCAGTTTCTTGTCAGGCCTAGTAGCATAAGACTATAATCTTAATGCACTATCTTCAAAACACTAAAATAAAAATAGACTCTTAGTTTCTTAACCCAGAAATTATAACCTGTCAAGTATGGTGACTCTTATAATCTTATAATCAGGATAGCGAGGCAGAAAGATAGCCATGAGTTCAGGACCGGCCTGGGCTACAAAGTAAAATTCTATAAAATAAAAAATCAAGCCTGGGCAGTGTTGGCCCTTGCCTTTATTCCCAGCACTGGGAATGCAGGCGTAGGTGGATCTCTGTGGTCTGTAGAGTGAACTCTAGGACGCTGAGTGCTACCTAGTGAGACCCTGTCTAGGAAAAAAAAACCAAATAAACCTCATAATCTCACAGTCTTTTTTTTTGAAGTGGAACTTCATGTATTTCTTAACATGAAATCATCCTAGTAAATCTAGAATGTGCACAATAAAACTTTGTAAGTCCACTTTGTTGACAGCCTCTTTTGATACAGTAGGTGTATCTGAATGACTAAACTAAAAAATAAAGCCTGTGAGACATTTTAAAGTTTTGCAGTTTTAATGTATACAAAGCTTTATTAATATGTAATATTTTCTTATATATAATTCAAATTCACTCCAGAAATAAAAGGCCAGTAGGATTAGGAACCCAGTAGTAGATTGAAGTCTCTCCCAACATGCATCCCTCCTAGTGGGATATGTTTACATCTTATATTTGCTTCTGTACATCATGGTGCATAGATGGCCTTTCAACTCTTTCCATCTTGGCCAGACATGCAATTTTGTGTTTAGATGCTACAGAGACAAAATTCATAGCATGATTTGTTAGAACCAAATTGCCCAACAGTATTTATTTGTAAAGGGGTTAAACTCCTTTAAAAAATCTGAGCTGGGTATGTTGGCTCATGCCTTTAATTCCAGAACTCCAGAGGCAGAGGTAGGGAGTTATCTGTAAGTTCCAGGACAGCCAGAGCAACATAGTGAGACCCTGTCTCAAAAAAAAAAAAAAAAAAATACACTCTGAGTGTCCTATTTAAGTCTGTTCTGATAGTGTTAAACAACTACTACAAACCACCATCCCCTAAGAAAAGATCAAATATGCTCCTGTTAAATGAAGGCTCTTTGGGGGCAGGTGCTAGGGATGCTCTTGGCTGCATTGACTGAGCTCAGAGTTTTGACCTTTCAAAGTAAAGTCTCTTTTACTCACTTGGTTGACATAAATGATGAGGTGGTATGTACGCTTTATGAACTTTCCTACCCCCTGAAGAAACTTCATTGGCCTCCTGGTTACTCATCCTGAAAAGAGTACAATCTACTTTAGAGAAACACACCTGTCACCTAGGACATGACATGATCACATTGTCAAGAGAACTTCATTTAAGCTGTTTTAGAGTTGGTAGCATTCAGAATAGTTCTTACTAAGAAGGAATTATGATCAAGTTCCCTTTTAAAATGAGACCCCTCCTTTTGTCCAGAATACATGCTGGAGCAAGAATTTTGGGGAAGGGAAAATACAAAGGCATTTACATTACGTAAGGATGGGGGACTGGGAAAAAGTGACGCCAAGCCCAAGGACACCATGCTAAGGGCTAATAAAGGAGACAGTCTCAGAACTGGAAGAGGTCTGTCTTCTGCTTTTGAAATAGACTCACTCTCAGGCAGCCTGTCAATGCTAAATGTTAGGACTTCTGTCTCTGCTGGAGAGACAGCCTGGTGCATGTCAGCGTTTAGTGTTTGGCAGCTTTCTCAGCACTCCCTGACTCCGTTTACCTTTACTCCGCATCCCATTCTCTTACTGCCTATCTGAAGGATTGGATGGGCAGAGTATAGGTGGCGGTGGTTGGTCTTCCCCGTATGTTGTCCATTTAATTCCAGAGCACTGATTTTTCCGAAGTGTGCTCTGCCCTGGGAAAATGGACACATATTCCTCACAATGGGAATAACTAATTACTTCTTTTTTTTTTTACAGAAAAAATTGGTGATTCAAGGAAAGCACATTGCAATGCATTATAGCAATCCCAGACCTAAGTTTGAAGATTGGCTTTGCAACAAGGTAAACCTGTGTTCTTTGCAAATAAATTTACTAAGTTTATCTCTTTGTCCATTTGCTTGATTTCCTAATAAGAAATTAGCACAATCACCAGCTTGTATCAGAAATCCATTTTTTGTGCTTCCTGACTTTTCTTTGGTCTTCCTGGGCTGGCATTAGAGGACAAAATCCTTGGAATTCTATGGAGATCCAGGATTCTAGAATTTTTTTTAGATTTGTTTCACTTTGTTTATGGAATTCAGTTTTTATGGTCTCAGTTTTTTACATAATCTCTTGTGTTAACAAAAGTCCTTGAGAACTTGGGTCTACAGTAGTATTGGTCCTATCACCAGTGCTGAATTTTGACCTTGGTTGTAAGTACTAAGATAACTCATTATGCATGAGGCTGGAAAGGTCATGTTCAGGTTATATTGTGTTCACATATATGACAGTCCGAGTAATGCTCTTAATATAAGGAATAATTTTTGTTGTTGACTGCTCCAAGAAACATCTAATCTTGTTGACAATGGAATCCTACTACAACATACAATGTTTTTCTTGGAAGAATTCACAGGGTGTAATATGATAAATTTTGCATTATGCCCTTTTGTCTATACATACTAGCAATTTTTGCTTTTATATTTAGTTACTTGAGTTACCTGTGGCTTCACTGCTCTAACCCACAGGATGACTAGAAAGCCTAGCCTAATGTAAGAAATAATTACAGATAAAACTTTTTTTTTTCCAGTGCTGCCTTAACAATTTCAGGAAAAGACTAAAATGCTTCCGATGTGGAGCAGACAAGTTTGGTAAGCGTGGATTCAGCTATTTGGAAAATGCAATTAAACCTGACTTACTGCCTATGAACCCTAGGAAAAGTATAGATTTTTAGGATATATAAACTAGGAACTTACATATTAACCTAAATCTTTTTACCTTGGGCTAAATAGATGTTGATGATAATTGTGAGAGAAAGCAAAATTAAGGCTGTTCACCTGGTTTGCATGCTCCATCTGCTTCCTTTTTTTTTTTTTTTTTTAAATCCATAGTGGTTTTGTCCTACACTGGTCCAGTATTTGCATTCTGTATTAGCTCTGTCAAAATTATGAGGTTCAAGTATAGCACAGATTTGTTTGGGGTTTTTTTGTTTGTTTTTTTTTTTTTTTTTTTTTGGTTTTTTTGTTTTTTTTTTTTTTTTTATGACAGGGTTTCTCTGTATAGCTCTGACTGTCCTGGAACTTGCTTTGTAGAACAGACTGGCCTCTAACTCACAGAGTTAGAGCCTCCCAAGTGCTGGGATTAAAGGCATGCGTTATCACTACCAAGCTAAGATTTCTTAAAAGGGAAAAAAAAACAGCACGTATGCCAGCATGGGTTAGATAGTGAGTTTCAAGTTGACCAAAGTTACGTAGTAGGACTATAAAAACTTGTGGATTGTGGCAGGCAGAGCCCGGGGAGATGGCTCAGTGGGTAAAGTATTTTCTGAGCAAGAATGAGGACCTGAGTTCAAATCCTTAACATTCACACAATTTAAAAAAAAAAAAAAATTAAGCAAGGCATGGTGGTATACTTGTAACTGCTAGAGAGACATTACAGGGCAATCCCTGGCACTCTGGCCAGCTTACAAATGGGTTAGCTCAAAATGAATTAAAAACCTCAAAACACAAGGTAAGAATAAAGACACGAGACATATACTTCTGCCTCTCATGCATGTGCCTGAGTATGTGCATACACCGCACACACAAAGGAAAAGTTAAAAAACAAAAGGCTGCTAGATGTACCTAAAATACAAACAGTTGACCCTCAGGAGCTGAGGGCAGGAGGATCTAGAGTTCTAGGTCATCCATGTCAACTATATAGCAAGTTTGTTGCCAGCCTTGGCTATATGAAACTGTCTCATACAAAAGTAATTTAAAAATTAGAATGTGTTTCTTTGTTAAAAATACAGTGGAGTGGGCTAGAGGCATGGCTTAACAGCTAAGAGCACTTACTGTTCTTAACCTGAGTTCAGTTCCCAGCACCCACATCAGGTGTCTCAAAGCCACTAGCTCCTCCAGCTCCTGGATATCTGAAGTCTCTCTTCAACAAGCCCAGCATGTACACATACCTGTACACAGACCCACAATTAAAAGAAATAAAATACATCTTTAAAAAATTACATTGGAGCTGAGGATAGTGGCTCATGTTAGGAAGTTGAGATAGGATTGCCAAGATTTCAAAACCTGACTGGGCTATGTAGTAAGACCATGTCTTTTTTTTTTTTTTTTTTTTTTTTTTTAATATAAATCTGTTCAGAGGAAGAAAAAAAAAACTTGGGGTGGTGAAGATATAAATATCTCAGTGGTAGAGCTCTTGCCAAGCATGCACAAGGGACCTTGGTTTGACTCTCAAAAACTGCAATAAAAAGAAAGAAATGGGGTTTGTTTGTGTTTCATTTGGATCTCTTTTGCTCCTAGACTCTGAACAGGAAGTGCCTCCTGGGACTACAGAGTCTGTTCAGTCAGTGGATTACTACTGTGATAGTAAGTTCAAACATAATCCTTTGGTTTTCGTGTGAAAAGTTGACCTCTCTTAGAAGTGTTGGTTTCCTTGCATGTTTTAAATGAGCACCCACAGCTGTAGTTTGCTGGTGGGAATGCTTGATTAATACTTTTCTTTTTTACCAACAGCAATTATTCTTCGGAACATAGCTCCGCACACTGTGGTAGATTCCATCATGACAGCACTGTCTCCCTATGCATCCTTAGCTGTCAATAACATTCGCCTCATAAAAGATAAACAGACACAACAGAACAGAGGTTTTGCATTTGTACAGCTGTCTTCTGCAATGGTGAGGCTCTCCAATCATCTTCGTCTTCTTGGTTTTTTGAGACAGGGTTTCTCTGAATTGCTTTGGAACCTGTCCTGGAACTCACTCTGTAGACCAGGCTGGCCTCAAACTCACAAAGATCCTCCTGCCTCTGTCTCCTGAGTGCTGGGATTAAAGGTGTGCTCCACCATTTATTTACTTGTTTGTTTGTATGTATGTATGTATACACACACACACACACACACACACACACACACACACGCACGTATGTATGTATGTATATGAATATATTTTATTGAGGACACTGTTAAGAGGGCAGAGGTCTGGGCAAAAAGTATAGCCTACAACCAAATTTTTCCTATTTAAACAAAAATCTGGAGGCTGGAGTGATGGTTAGTCATTAAGTGTTTGCTGTTCTTCCCAGGGACCTATGTTCAGTTCCCCAGACCTATTAGGTGGCTCGCAACCACATGTAATTCCATCTCCACAGGAGCTGATACCCTCTTCTGGCTTTACAGGCACCTGCGTGTGCATGCGTATTTAAATAAAAATAAAACTTTTCATTTTGAAGCTAAGTTATTTAGTGACAAAGTGTGTGCAACATCCTGATTAAACTCTAGTATCCAAATACAAAAAGGACCAGATGTGGTCATGCATGCCTTTAATCTCAGTACTCAGGAGGCAGGGTCATATGAATCTCTGAGTTTGAGGCCTTCCAGGGCTATCTCAAGAAAAAAAAAATCAACAGAAGAAAACACACCAAAAAAATAATGTTCTGAATGTGCCCAGTTTGTATAACTTCATCAACATGGGAAGCAATAATGGATGGTGTGGTTTTTAGACTCTTAAGTGACGTATGCTATATACAGAAGTGGGTTGTAAATGGCTACAGAATGATCATAATAAACCATCGTAGCCAATAGAAAGCATCCTCTGGTTCCTAAAGTAACAAAAGCATCTGTTGCATTCTCAAGAAATGAATTTATTATTTTCTTCCAGGAAATTGAACATTTTTGGAGTTAGAACTATAGTGTAACAGATGTCTTCAAGAAAGACATCACACTTTGAAACAAAATCCCCTGTGACTAATACAACCAGTCTGAGTTTCCTATCAAGAAATAGCAAAATAGGAGGGCTTGCTTCTCAAAATCATCTGTGAAGCCCATCAGTATAACAATTTGTTGTTTTCTTTAATCAAGTATTATGTACATCCAAGTCTGTTGTTACTCTTTCAGTTTTGGTTTGGATTTATGCATCCCAAATGAAAAATCCCATATAGAAGCTGTCTCTTTATACCTGTTCAGTTCTTGGGCCATAGTGACTTCCTTGGTAGTAATGAGGTAGACAGTGACAAAGACCTTGAACCAAGTAGGCAACTTTTACTATATGAAGGAGGAAAAGATGATCTCATTCATTGCTCATGTGCAAGTTTGGGTTCCCTGGAACTATAGATGGCTGTGAGCTGCCATGTGGATGCTGGAAATGGAACCCAGATCCTCTGGAAGCAGTTTTTTTGGTTTTTGGGGGGTTTTTGTTGTTGTTGTTGTTTTGTTTTGTTTTTTTTGTTTTTTTCTTTTCAGTTTTGAGACTAAAAGTTGCTCAACCCCAAAAGTGTGTGGTAACAGCACATGCTTTTAATCTCAGCACTTGGAGGCAGAGGCAGCTAGATCTCTGTTTTTGGCCTGCCTGATCTATAGATTGAGTTCTAGGCCATAATGAATAGCCAGACCTGTTTCGTGAAACCCTGTCAAATAGAAAACTGAGGCAATTGTGGCTCGGCTAATTTAGATTCTACATGTGAGGCTTCTGGAATGCTGTTCAAATCTGCATAGTAACAATTGTGCTGTGCTAAATTGAGGACTGATTTCTTGTACACATAGTAAAGGCAATACCTATAAAGAGCTGACAGCTGAAATTTGAGTGTCATTTCAGCCCTTTGTACCTTTAGATTGACTTAGTATTTGTTCTTTAACAATTCTGGATTACTTTTGACAAATTTGTTTTTCTTCACCTTCTCCTTTAGGATGCTTCTCAGCTGCTTCAGATATTACAGAGTCTCCATCCTCCATTGAAAATTGATGGGAAAACTATTGGGGTTGATTTTGCAAAAAGTGCCAGAAAGTGAGTGATGTCATTGTCCTTATTTCAAACTGTTAGATCTGCATGTTTAATTACACAGGGATGCTGCAGTTGTATGTCAGCTCTGTACTGTCAACACTGATTTCCCTGGTTGTAGACCAATAGGAAGAAAATTGTCCTCTCTTATAGTCTATATCCTTCTATCCTTCTATCACCAGTTAATAGCAGTTGCCAGACATGGTTTCAGCAAATAGGTTGAGAACACACTCTATGCAAACTGCAGCAATGGAATACAAACCTGTCCAGAAATAATCCTTAGCTTGTGGGACAGTGTACTAATATGTTGCATTGATGTCTCATGCTATAAGTATCTTTCTTATATATATATTTAATTTCTTTATTTTTAGTTTATGTGCATTGGTGTTTTGCCTGCATGTGCGTCTGTGTGAGTGGGTGTCCAATCTTGGAGTTGCAGACAGTTGCTAGCTGCTATGTGGGTGCTGGGAATTGAACCCAGGTCCTCTAAAAGAGCAGTCAGTGTTCTTAACCACTGAGCCATCACTCTAGGCCAAGTTTTTTGGATTTTTTTTTTTTTTTTTTTTTTTTTGAGGCAGGCGATGGCTTAGTAAGTAAAGTGTTCCCCATGTTTCCATGTCTGTAACCTCCATGTTGAGATGGAGACAAGGAGATCCTGGTAGCCAAAATAGCTAGGATTTGATTTTTTTTTTTTTTTTTTTTTTTTTTTTAGAAATTCTGTCTCAAAGAATAAGGCATAGAATGAGAAGACACTAGATGTCTCCATATACCTTGAGCATGCCTTCATACACATGTTCACATATACAGTACACACTGAACACCAAAAAACAACACCATTTCTAGTATCATTAGTCATCCAACATATATCTTATTGGATCAGTTATAAATCAAGGCAGTGATATCTACCAATGCTTACCAAGACCCCTCTTTGGAAATTCTACCTTTCTAGCATTTAAGACACATATCTCCTCCCTGAACCCCACAGGCTGAAATTTGCTACTGCTGTCTTGGCACAGTTGGAAGCACAAACTTTGGACATACAAAGAGAATGACATGATTATATCTTTGATTTCAGAGATTTGGTTCTTCCAGATGGTAACCGTGTCAGCGCCTTCTCTGTAGCTAGTACCGCCATTGCAGCTGCTCAGTGGTCATCCACTCAGGTAAGAATGAGACAAAGGGTCTTTTTACTTAAGGTGACTTTTCTTGGTATACTCAGATGCTTGCTGAAATGTTTTTTAGGGATTACATTCTGACATCTTTTTTTGTTCTACTAAATTTACCCTTGGTTCTTTTTCTTTGGGTATTTTATAGTCTCAAAGTGGTGAAGGAGGCAGTGTTGACTACAATTATATGCAGCCAGGCCAGGATGGCTATGCACAGTACACTCAGGTAGGTTGACTTGGCTAGCATTCAACTTGTAATTACAGACTGTCTAATTGGTGACTTCATTAACAGTGGACTTTCCCTCAGTACTCACAGGATTATCAGCAGTTTTATCAGCAACAATCTGGAGGACTGGAATCTGAAGCATCATCTACGTCAGGTAATAAGCTTCATCTCTCTATTTTGCTTTCATTGAAGTGTAGCTTATGGTTGAGGAAGTATTAATTAGGCCTGAAGCTACAAGTCTGTTCTTTGCAAAAATTGAGAGGGCACTTTTTTCTTGGAATTTATCTGAGTTTTCAAAACTCCATCTTAAGTGACCACAGAAGTTTAGGTAAGCAGTGTATGTGACCCTATAGCAGCACTCAGACACCCACCAGAAAAGCCACAATAAGATGACTTTAGGGGCTTGAGAGATGGCTCAGTGGTTAAGAGCACTGGCTGCTCTTCCAGATGTCCTGAGTTCAATTCTCAGCAACCACACAGTGTCTCACAACCATTTATAGTGAGATCTAATGCCCTCTTCTGGCATAAAGGCATACATGCAGATAGAACACTTATATACATAAATAATTCTTTTTTAAAAAGATGACTTTTTAAAGCACATCTATAATCACAGCACTTCGGAAGTAGAGGCAGGCAATTCTCTCTCAGTTCAAGACCAGCACTGTCTTTATAGCAAGTGCAAAACCTTCATAGTGAAACTCTGGGGGTGGGAGCCAGGTCTTTGGGGCTAGGGCTTTATCAGTTTGTAAAGTGCTTGTGCAGCCTACATGAAGCTTGGATTAAATTCCCAGCACAGCTCAAAACTGGGAATAATGTACATTTCTTTACTCTTAAAAGGTGGAGATAGGAAGATCAGAAGTTAAGATCATCCTTAGCTACATAGCAATTTCCAGGTTAGCCTGGGTTGCATGATATTCTGTGTTAGAAAAAGAAGAGTTTGCTTTAGCTTTTCTTCCAGGACTATAAAATATAAAAGTCTTTGAGTCTATCTTTTCTCAGCACAGGGTGGATAGATATTTTTGCTTCTATTCCTTTTTCTTAACCATAATATGGAATGTAAAATTTTGTATATCTTATTTTAGTAGGATTTGAAGCAACTGTGTAGATTTCAGGGTTCTTTATGGGAGTTAGGTTAGGAATTGACATATAGAGCCAGACATGTAGGTATATGCCTATAACCCCAGTCCTAGAGAGGCAGAGGGAGGAGGATCCACCACAAGGTTGAAGGTATCCTGCTCTCTATAGCAAGGCCTTCTCAGGAAAACAAAACACACACACACAAATTGACACGGGCATCTGGCAGAGGATTCATGAGTTTGAAGCCACCCTTAAACTACATAGCAAAATCCTGCCTCCAAAAAAAAGAAAGGAACAGCTTACAAAGTGAAGGCTAAAATGAACAGTTGTGGAGTTCAGCTGTCCTTTAGCTCTCCCTATCCCTTTTGTTTATCATCAGGCACAGCTGTGACTACCACCTCATCGGCCGTAGTGTCCCAGAGTCCCCAGCTCTATAATCAGACCTCCAATCCACCTGGCTCTCCGGTAATCTTGCTCTTAAATACAGAGTTGTTGGCTTTGTTGCTATGTAAATATTGTCCTTTCCTGGTATATGAACCAGGATTGACTAAATACATATATTTTACCTAATTTCTTTATTAGGTTTTTTTTAAAGTTAATCTATTTATGTGCATGTATTTTAAATATAAAGAACCAAGCAGGACATAATTATACTTTGTAAATTCTTTAGCTTGGCCTTTAGAAAGTTGTCAGCATGTCTCTTGCTATAGAATTGCCCTAGATCCTTGCTGCAGTCTGTCTATCAGGGGAGTCCTTCTTCCTGGATGATTGCAGTGACTTAGTTCTCTTAAAAGGCTTTACAGTTGAAATTATATTGAAGCTAATGTTCTTTCCAGACTGAGGAAGCACAGCCTAGCACTAGCACAAGTACACAGGCCCCAGCTGCTTCCCCTACTGGTGTAGTTCCTGGTACCAAATATGGTAAGCCAAACCTCATGGGACTATTGACAGTTGGAAGGTCCTAATTGTTGCCTTGTTAATAAAGTTCCTCTCCCTTTGAAATGGGTATCAGAGGGACATTTGGGAATGTGAAGAAAGAACGTTGAGGTCACTGTAGCTCACTGGCTTAGAGGTTGACATACAGTTTCTTACCTTGAATGACTGGCTGGGTTTTGTTTTTGCAGCAGTACCTGACACATCCACTTATCAATATGATGAATCTTCAGGATATTATTATGACCCTACAACAGGGCTCTACTATGACCCTAACTCACAAGTAAGTGCTATTTCCCTCCTTATCACTAGAAGAACCTTGGTTTTGCTTAATACCTTTATGGGACATGAGATAAAATATTCCCTATAAAGGACTATATGACCCAGATAAGTTGTAGGATTTTTGTTTCTTTGGGTTATAAGTTTCCAGGGCTTTACACACGAATCAATTTATTATTTGTATTTTCAAGACAGGGTTTCTTTGTTTAACAGTTCTGGCTGTTGTGGAACTCACTATGTAGACCAGAGATCCACCTGCCTCCTCTTCCTAAGTGCTGGGGTTAAGGAAGGATGTGTACCACCACTGCCCTGCTAATCATTAATTAATGATTTGCAAATGGGCTCAATGGTAAACATTACTGGGTTCAAGTCCAGCATTGCCAGGTGGTGGTAGCACACACCTTTAATCCCAGTACTAGCACTCAGAATGCAGAGGCAGGCAAATCTCCATGAGTTTGAGACTATCCAGGTCTACAGACAGCTTACAACTGCCTATCATTCCAGTTCCAGGGAATCTGATTCCCTCTTGTGGCCTCTGTTAGCACCAGGCACAAACATAGAGCACATACATCTATTCAGGCAAACATTCATACACAAAATATGTATTATTAATGTTTTGGGGTTATATAGATAAAAGTATATAAGTGGGGATTGTGCAGCTCTTTTTGTTGTTTTTGTTTTGTTTTTCAAGACAAGGTTTCTCTGTATTTCTTTGGAGCCTGTCCTGGAACTCGCTCTGTAGACCAGGCTGGCCTCGAACTCACAGAGATTCGCCTGCCTTTGCCTCCCAAGTGCTGGGATTAAAGGGATGCTCCACCAACTCCCAGCATATTTTTTTTTTTTTTTTTTTTTTTTTTTTTGTCAAATGTAAGATTTTGAAAGGTAGGCAGTGGTGGAACACACCTTCCTTTAATCTCAGTTCTCAAGAGGCAGAGGCAGGTGGATCTCTGAGTTCAAGAACAGTCTGGTCTACAGAGTGAGTTTCAGGAGAGCCAGGGCTGCCATAGACAAGCCCTGTCTCAAAAAAGAAAAAGAAAAGAAAAACTAAAAGAACAGTTTTGTGCCCAGGGCCCAGCAAGTTGGTTCACACCTTTAATCCCAATGCTTGGTGAGGCAGAAAAAAGCAGATCTGTGTGAGTTTGACCCTGATCTGCATAGCAAGTTCCAGGACAGCCAGGCTACAAAGTGAGAGAAGAGAGAAAATAGAAATGAGGGGGCTAGAGCTCAATACTTGTTATTTTTCCAGAGGACACTGGTTTGATTCCCAGCACACACATGGGTGCTCACAACCACCTGCAAGTTGAGCTCCATCCAGGGATCCAGAGCCTTTGTCAAACTCCAGGGCACTTTCACTCACTCGCTCCCATCCGTATGTCCGTATGCAGACACATGCCTACACATGATCACAGCTCATAAAAGACTTGTAGAAGCCTAGCTAGAAGTTTTAAATTCCAGATGGAATTTTCCCCACAAATGAAATAAAATTCACCATTTTAGTCAGAATATATAATTTGATGAATTTTTATTGTAGTCACATTGTTATGCAGCTGTCACCTCTTAACTAATGTACAGGACATTTTACCATCTTAAATCACTCCCCTTCCTCTTCACAACTGCGCCCCTGTGACTCAGGCCCCAGCCCTTACACCCTGCCAAACCACTAATAAGACATTGTTGTGTCTGGATTTACCTGTTCCAGATGTTTCATATAAATGAGCTCGGGTACTATGTGATTTTTCGTGTTTAGTTTCTTCACTTATCATGCCTATGTATTCTTAGGATAGCAAAACAACCCAAGAATGTTTTGGTTTTGGTTGTTTGTGTAACTTAAGGAGGGAAAGCAACTTTGACACTCTATAAATATCTACTATGACTAGGAACTGTATATATAGCATAGCAGAACAAGGACAGTTAGCAGGAAGTTGACATTGAGTACCTGTGCTTTCTGAAAGTATGAGGAAGCAGTGTACTATCTGTGTAGCTTCTTCACAGTTCTTTGTCTTCCCTTGTTTGTTCAGTCTGATCATTTCCATGGTAGTTCTCCTTAATTCAGCCATAGATGTTCTGGTCCCACTGCATTTTTCCCCTCAAGAGATCACAGAGGAGCCAGTAACTTGAATAGGGAAAGACCCTTGCTGCAAACCTGAAGACCTAGGACCATATTTTAGAAGAAGAGAACTGACTGCTACAAGTTGTTTCTGACCTACACTTGCTGTGAGCACCCAGGCACACACATATATACTAAACATAATTTTAAGAAAGAGAAAGAAAGGCGGGTGTGGTAGCACACACATTTTAGACAGAGGCTGATGGATCTCTGAGTTCAAAAGTCTAGTCTGGTCTACATGTTAAGTTCAGGAAACCCAGGACTACATAGTATGGCCTTGTGTCAAAATCAAAAACAACTTCATAAACCAAGTATGGCACATGCCTATTACCCCAGATTTCTGAGGTAGAAGCAGGAAAGGTTAAGGTATCTTCTGTACATCAAGTACGAGCACAGATACATGAGATCCTGTTTTGTATTAATTTTTCAGGTTTTATTATGGGTGTTTTGCTTCCATGTATACCACTTATATGCCTAGTATTTGGGCTTGAAGGGGCTAGAATCTAGGGTTGGATTCCCTGGAACTGGAGTTACTGATGATTGTAGGTAGCCATGGAGCTGCCGGGAATCAAACCTATAGCCTCTGGAAGATACTATTTTTTAAAAATAAAACCCTCACAGATTTTTGGGAAGAAGTCATATTCTACTTTTCTTAGGATATTTCATACCAAGATGTGCTATTGATCCTTTCTGAGCAGGACCGTGTCAGTAGTCCTTGGGTTTTTGTTTGTTTGTTTGTTTGTTTTTGTTTTGCTTATTTGTTGTGTTGAAATAAGGCCTAGGATTACCTTTATAACTAAGAATGAAATTCTGATCCTCCTGCCCACCTCAAAAATGCTGGGATTACAAACAGGTGCCTAGACCAGACTTATTTGAGTTTTTGTTTTTAGATAGGTTCTCAACTAGTAGCCTGAGTTGACCTAGCATTTGCAGTCCTCCTGCCTAAGTCTTCTGAGTGCTAGGATTACAGGCTAGCACTTAATGCATTACTATTAAACTTAACATAGCAAAACTTGAGGAATAGCCCAAGGTAGACCTGTTAGTTACCTAGCATATTTAAGACCTTGGGTTCCATCACCAACACTACAAAAACTTAATCAGCAATCTGTATTTATTGATACTCTTTTCTCTTGTAGTACTACTATAATTCCTTAACACAGCAGTACTTGTACTGGGATGGAGAGAAGGAGACCTATGTACCAGCTGCAGAGTCTAGCACTAATCAGCAGACAGGCCTGCCTTCCACCAAAGAGGGGAAGGAGAAGAAAGAAAAACCCAAGAGCAAAACAGCTCAGCAGGTATGACCTATCCAAAGAAACATGACCCTTTCTTTAGATGGTTACATTGACTTAATTCTTCATTTTTGGCCCTGATGGCACAGCCTATAATATCAGCAACCTGACAAGCTAAGGCAGAAAGATTACAAGTTTAGTGTCAGTATGGACACCATCTCTCTCCACCCCATCCCATCCCCCTCCCACCCCATAACCCTCCACCCCTGGTGGGAACCTTAGTAAAACCCTATCTCAAAGTTAAAGAGAAAAGAGTTGGTAGTACAACTCAGTGGTAGAGTATTTGCCTAGCATGTATTAAAACCTGCCATTCAATCCACAAATATTAAGAATGGTTTGGGCAGGAGATACAGTCCAAGGTAGAATGCTTGTCTAGCCTTTCAAGTTCTGGGCTTGATCTCTTGAAAGAAGAATAAGAAAAATTTGCAAGGCCATAATGAGTTAAGGATATATGAAACCCTGTCTGGAAAATAATTAAACAGGAGGCTAAGGGAATAGCTATGTCAGTAAAGTGCTTTGTACATAAGCATGAGGACCTGAGTATGGTCCTCACAACTTATATATAAAAAGCCAGGCACAAAGAGATGGCTCTACTGTGTATACTGCTATTGTAGACTTTATTCCCAGCACTCAGTGTTGGACATTTTATAGCTATCTGTAACTCTGATTACAGGGAATTTGACACCCTCTCCTGGTCTCTGCAGGCACTGCACTCATATACACAGACCCACATACATTTGCATAATTTAAAATATTCAATAAATCTTAAAATGGTGCACATTTTTAACTACAGAGCTTTTTCTTGCCACCACCACCCCAAGTTACATTTATATATGTGTTTGTGTGTGTGCTTGCATGCCATGGCTTATATGTGGAGATCAGAGACAATATGAAGGGATTATTTCTCTCTTCCTGCTTCATAGGTTCTGTGAGCCAAACTGAGGTTACCACTGAGTCACTGTGTGAGCTCAATAACCTAAGATTATTGTTAGCTTGTTCACTGTTAAGTTACAGAGAAGTAAGTGCTTTTTGATGGTGTTTGTTCTTTGATTCTAGATTGCCAAAGATATGGAACGCTGGGCTAAGAGTCTAAATAAGCAGAAAGAAAATTTTAAAAACAGCTTTCAACCTGTCAATTCGTTGAGAGAAGAAGAACGGAGAGAATCTGCAGCAGCAGATGCTGGCTTTGCTCTCTTTGAGAAGAAGGTAATGGTAGCCTGCAGAAATAGCCATGCTTGGTAATGGGCACCTCCTTTGCAACACTTGAGGCTTATGCTTGTTGTGTTTTCCAGGGAGCCTTAGCTGAAAGGCAGCAACTCATCCCCGAACTGGTACGAAATGGAGATGAAGAAAATCCCCTTAAAGTAAGGGATCACCTGTGTTTTAACCCAGTGTGCGGTTTCAGTCTCTGCTGCATCTTGGCTAACTCAATTCCTTCTTAAAGTGGGGTGCTTTTCTCTGTCAGTGGGTATCTGGAGCAGCTTTGGCATATAGAATCCATATTGAAGGCTTTTGTGTTCTGCGCCTGAGATCAGGTGAGGTGGACCGATGAATGAAGCCTGAATCCCTAAGCTAAGTAAATTGGCTTCTGTAGTATTTGAAAATAGAATGTTTAATGGTCTGGAAAGAAAATTAGGACAAAGTGAAAAAACTTACTTTCCTTGCTGGTCCATTACGCTGATCTGTTGTCGTATTTAGAGTTTTTATGCATGGTCAGTGTTTTGAATAGAGTCATCTAAGAACCCATTTCTTGGGCTCCAAAGGGTTGGTGCTAGAAGGCTGCTCCATACAGTCGCTGGAGTGTACTTTACTGTAAAAGGACAACATAGAGTAATGAAGTCTCTCACACTTTGGCACTGTTTTATCTGTAATTTCTAATGGCCCATCATTTTATCCCCAGAGAGGTCTGGTTGCTGCTTACAGTGGCGATAGTGACAATGAGGAAGAGCTGGTAGAGAGGCTTGAGAGTGAGGAAGAGAAACTAGCTGACTGGAAGAAGATGGCTTGCCTGCTCTGCCGGCGGCAGTTTCCAAACAGAGATGCCTTGGTCAGGCACCAGCAGCTCTCCGACTTACACAAGGTGCCCTTGCTTCTCAAAGTTTATGGGGGAAGACCAGAGGGGATTTCATGGTGGAAGTGGTGACCCTGGTAAAGGTGCAGTAAATACCTTCCTTCTGTTGGGTGGGTACCTGAAGTTGTAGAGCATAGAGAAGCATTATGTCTTCACACACTCCAACTTTGGTTTGGATGCTGTGGTGTATTGAGATTTGGCTGGAATGCTAATGTTATGACATTTCATATTAAAATGGTCTGAATTCTAAGTGTGTCTGTAAACTCTTTGTAATAGCAAAACATGGACATCTACCGAAGATCCAGGCTGAGCGAACAGGAATTGGAAGCCTTGGAACTAAGGGAAAGGGAGGTAAATGAATGGGTGAAATGGATTTTCGTAACACTAGGATAAAAATCCTGACGCATTTGTCTGTAGTCCCGGTTGGTTGGTTGGTTGGTTGGTTGGTTGGTTGGTTGGTTGGTTGGTTGGTTGGTTGGTTGGTTTACATAAAAAAAATATTGATGTGTTCACAGGCTGACCCTGACCTCTTAGATAGACTGAAGCAGTCTTCCAAATAGCCAAACTATAGGCATACACCACAATACCAGTATTTTATTTTGCTTTTATTTGTAACATTTAGTTCCAGGTTCCTAAGGGTATAGAAGAAGGGTCTATCAAAACCACTTTGCCAAGCCAGACAGTGATGGCACACCCCTTTAGTCTCCAGCACTTGGGAGGCAGAGGCAGGTGGATCTCTGAGTTTAAGGCCAGCCTGGTCTTCAGAGTGGGTTCCAGGACAGCCAAGGCTACATAGAAAAACCCTGTCTTAAAACCCATCCCACCCCAAAAAAATGACTTAGAAATTTCTTGTTCCAGGATAATTCTGAGGTGTGTACTAGAGGCTTTTGCTTTCCCATTGATTATAGTGCCAGTTATCCAGGGTGTACTGGATGGGTCTCAGGGACCCTCTTTAACACTTCTGTTTTTGGAAGTAAACCTGTCCAAATGCTAACTGGGGATAGCAATTCTGACCTTATCTCTAGGACAGTAACAAGCAATGTGACCAAGAGTGGTAAAGGAAACAAAGGAATTTGGTATTTAAGACCACATATTCTCCAAAATAAAGAATACTTCAGGTTAAGGTCTGCATGTATATGACTGTTGAAGGTTACAGTAAGAATACTCCTACCTTCTTTTTGTTGTTTGCTGTGTAGATGAAATACCGAGATCGAGCTGCAGAAAGACGAGAGAAGTATGGAATTCCAGAACCTCCTGAGCCCAAGCGCAAGAAGCAGTTTGATGCTGGCACTGTGTATGTGATGTGCACCATTTTCCAGTTCATTAGCTGGGGCTCTGGCTGTTTTAAATAACTGTGTGTTTGCCACTGGCAGGAATTACGAGCAGCCCACCAAAGATGGCATTGACCACAGTAACATTGGCAACAAGATGCTGCAGGCCATGGGCTGGCGAGAAGGCTCAGGCTTGGGAAGAAAGTGTCAAGGCATCACAGCTCCCATTGAGGTACGTATACATTACGACATTCATGGGTGCTGGGTTTGCAGCCTGCTGAATGCTAAATAGGCAATGGCAAGCCTTCCCTGAAATCCCTTCTTTCATCCTCCTCATTACTTTGTTTTTGAGAGGAAGTCATTTGTTGCTTTGTTTTTGTCTTTGGAGATAGGGTTCCCCTATATAGCCATGATTTTCATGGAATTCACTATGTAGACCAAGCTAGGATCAAATTCACAGAGATTTACCTGCCTCTGCTTAGAGTGTGGAACTAAAGGCATGCACCACAAGGCTTGGTGCCCTCATTGTTTAAAAATTAAAATTTGGAGAGAGGGTTATCAGTTGAGAGTGCTTGGTACTTTTGCAAAGGACACAAGCTCAGTGCTCAGCACACAGTTGATAAGAGCCAACAAAATGGCTCAATGGGTAACTTAATATGGAAACTTAACAGCTTGAGTTAGATTTCCCAGAACCTACATAAAACTGGAAGGAGACTATCATCTTTACAAAGTTGTTCTCTGACATGTATGTACCATGCCACATGTGCCCCCATACACAGACAAACAATGTAGCTTGTTGTTTTCTGCCAGCCTGCCCACCGCTGGTCTGGCGTGCCGGCCCCAAATAGCACGCAAGAGACTCTGTATTTGATACAATCCTGTTGGCCAGTTACCATTCTTGTTTATGGGCTAGCTCTGTCTTAATTATTAACCCATTTCTACTATTCTAAGTATTTCCACGTGGCTCATCTTACTGGAGAGCGGTGGCCCCGGCATCTTGATTCCTCTAGGCTCTACATGCTGACTCCTTACTACTTCCTCTTTCCTCCTTATCTCCTAGCCCCACCTATCTTGCTTTCTCATTGGCCACAGTGCTTTATTAATTAACCAGTATGAGGAACATATTTACAAAATAACATCTCCCTTCAAAACAATACTATTTTTTTAATACTTAAAGAAAATGTAAGCTGGGTACAGTGGTACAGGCCTGTATTTGGCAGGCTGAGACAGGAGAATCCCAAGACCTTGTCTGGAATCTGTCCACCCCCCACCCCTGCATTAAGTTTAGGAAAAGAAATGGTTAATTTGTCAGAGCCCAAGTTGAGCCATTGACCTTGATAGGAATTCTACCAGCTACTGCCCCCACAACCTGGTGGCACAGTTATTGTCACCTTTTTTTTCATGCATGTTACCCCAGTGCACATGAGTTTTATTTCCATCGTCTATCCTGTTATAATTTGTACCTGTAAGTACCTTTCCCAGGCCTCAGCAAAATGCTTTAGGGCCTTTCTAGGCATTGAAAAGTATGGGTTGGTTCATCTTCCTTAGCCAATTTTATTGCCCCAGTCCTTAAAACTACCACCAGGTCCAGTGTCGACCCCCGTGTCTTCTCTATTGGTGGTTCTGCTCAGTAGTGTGGGCAAGATGAGAGGTGGGCACGTACCCTGCTTGCCAGCAACTAACAATCTCTTTGTTTCCCCAGGCTCAGGTCCGGCTGAAAGGAGCTGGCTTAGGAGCCAAAGGCAGTGCCTATGGGTTGTCAGGTGCCGATTCCTACAAAGATGCTGTCCGGAAAGCCATGTTTGCCCGGTTCACTGAGATGGAGTGAGACTGGGGAAGCAATGATGGGCACAGGGAGCAAGCCATCTCCTCAATTTGCTCTTACTTTCTGTCTCTAAGAGCATGCCTTGTGCTATTAATAGTTTTAGGGTGAGCCACTTCATTCTGCGGGGTTCTCCCTTCCACCTTAAGGAGCTCCTTTATGTGGGTTATCTGCTACATGGCCTTCTTCCCACCTGAGGGCTTGTGAACACAGGGGACAATGGGCTTTTTATACTTCAGTGTATATAGTGTAAATGTAATGTGTTTTACATGTTGTAGCCTGTGTTGTGTCCCTCCTTCCTAGGGGCTTGAGCAGCTCTGAGTGGTTGTCAACACCAAAGCCACCACTATCATTTGTTGTTGTTACGTCTTGGCAATAGCCTTGTGTATATTTGTATATTATACATTTGTACAGAATTTTGGAAGATTTTCAGTCTAGCTGGCTCCTTTACAAAAGAAATACCTTCAAAAATGGGTTTCCTGTGTGTTTATTCTTGAATGGGTGGTAAAGGCAGTCGTATCTGGTGGAATTGTGTTGTGTGTGTGTGTGTGTGTGTGTGTGTGTGTGTGTGTGTGTGTGTTTAGTTTTTTTTTTGAGATGGGTGGTGTAACCTAGGCTCTCCTTAAAAACTCATTTATGGGACTGGAGAGGTTGCTTAGCAGTTTAGAAGAGCACTGGCTGCTCTTCCAGAGGTCCTGAGTTCAATTCCCAGCACCCACATGGTGACTCACAAACATCTGTAATAAGGTCTGTCATTTCCTTCTGGCCTGAAGGCGTGTTTGCAGTTCCTAAATGTAGATGTGAGTACTTCTGTCCCTTTTCTCAGGTTCTAGACCTACTAGTGCAGGGAGCACATAGAGTAGAACCTCCTTCCTTTGTTTTTGCTTTAGAATTTCTAAAAGCGGTGTTAGATTGGTGTGTATTCCCATGTGTGTCTGTACATGTGAGCTGCCTTGTGGGTATGGGCACTCAAGCCTGGGTCCTTAGGGCCTTCTCTTGCCCATCACTATGTAACCCAGGCTATCCTTGTGCTGGGGGTCCTCCTACTCAGCCTTCAGAGTACTGGGCTTATGGACATGACCCTCATTGCATCACTCAGTGGTGATTCAGATAAAACTTACTCCTCCTCTGCTGGAATGAACGCCCTCCCCATAGCACTCCTCACTTCCTGTCTTCCCAAATGCTGAGGGAGATACTGAGGCACATTATGGAACTTTCTATTTGGGGTGATGACATTCCATCCTTACCACTAGGACAAGAAACATTTTGGCCAATAAGACTTTTTTTTTTTTTTTTTTAATTTGTTTTTCTGAAACAGGGTTTCTTTGTAGATCTGGCTGGCCTGGAAATCTCTATGTAAACAACTTGAACTCACAGAAATCTTGTGTCTCCCTTTCAAGTGCAGGAACTATGGGTATACTACCATAGCTAGGTAGAAAGTGTGAGTCTAAAACTTGGATGGGTGTTCACAGCCAATGTGAAATTGTTTTAACTCCACTGACTAGAAATTGTCAGGGAAGGTAGTCTGTATGTTCCGGTGGGCCCAGGCCTTACACAGTTAGAATGGACCAGTCCCAGCCAGCTGAGTAGTTCCTCTGGAGAGGCATGTTGCAACATTGCTAGGCAAAAATGAGACCAAATGCAAAATCCCCAAGTGTGGTCATACATGGCAACCTCTCATAGATGAGGCCACACATTCCCAACGCTTGGGCACTGAATGTATCACCTGGACAAATGTCTGCCCTGGGGATGTGGCAGCCCTACCTCCGGAAGCCTCTAGAGAGAGGCTGCTGCTTTACCACCTGAGCAGCAGTCATACAGTCTCATTAACTGCCTCTGACAGTCAGCTGTTCAGGTGAGCACATGGAGGATGGGCTGTGGGTAGCTCCTAATTAACTGCATCCAAATCCCCAAGCTTGTGTGGTAGTGTCTTCCCTGCAGAAGCCAGTCTTCCCTTCCATTGACTGCCCCACACCAACAGAAGGGTTCTTTCTACACTGCTTGTCAGAAGGCAACAGACTTAGATGTTGCTCTTCAGCCACACCTGTTAGCACGCATCTGAGCCCAGTTGTTTGAAGTTTTACAGGCTGGGCTCAGGTCTCATGCAAGTCTGGGTTTGGTGCTATAGAGCTCTCACCCTGTTAACTGGGGCTCAAGCCATAAGCTTACAGATAGCCTCTCACGGATAATCAGGGTTGGATTAAGCCCCAGGAAAAGGGGTGAAATTGCTCTACCCTGCCTCCTGAGTGCATTCTTCCTAACCAGTTTTGATTGGGTTTAGGAGGTCAGTGCCTGCTGAGTCAGTGTAAATTCCCCCATCAGCTTAGGCTGATGTGGAGGAAGCCTCCAGGGTCCTGAGTCCAGACTGTCCTTGGCTGGGACAGCCGCTACAATGTGCAGGGCTTTGAGGATCATCCAGTAACAGCTGTCATGGCCATGCATCAAACAAGTTTCAAAGCCCAGATGAGTAGCCAGGCCTGAGCTAAGTTCTCCAAGCATGCACAGTCTGGCAGAGGTGAGTGTGTCAAGGGTACCTGGAGCCCAGCTACCCCTATCCGGAGGAGTGAGTGCCTTTAGGGTCAGGTGGAGTGGCAAAGGGGAGATTGCTCAGGAGACTCAATGCTTGAGAACAGTGCGTGGCCAGGAGGTGGCAGCACTCCGTCATCTATCTCGTCAGGCCAGTTTGGGCGGTGATAAGCAGGAGACTGTCCCAAGACCTGGACACTGGAGGTTCACAAGGTTCTTCCTAAGCCGAATACAGGAAATATTGCTAAAGTCATGCCATAAAGTACTTTGATGTCAAGGCTGTAACTTCCTCAGGGGTCCTTCTCCAAAAGCTCCACTAGCTAAAAAAGTTTTCAGTATAGTGTATAATTTTAGCCAAAATGGAGCCAAACAAAAGAGGATTGCTATAAATTCAAAGTCAGCCTGAGCTACATAGTGAGGCCTTGCCAAAAAAGGGGAGACTGCTGGGGAGATGAACAGCACCTACTTTGGGCTGTTTGCCATGCTAGGACAAGGATGTGCCCAACTCCCCACGGACTGTAGAGATACAAACTTCAGGTTCAATGTGAGCTACACCAAGATTATTTTACTTCATGCCTTTAATCCCAGCACTCAAGAGGCGTGAGGGCAGGCGAATCTTGAGTTTGAAACCAGTCTGGTCTACAGAACAAGCTCCAAGACAGCCAAGACTACACAGAGAAACCCTGTCTTGGGGAGAAAAAAAAGAACAAAAACAAGCAAAATTAAAGTCATCACTTGGTGAGGTGTCATACACCTTTACTCCTAGCAATTGAAAGGTAGACAAATTTCTAGAAATTCCAGACCAGCCTGGTGTAGATAGTGAGCTCCAAGCCAGCCAAGGCTATGTAGTGAGACCCTGTCTCTCAAAAATACAAGGAAAAGGAAATCCCACAGCCTCTAGCTGTGGGGCAGTGGAGCAAGAACCAGGCTGGCCCTGTACACAGTAAGTGCTTCAGTCTCCTAGCAATCCTTTCCTACCCAGGTAAATAATTCCTTCGGTCGATAAAATGCATTTCTGCCTCTCATGCTCCCTTCATACCTCTACATAATTATTGACTCAGAATAATCTTGGCATAGTTCACATCGGACCTGAAGCTTGTATCTCCACAGTCCATGGGGAGTTGTACACATCCTTGCCCAGAGCTCTCAGAGAAGCTGGAGATGTCCACAGGTCTTTACTCTAGGCTTCCAAAAAGTGGCAGGAGGGGCAGATGTATGAGCATCTAAGGTCAGAAACTACTGACAGGAGCCACACCTAGACAGAAAGCAGTCTTCGACAAGTACAGGGCCCTCATCTGGCTTAGTCCAAGCTCCATTTTCATCCAGTTTAGAGAGAAAACTGATGCTCAAAAAGCTGGAGGTTACTGCTGGTGAATGCCAAAACTGGATTCCAACCTGGATACCTTGTCAAACCTCAAGATCTGGGGCCATCTATTCAGGTTCAGGGCAAGTACTGTTGCTACCTGCTGGGAAGGATGATGACAGGCTTGGCTGAAGAACAAGCTGAAAGCTGGAATCTCCAAACCCTCTGAGGAGCTGACTCAGACCCTCCAGCCTGTCGAAACAAGGTCAGGCTCCAGCACCCATACTCTATAGCTCTGGAATGATCTAGCCCTTCAGATGTACCCCCAATGCCCCAGGGAGAGAAAGACAAGAGACAAAGAGCAAGACCTAGAGGATTCTGGGAAGAGGAGCTGGAGAGATCTGCAGCTGCTGCAAGAGGGCGGGAGGCTGAGGGGGCAAGATAAGAAGGGGAGGAGCAGACAGCCAGAGGGTCTGGGGGAGTCTTCCATTCTGCTCTGCCCATGATGCTGCTGAGTGAGATAAGACAATTGTGCAATGTGTGGATTTCGCATGCTGATGAGACCTCAGCGAGTGAGAGAAAGAGGATCTAGGACTCCTACTCTCTTTTCAGAGGCCAGGAAGCCCCCTGAGCCCAGGTGACATTCCCAGATTCCCAAGTCCCAGGTAAACATCACCTCCCAGTGTTGGGCTGGACAGCGCTATTTGAGAATGATTTGTGGGAGCAATTAGGCCTCCACTCATTGTTTCTTGACTTGATCCCAGAGGCAGTGTGTGGAAACCCACCAGAGCCTGCCCTACAGATGATGCCTGTCTACCAGGCCTGGAACATGGCCTTTAGGATATGGACTCAACCGGGGCTTCCTTCCCTTTGACTTCTCCACCCCTTGATTAAGAGGGTGAGGGGCCACCCTCTGCACTCAGGTTGTGTGTACACAGACCCAGATAACTATCCAGTTGCAGAAGGCAGTATGCATATTTCCCCAGAAGCATGGAAGTATGCAAGGGCCACGGCATCAAATGCCTGCCATCTAATGTATAAAGCATGCATGTTGTATACACTTCTATCCTGGCCACTGGTAAAGAGGGCAGGCAGAGTCATCCAAGCTTACCCCTGTGTGCCAAGAACAGCCTGGAGGGAATCAGATGTGCTCACTACTGAAGGAAAGATGAAGAAGAGGATTCTAGAGCTATAACATGATGTGACAACAGGGAAAATCACAGCCCAGTTTTGTGCACATACCCATTCTGCAGGCCCTCTTTGTTTGATGGTGTATTTTTTTTTAAAGACATTTTGTGGAGGCAGTGGTTAAGAGTTTTCCAATTCCATCTGTCCTGGAACTCACCCTGTAGACCAGGCTGTCCTCAAACTCAGAGATCCACCTGCCTTTGCCTCCCAATTGCTGGAATTAAAGGCAATTGGCACCACCACACCTAGCAAGATTTATTTTTTAATCTTGTATGCATGTTTTGCATACATATGTGTCTGTGCACCAAGTGCATGCCTAGTGCCCTCAGAGGCCAAAAGAGGGCGCAGATCCCCTGGGACTGGAGTTACAGATGATTGCTAGCTGCCGTGTGAGCGCTGGGAATTGAACCTGGGTCCTCTGCAAGAACAGCAGTGGGTCTTAGGCATTTCCTGAGCTCCCAAAAGGGTCAACTGCTGCTCGGTCCTTAGGTCTTAGAATACAGAACCCTAGGAAAGGAGGGAGAGCCAACCAATTCACTGGTGAAAAAAAGGAGACTTAAGATAGGCCCCAGCATGCCCAGCTCAACAGCTCGAGCATATGAGAGGTCCCTGGCTCTCATTTCCAGAGGTTGGTGTCTGATCATCCCTGAGACCGGGCTCTGCCATCTCTTCATGCTGAACCTCAGGGCCCTTCATCTCTCCCTTCTCCCCACAGTCAGGTAGGCTCTTCTCCCCCACAGAATCTTCGAGGTTGGTTCCCCTAGCACCTAAACACTGGCACAGAGAGCCCCCTTCTGAGTCCCTCCATGCTGCCCTCTACCAGCCTCCAACCCAAACTGAGTGGTAACCACACTCTGCACATCACATGCCCCACCCCTCCCCACACACAGATTTTTCTGGTTCTTATTAATGTAAATGAAATCTGCTCGGAGCTAGAGCCCTTAATGGAAAGCGTTCCTGGAATTTGTGCACACATGGGGCAGGGGCGGGGGTGGGGGCTGAGATTAACTCTTGTGCAGCCAGACTCAGTCTAATCAGATTGCAGTCACCCTGGAGCTGCCAGGGAACTTGGTGGAGCCCAGAAAAGTTATTCATCCTTCCCAGAACTGTGGCCTTGAAGGCCAGCGGCAGAGAGGACCAGCCCCGTAAGTGCCCGAACAGAAAAGGGGGAGTCCTTGATCAAGATAGAGCCCCCAAACCTAACAGGTTGTTTGCCTTGTCCTCTCTCAACTATGCACCCACATTTGGGAGGTGGGACCCAGACATCCTGCACAAAGAAAACCCTCCTTTGAAATTCCCTCCCTCCCTTCTCCACCCCATACATCTTTTGGGACCGTCAGTGTCAGTGTCACTGGGACAGGGTCAGTGAAGAGAGGGAGTTTGGGACCCCAGACTGGATGCCCAAGTCCGGTTGGCATGAGGAGATCAGGGTAGAAGAGCCTTGGCTTGGAGCCTGCAGCATGCCCTGTTTGGCTTCCTTCCCTAACCCTGAATGCTTGCTCTGGCTCAGCCCACAGCCTGGCCCCAGTGGAGCTGTGTTTTACTGCCTTTCGTGGCCCGGACAGGGATGTCTGCTTCATTGGCGGGGGTAGGGGAAGAGTCTAAGATTTCAATTTCTCCCAGGTGTGGCTCAGTCTGGAGGATGCCTTAGGGAGGCTGGCTGAGCCGCCCCACCCCCCACCCCCGCCCCCCACACCTACGGGGTTGGTGTGTAGAGTACCCGAGAAACCCAGAAGGAAGGCAGGAAAGGGGGGAGGAGGAGGGAGCTCAGGGGGACTCCAAGGGAGGAGGTAGTGGCCCTTTGAAGGATGGTGTCTCAGGGGTGGGGGTAGGGGGCTGGAGGCTTAAAAGGAGCTGGGAGATAGGAGCTAAAAGATGAGGGTGGGAAAACGGGGGGAGGGGTTGAGGAACTGGTGAACAGAGGCTGGGGGTTGTGGGAGGTTGGTGGGCAGGGGCTAAAGAAGGGAGGGGGTCCAGGGACAGGGGCTCAGAACAGAACTGACTTCCAAGAGGGACAATAGGCTGAGAAGCCTCCTCCCCACCCACACCTGTCAGGCAGCTGGAGGAGGAGGCTGACCCACTTAGCTGCCTCTCCCCGAAGGCTTCTACTAATGAGCGCTCTGGGCTTTGGGAGGGAGGCGTCCCCCCAGGCTGTGCCTGAGGCTGTCCCTTCCCCCGTGTCCCCTCATTATCTATTGGGGTGTTCATTGGCTCTGGCTGTCGTCCTTATCTTTAGCAGTGTTTGAGAAGGAAACACTGGACCCCAAATATATGCCCTCTCTGTCCCTGCTCTCCTTCTTCCCCAGACTGGGGAGCCTTTGTCTCCCTGATCCCCGCTGTGCGTTCAGCTCTGTGCTGCGGAGAGCTTTGATCCCACCTGTGGGTCTCACCAGCATGCCAATGAGGAGAGGCAGCGGCAGGGTGCCCGTGGCACAGGAGAGCTAGGCTAAGGATCTGACAAGACCCCCTCCCCCGGTGGCCAGCCTGCTTGGCTCACCTAGGTCTGCAGTGCCTGCGGTACAGAGAAAAGGGGCTCATGGTGACAGAAGGAGCTCTAACTCCTGTGGGAACAGAGCTGGAGGGTGGAGAAAAGGAGTAGCTTGAGAGGACATTTTTGGAAGATGGGAGCAGGGTGCTCAAGGAGGAGCAAAGGGCCTGGAGCTGTTCTAGACTAGGTTGTACCGGTGCTGTCCCTTCCACAGCAAGGGCAGTTAAGTTCACAGACACGGGGATCTAGAAGAGCATTGTTGTGGCCCAGCACCGTGGCTGGGCCTGTGTGCTCCCATCCTCAGAATATTTGGGCAATGCCCTTCTAGGACTGTGTGGGGATGAGGACACTACAGGGGGATGGCGATGGTAATTGCCAACTGCTTGTGGGGAACACAGCCCTCAAACAGGGAAGACCAGCTAAGAAGGCTACAATGTCTCAAGTAGCCTTTCCTCTTTGGCCTCCTCCCTGTTTTCCTGGGGTGCACAAGGTCTGGTTGCTGGATTATACCCAAGCTAGCCCTGACTGTCCCGCTGTCCATCTGTCTTCTCCTTCCAGAGGATCCAGGGCAGTGCTCTCCCTCCCAGCACCCTCATTAGGAAAGGGCTTTGAGATCCTTCTACAGCATCTGCCCCCGCCCCCGCTCCCTACCCCTCTCCTAGCCAGCTGCAGGCTCTAGCCCTTGGAGCCTGATAAATATTTATGCCGAGATAGCAGAATCTGCCAGGTCCTGGTCCAAACCTTTGTCCTGAGAGCAGGAGAGAGAGTCAGCCTCCAAACCACGTCTTCAGTCTCCGGGGGTGGGGTGGGGGGCAGCCTGGTCTCAGAGCAGTCTCAAGGGCAGGGGTGGGGGTGGTCAGACTCAGAGAACCCTACTGGCCTAGACAAGGCTCAGGGGCAAAGGGTGAGGAAGCCGCTTCTCAGATGCCACACTAGCCAGGGCCCACCGCCCTGCACCCCTCCACTACAGTTTGCCCCACAGCCAGGCTGAGTCTGACAAGGAGGAAGACAGCTTTTCGCCATCCATTTGAACCGAGATGCTACCTGCCACTCTGGCTAATGACTTTCTTGACCTTCTAAGTCAAGTCACTCAGTGGGCTGGAAAAGATGGGGAGAGAACCACTCAGTACCCTTCTGAGAAAGAAAGTAGGGAAGCACTCTAGCACCCGATCAAAGGCCGTATTTCCTCAAAGGTCTGCCCCCAACCTGGGCCATGCTCTTCTGGGCTGGTCCTCTCTTTCCTACCTCCACAAATACCTCCCTATGGGAATGCAGGACCAACAGCAGAAAAGGCTAAAGGTTGTTCAAGAAGGAAGGCAGGGGCCAGGGGTGGTTTCACACACCTTTGATCCCAGCATTCCATTCAGAAGGCAAAGGCAAGCGGATCTCTGTGAGTTTAAGACCAGCCTGGTCTACAGAGCGAGTTCCAGGTCAGTCAACTGCATGGGAGACCCTGTCTCAAAAATGATGAGCTACTCTGAGTGGTGAGTGCTGATGAGTAGTTGCCCCTGCTGCAGGCATGACCTTGTTTATCTTCTCAGGATGCTGCTAAGCTCTGTGCCCAGGGGCAGTCACACTCATGCTGCCAGCAAGCAAAACAACCCGAGTTGGGGTAAACACTGTTCTGAGTTCATGAGCGAATACTGCACTGGGGAAGAGAAGCCCACTTCTCCCAGTGGGGGTGGGGTGGGCTGGGGTGTCATAAAATGTGGGTAAATATTGGTGATTTCCGGACATAAATACTGTCTTTTGTTTGAGGGCGTACATATGGTACCTGGAACAGAATGTTACATGCACAGGACCGGAGCGAGTGGGTTGAGTGTGATAAGTAGGGTCAGGGCCATGGCTGGGGGCGGGGAGGTAATATGCTTTAGCTCCTGTGTGGGTAACGGTGACGGTGACAGTCCTTAACTAAATAATTCAAAGCAGCCCTTAAATTAGTTGGATCTGATAGCTTATATCTGTAATCTCAGCATCCTGAGGCTGAGACAGGAGTTTGAGGCTTGCCTAGGCTACATCATAAGTTACAGTGTGACATTTAATCCCCAAAACAAAACAATAACAGCAAAAGCAGCCCTGAATTTGAGTCATTAGCAGAGGAAATGCCCCATGGAAAGCATGTATTTCTGTCTCATGGCCTGAAACCCAAGTGACCTGTGGGTTATCCATGCTTTCCTACCTCCTCTCAAGGCACACTCCCTATGTGGTTTCTAGGCCAGCCCTGCCCAAGCTAGGTTCCTGGATTCTCGGAGGAGGAGGAGGAGGAGGCAGCCAAGTAAGGAGGCAGCTACAGAGAAGCCCACCGCCACCAAGACCCTTCTACTCCCTGGCCCCTGCCCATCAGGCCCAGACCCTTTTCCTCCTGCTCATGGACTCTTGGGAGCCACCTAGTAGAAGAACCAGGCGTACCCGTGCAGGATGGCAGCAGTTTCTACCAGGGGTCAGCCTGGTACCCAATATCCCAGATGGTCACATCTGTAGGGTAAACACCAGAGCAGAAAGAAATACCAGCTGCTCACTTAAACTACAGTGCTGTGTCCCTCAAGGTACAACCCAGCCCAGGCTGAGTGGAGATGGAACTTGTCAGCCAAAGATAGTTTGAAAATGTCTGTCTGAAGAGTCTCAGCCATCTTAGGACAAGCGTGTGCATGCAGCTTGTGTGTGCCCACATGTGAGAGGTATTGTTATGGGATGTTATTTTGACTATGTAAGGATGTGTTACACTTGTTTATGCTATGGAATGTTACTTTAACTATGTAAAGGTATGTTACATTTGTTTGTGATCCATTTGGTTAATTATGTAAAGATGCATTGCATTTGTTTCACGTTGCCTGGGAGAGGCATCTGATTGGTCTAATTAAAAAACTCAGTGGCCAATAGCTAGGCAGAAGAAAGTATAGACAGGGCTGATGGGGAGAGAGAATAAGTAGAAGGAGAAATCTAGACAAGAGAGAGAAGACTGAGGAGGAAAGAGGGGGACACGCCCAGGGCAGGAAGACAGACAGCAGACAGGCAGGCAGACAGGGGAAGCAGTGAAAGTAGGATACACAGGAGACAAAGATAAAAAGCCTTGAGGCAGCTGGGCGATGGTGGTCCACGCCTTTAATCCCAGCACTCGAGAGGCTGGGGAGGCAGAAGCAGATGATGTCTGTGAGTTCGAGACCAGCCTAGTTCCAGGACAGTCAAGACTGTTACCACAGAAAAATCTTGTCTCGGAAAAAAAAGACTCAGTGGGTAAAGGATCTTGCTTCAAAGCCTGATAAATTCAGTCCCAAAGACCCACATGATAGGAAAGAACCAAGTCCTACAAGTTGTCATCTGATCTCCACACGCGTATGCACACAGATACACACATGTAACAAAGATGATACAAAACAACAGAACAATTATTGCCACTAGTTAGTCAGCACCTCTAAAGAGGCTAAACTAGGTTGATTTGAACTGGAGAGTAGGATTCTAAGGGGCCCCCTGGACATCTCCCTCCCCATCCCAGTCCCATGACAAAGGCACTGGGACTAGGAGCTGAGACAGGCAGATGTCTGTGAGTTCGAGGCCAGCCTGGTCTACAGAGTGAGTTCCAGGACAGGCTCCAAAGCTACACAGAGAAACCCTGTCTTTGGACAGACAAAAAAAAAAAAAAAAAAACAAAAACAAAAAACAAAAATCCTGGCCTGGTGATCAGTCGAGGGAGGTCAGCACCCCAGGCCCCACCTCCTTTGCTGACTTGTTCATGAGCCTCCACTCCACTCCCACATCCCCAGAGCCAGTTCTCCAAGGCCACAGGCAGCCATGTAAGCCCTGAAGCTCAGCTTCACTGACTCGTTAATGGAAAAGCCTGAGACTGCAGGAGCCGAGACGCTCCCAGGTGTGTCTAACAAGCATCTTATGGTGTCCTTGGCTAACCCAAGAGACTCACTCTGTTGGTAGAGTGTCAGGCCATGGGCCCAGAGGGCCTAAATGTCCAGTCCTTAGCACAGGGCCTATGTATGTGGAAGGTCACAGATGCAGTCAGTGATGGACACATAGCCCAGACCTCTTCAAGTCATGTGTGGCTCTAGCTGCCAGGTTTGTCCTGAAATCTTTTTTTTTTTTTTTTTTTTCAAGACAGGGTTTCTCTGTATTACTTTGGAGCCTGTCCTGGAACTAGCTCTGTAGACCAGGCTGGCCTTGAACTCACAGAGATCCACCTGCCTCTGCCTCCCCAGAGCTGGGATTAAAGGCTTGTGCCACGAATGTCCAGCTTGTGCCTCTCTCTGGACCATGCAGTGACTCTGAAGACTAGGTTGATGGGTAGCATGATTGCTTCCTGTAGTCATCCTGCAGGTGTGTGGACGTCATCGTCATCGTCCAGGCATGTGTGTGAGCACTCCAGGTGTGTCACCTCTTCAGCATGCTGGGCCTGGTCCCTGCCTTGTCCTTGTACTACTTTCTCAAGACCTGAGAGCAGAGATAATGACTCCCCAGGTTCTGCCTTTCTGAAGTCAGGAGCCAAGCCACATAGTTTCTAAGTTCCAGGTTCTGCCCAGCTAGGAGCCCCGCAGCCCACTTCAGTTTCCCGGGCTGGAGATGATATGAGATGAGGGTGGGTGGTGGGAGCCAGGAGATTACTCTTCAACATTCTTTTTCTTGTGACCCTGCTGCCGGGAAGAAAATATGTAGTCTGGCCTTCTAGTCCCCTGAAAAGATGGGGTGAATAATTCTGGGTCCTTTAGTCCCCCACCCCCAACTGCTCTAGCCCTAGCCCGCCTCCTCTGCCCACCCCCTCCGGCCATATCCCAAATCCCCAATCCCAGCAGCAGTCCTCGGTGTTTGCCTGTTGCCATGGTGATGGGATGCACCTTTCTGTTACTATGGCAACCAGCCAGGGGTTTTTAAAATTCAGTTGAGGTAATTTCCACCCCTCAGTCTTCATCCTCAGACACCTTGTTTCTTGTCTTTTCTTCTCTGACTGTCAGAATGTTGGGTGGAGGGTGCCCATAGCCACCAGCTAGAGGTGTGTGTGTGGGGGGGGGGGTAAAGCACTGACAGGAGACTGGTCCAGTGCCTCCCTGAGGGGATCCTGGAGGAAGGATGACTCTCTCCCCACTCCTCCCCAGGCCCAAGTCAGGATAAGATGAGAGTTTCACTTGGCTTGGCAGGCAGAGGCCAGCAAACCTGGAACCTGGGTAAGGGTGCAGCCCATGTTGCTAAAGAAGGACAGGAGCATGGAAAGTCCACAGGGACCCTTGGCAGGCCTCCTATGTCCCCAGAGCTCAGCCCAGGATCTCAAGATACCAAGGCTCAGACCCCAGGCCAAGGGACAGATGTTGTTTGTGCTGTGTCCTAGTGCTAAGTAGCTTAGCATAGCAGAACCCTAGGCTGACCGGATTTGGGCAAAGGACATCTGAGGAGGGAGGACCAAAGGGTGGGGGTTGAAGATTTGTCCAGCAACTTCCTGTCTCCCCTCTGTCCCTAGACACCCGATTCATTGAGCATACTCATTGCAAGTTCTTAAGGGTCAACATACCCTCCCTCTTTCTTGACTGAAGTAGAGATCGGATAGCCCAGGACAGAGACAGACATCCTTGACTCTATCCAGGTCTGGGAGATAATGGGGTGGCAAGCAGCACACACTCGCTGAGACTGTCCCCATCTGTGTGACACTTTCACACCTTGGCCTGTCTCTGGAGCAGGCAGACAGAAGAGGTTCCCAGGAGGGGAGTTCCTGATGGTCTGCAAGTCTTGCAGCTGGCTCTGCTGGTGCCCGCCTGTTCTCCGGCTCTGCTGGTGCCCGCCTGTTCTCAGGCTCTGCTGGTGCCTGTTCCCCCAGGCCTTCCATCACTTGGGCTGGGGGCGGGGTTCTCCTCAGATTGCATGTGGATTATCACTATAACTCCAGCCCCAGGCTTGCTTTCCCAAAGTCAGGGACTGCAATGTCATCAGATGGTGTCAGACACAAAGGAAAGCCACTTCCAGCCCCCCACCCCCACCCCATTCCTGGGGTATAGCAAGCAGTCCTTCTGAGGGGCCAGATGGGTGAGCCAACTTTGGGATGCTATAGGTAACTGAAGGCCCTGTCCACCATGTTCCTCCTTTCCCAAGCAGAGAAGCCCTATAGGCCTGAGTGTTCGGGGTGAGCATTGCCCTCCCTAGGCTCCAGTAAGAAGTAGCCCCGGTCCCAGATTCTCTCCCATCTGCAGTGGGGAGGACTTGCTGTCCTTTCCAACAGACCCCACAAGGCCCTTATAGGACCCACAAGAGCCTGAGCACCTGGGTCTGGCGTCCTCCATGTGCAGGGCAATAAAGTCAGTGTTTGACACTTTTTGTGAGTTATTATCCCCACCAGCCTTGCCCCACTGGCCCAGACAAAGCCACATGGTTTTCAATGGCAGACATCATTAATTCTTCTGTCCTCCTGCCAGCTGGTGTGATGGGTGGAGGAGGAGGGGTTAAACCAGGACCTCAGACAAAGAGGTGGAGGGGCGAGGGGAGGCAGTTATGGGAGGTGGATGAGCTTGGATGGGGGAGTGCTACCTGCCTTTCCCAGACTCCTAGACCAGAGAAAGGCCCAGGCTAGGCTAGGGAGGACAACCCAGACCAGGAGGATGTCCCTAAGCCTGCACCTCACATACCACTCAGCTGGTAGACTCCTGGGGATGTCCAGAAGCCCATGTCCCACACACTCACCTTTCCCTAGGTTGTCTCCCAGAGTTATACAAGCTAGGAGCAGCTAGTTGCCCTCTCTCCTCAACAAGTCGGGGTTCCTAGATTCACCACAGAGCTCCCTGGAATCAGGAAGCTGATCTTGAGCCACACTGCAGTTCCAACGAGGCCTCCACACGTGAGGTTCCATGGCTAAAGGCAGGGGACGCACAACAGAGATTTGGCAGTGTGACTTGCTCAAGCTTGCCATCAGGTCCAAAAGGAACCCTGGCCTTGGAAAGCTTACACAACACCCTGATTCTGAGCTAAATGAGGGCTGCACATGACAGACCATCAGGACCTGTGGAGGCAGCTCTGAGGTCCTCTACTGGATCAGGACAAGGCTCCGCTGGGCAGCAGTGTAAGAAGCTCATTCAGCACTGGGCACTGCTTAGACCCTGGGTGTATTCCCTCCCCTAACATCAGAGCCAGCACCTCGCCTCTCCCCATGTATGCATATGCAGGCAGCTTGAGGTTTCCTAGGGTTCCCAAGGGAAAGTCAAGAAATCGATTTCTCTGCCTCAAAAGAGATAGGTCCCTGGGGCTCCAGGATCAGGAAACCTCTCGCCCACTGTGTGTGTGTGTGTGTGTGTGTGTGTGTGTGTGTTTGGGGGGACATTTAAGAGAAGAGCTGAGAATATGCCAACAAGTACTTATAGCTGAAGCCCAGAACATGTTCTCATGTTCCCATGGTCTCTCAGCAGCCACCTCACTCTAACATGTGAGACTACCAAGATTCAGTGGCAGGTGAGCAGGTGCCTTAGCTGAATCCCACAGCACCATGTACAACTGGCCTCAACGACCCACCCTCATCTCCCGATGTTCTGCCCGACCCATCTAGCGCCGTTCCCTGACCCTCTCTTTCCTCAATTCTAGTTTTGTCTTCCAGGAAGATTCTGGGCTTCTTGAGGGTAGAAGCCACATGCTTTCCCCACCATCCGCCTTTGTTGCCTACCCACAACCCTGGGAAAGAGAAGGACCACAGGATGTACACATGCAAAGCAGGGAAGAAATTCACTAATGAAGCCTTTGGAAGGAGCTTGTATCTTGGGATCTATTGGTTAGATGGCTGAATTGTGACTCAGCACCTCCAAGAGTGACATCTGACCAGTCCATACCTGCTGTACTCTTCTCTTTAGCGCTGGACCAAGGTGACTAAGACAGGTGTGGTCTCCATCCTATCGGAGGTCAAAGGACAAGGACAGGAGATGTGAACTACGAAGATAGATGAGGAAGACTCCCTTGAGGATAAGCCCCTGACATAAACTAGCCAGGAGTAGGGGTCTCCAACACATAACCTCTCTCATGACTGGAGGGCAATGGCATGGGAGGTCAGAGAGAGGTGTTGGGGAAAGGGACACCTCTTTGTTCCTGATTGACAGCCTGGGGATGCTATGTCTGAACAAGGCAGGGCAGGGCTTGGGTCATTTCCCATCCGTAACCTGAAGGACAAGCCAGCTCAGATCTTCCTGCAGCTGTTCCAGGGATCCACCTGGAGATTGAAACCAACCAGGAAGTCATTAGGTAGCATCCTAAGAGCTGCAGGAGGGGTCCCTCTAGACCCCAGTCTAAGCCGGACTCAGCTGTGCCCTTCCCCATGGGCTGCCAGGTAAGCTCAGATGCACAGGGCAGGTACATACCTGCTTTACAGCCTTTCTGCCCCTCCCAGGATGTAAGGGTCAGTTCTCCCACATCTGGACAGGTGAAGCCCATTTTTCAGCAGCCGCCAGGATGGAGCCAGCCTCTTTTCTGGGAAAGTGACTGCCCAGCTCAGGTTGCCTGAAATGGGCACCAGCATGTGAACAGACAAAGCCTGGGTGGTGGGTGGGGCTGGGGCCCTCAACAGTGTGTTGTCAAGGTGGCAGCAGTGTGACAGCCCTCCGGCCCTGCTCTGGAACTCAAATCCCTGCAGCTAGTTGTTCATGAACCCACAGCCTGTGGATAACCATTCTCTCCCCCCTCTTCCTTCCTTCCTTCTCTCTCTCTCTCTCTCTCTCTCTCTCTCTCTCTCTCTCTCTCTCTCTCCTCGTTTGTTTTTTTCTTTGAGACAGGGTTTCTCTGGGTAGTCCTGGCTGTCCTGGAACTCACTCTGTAGACTAGGCTGGCCTCCAACTTGGAGATCTGCTTGCCTCTGCCTCCTGAGTGCTGGGATTAAAGGCGTGCACCACCATTGCCCAGCTTCATCTGGTTGCTTCTTGACCAAGCTGTCCTTCCCTGTGTCTCAGAGCCTATCACTGCCCACATGCCAAGGACAGTTTGTCATAGATAGCACTAGCTAGGCATTGCAGTCTCTGGTCACAATTGCAAGGTGACATGTGACCAGTCTTAATAGGACAGATTCCTGCCTGTTTCTTCAAGGCCATGTCCTGCCTTAGACATGGAACTAGATCCAGGGTGCCACAGAATCCCAGTTGTCCTTTTCCCTCTCTCTGGAAAGGAAGGGATGGGTCTGACCTATCTCTTACTTTCCTCACTTGTGGAATTCGCCTTGGGAGAACCCTATGACTCAAAAAACGGAAGCAGCTGGCCTGGCCTCAGCACGCTCATCTGGGAAACGGGGATGAGTGTCCTGATTGGTGAGATCTGGGGCTGGTGAGAACCATAGATGCTATGCCACCATAGCTTCACCCCAGCCCCTGGCAACCATATTCCCAAAGATTCTGGGACGTTCTGGCCCAAGTTCCACCCTCAAGCCCTCCCCTCCTATCTTCCTCCAAACCCTGTAGCATCTCAGAAAGTCCCCCAAATGAGGGCTCCTCACCCAGAGATGCTCAAGACCACCCCACAGGGTATTTAAACTGCCCCCCAAAAACAAGATGCATGGTTTCCAGTCTCTTTCCCATCTTCTCTCTGTGGGGAGGGGTGACTGGAAAGGCATCCAGGAGTGGTGTATCCATCAAATGGGGCTTTTTCTAATTAGTTTTGATTTGGTCTGACTTGGATTGTTGTGTTGGCTGAGAGGCTTATGAGGAGCAGAAAATTTTCAATAGGGTCTGAGCCTTGGGGTTAGCCTTAGCACATCTTTCCCCTTGGTCCATTCAGAGCGCCCTGGGTCTTCTGCATTCAGAGCAGACTTGGCGCTTGTATCTTGCTTTAGCGAGCATCCCATGTAATGAGAAGTACAGGCCTGAGCACAGCCCTGGTTTTTTGTGTCCTGACACTTTTAGACAATGTTTGGCTGTGGGCTATAGGATTCTGCATGCTTTCAGGACTGTGTAAAGGGTTCCAGAGGACCCAAGGTCACACCGGATACTCTGGCTGTGCCCTTGCTGTGAGACCTTGGACCATAGCAAGAGTGAGATGTGCCAACTCCTCCCACTGGGTACTCCAAAAAGCAAGGACTACACCCATGAAAGTTCAAGTCCCGTTTCCTGTTGATTGGGTCTCAACTAGACAGGCATCCTCTCTCACCTCCCAATCACCATTTCCTCCTGCCCCTGCCCCTGCCTCTGCCCGTGCCCCCGCCCCCACCTCATCAGAACCTGCCCCCGCCCCGCCCCCGCCGAGTGGCTTCCTCTCACTGCTTCTCCATCCCACTACAGTGAGAAGGGTACTTAATTCTCTGACCCTGCCTTACTTCAGGCCTGTCGTCCTCGCCCCTCTGTCCTCCAGGAAGCCCCCATCCCACCGTGCGATACCCCGCCCTGCTAGGTCCTCTTTCCTTAGCTGAGGTTCAGGGACCTGACCCCACCCCAACAAACTTGGCTCCTTTCAGTTCCCCTCCCTTGCGGGCAGAGGCAGGGCGTTCAAGTCCATTTAATCTTGGCAGAATGCAATTTCCTGCTTCAGGGAGCTGGCGGGTTTAGGAGGCTTAATGAGGGGGGAGGGGGGAGACAGGGAAGAAGAGAGGCTGAGACGAGGCTGGGAGATGGAGACGGAGAGTCCCTGGCAAGGGTGGTCCAGGAAGCCTAGGGGGTGTGTCTGGGGTTGACCTGGCGTGAGAGACCTTTGAGATCACACAAAGGTCAGCTTCTGGGCTTCAGTCTCCCACTGGTAGGTCAGGGACCCACCTGCAATGCTCTCCATCCCCAGCTAAGAGGGTCAAAAGAGGGGGGGGGCTCTGTCAACAAAATGTGGAGGGTCAGGGGTGAGGACATGGTGAATATGGTCTAGAGAGTGGCGGGCCCTGCCTCAGATGTAGAGGAGGGGAGGACGTAGAGGCAAATGCGCAGCTAGGTGGAGATATGTAGGTGGAATGTGCGTGTTGGGTGGGTCCCGGGAGAGTTTGCAGCTGGCAGGCCCCAGACCCCCAGGGGGTGGAGTAGCTGCCAGGTTGGAATTTCAGCCCAGAAAGGGATGCTTATCTGTGTGCTGCCACCAAAGAGGCAGAGAAGATAAGGGACAAAGGGGCCTCTGAGGGGCCGGAAGCCTCACACCTGGTGGGGGTGCGGTAGCCTAGAGCCTGCTTGACACCTGGAACAGACAGCCCCTTGGGGAGACTGAGCCTGACTGTCCCCCTGTGCTCCCTGCCCCAACCTCTACTTAGCTCCTGTCCCTAGCTCTACCCCAGGTGGTCTCCCCTGACTCCGCAGAAGTATTTAGAGGAGCCACAGCTGCCAAGGAGGAGTCCCCCAGGAAAGATATGGAGCCAACCAGAGGGTCCCCCAGCCCAGGAGAGGCCAATGAGGTGCAGAACAGAGACCTCCAAGATGAGGAAAAGCAGCATGGAAGCAGGGTCACAAGGGTGGGAAGCTCTGCCGTGGCCACGGTGGGTGGACAGAGCAGGGCTCAGAGAAGCAGGACCAAGGCTGCCAGAAGCACCAGACATCCAGCCTGCAGCCAGAGCCGCCAGAGCCCGGCTGCTCCTGCAGTGAATGGCATTGCCAGGACCTGAGAGGATGCTGATGTAAGTGAAGCCCTCTGCTCCCTGACACTTTGGACAAGGCCCTCTCTCTGGACCTCAATTTCACCATTTATGACCAAGGGTCATAAATGTTTAACTAGAAAGGAACCATTGGAAGCAGGAGCCCTGCCTCATCCCGGGGATCATCAGTAGGTGTGCCTGAGTGGTAACCTGGTTTGAAGAGGACTACCAAGGTGGGCAGAGAAGGTAACCGGGACACCGTGGCCCTGTGCCCTCCCAGAAACTTTGAGGTCCCCAGCTTGTCAGCATTTGTGAAAGCAACATGTCCTAAAGAGGTGGTGCTCTGTGCCTCTGGAGAGAGTTGTCAGTCAATCAACAGAGGCAGCCGAGGTCCCGCAGGCTGGGGGGTTCCCATGAGCACCCAGCCCCCTGTGGAGACCTAGCTGGTTCTTTGCATCTCTGCTTCTGCTCTGAGCAGCTGCCTCCTCACCCAACGCTGAAGCTAGCTTTCACCTCTTTCTTCCTGTGCCTGTCCCTGGGCTGGAAGATCTTCCTGCTAACCCCCAGAACCTCATCGGGGGAATTCCTATAGTTCCTGGTCCATCACAGCTTGGAAGAACTATAGGCTGGACATCAAGGGTTGAGTCCAGTCATGACCTGTGTAAGGAGGGGCCAGGATGGGACCCAGGAGTCCCAGGGAGCCTGCTTTTCTAACGTTGTGTTCCCATGACAGCCTGCAAACAGGTAGTCTCCCAGGGGGAACAATGAGGCTGCCTTCCCTAAGGAGGCTCCAGTGAGTATGGATGTGGGTATTATATGTGCTGCTGCAGGGCCTGAACCCCTGACAAGCAGAGGCAGTTGCAGGAGATGGGGTCACAGAGCAGCTGTGAGATGCACCTGTGTCAAATGAGAAGGCGGGACACTTGCTCCTTCTTTTCTGAGGCTCCAGCAGAGCAATTCCAGACAAGACCCCTGTGTCCCTGATACTGTCATCTTGGTCTCTCTGTCACTAGCGGGGAGGGCCAATAAATTTTACCAACTTGGGGAGAATGCACTATACATACTAACGGCAGCTCTCAGAAATCTGTTCATGGAGGTTCATTTGAATCTCCCACAGCCTGGTGAGGAACAGATGTGCTCCCACCTTAGGGTGAGACCACCAGGGACAGACGAAACCCCTGCCCCCTGGTCCCCAGCCTTGCTACATGGATATGCACACACTCCCTGCTCGAAACTTGTGGAGGGCATGAGAGTGGAAAGCAGTGAGGTCAAACAGCTCCAGGCCTGCCTGACCATTTCTGTGGCCCTTCCTGCATCTGTGTTCCTGGAGTCTTAGGTGACCCCTGTGAAAAGGGTCCTTCAACCCCCAAAGGGTCGTGACCCACAGGTTGAGAACCACTGCCTTGGAGTAATGGAACAAAGGCTGACTAGACAAGGCAGCTTTTAGGGAAGGGGGACCTCTTAGGTGACAGAGAAGGGTATTGCTCATGCCTCGTGCTCCCAGCCCTGCCTTGTCCTTACCCCCCCCCACCTGAAAGACCCAGGGTGATGAGGGCTCTGGCTGGGCAGGGTTCATCATATCATTAAGGCCCCAAACCCTGAACAAGATTATGACCCAGGACTGACCTCTCTGAGGCTAGCCATGCTCAACCATTCTCTGGAGAATGCTACCCCAGAGACTAACCTGGCCCATGATGGAAAATGCCATTCATTCCCTGAAGTTCTTCTATGCCAACACCAGCCTGCCCCCCAGTCCCACCTAAATGAAATTAGGACCTTGGAGGGGCTGGAGATGGAGCTAGGTTGCTGGAGTGTTGTCTAGCATGTTTGAAGCCCTGGACTCCCCAACTCAGGAGGCCGGATGATAAGGAATTCAAGGCTAGTCTCCACCATATAACTTGTTCATAAGACCTGGGCTACAAAAGACTCAGTTCCAATCTAGCAATCAATCAAAAAAATGTTTGTAGTCAAAGTATAATGGCCCACACATTTAATCTCAGCGCTCAGAAGGCAGAGTCAGATGGATCTCTGTGGGTTTGAGGCCAACCTGGTCTACATAGTAAATTCTAGGACAGCCAGGGATGTATAAAGAGACCCTGTCCTCCCCTCAAAAAGAAAAAAAAAATATTTTAAATTTTATTTTATGTGTGCATATGAATGTGTACCATGTGAGTTCCTGGGAGTTATAGATAGTTGTGAGCCACTATGTGGGTGCTGGGAATTGAACCCAGGTCTTCTGCAAGACCAACAAGTGTTCTTAACCACTGAGATACTTCTCCAGCCCCAATAATAACACAATTGAAAGGCCTACCTTCAGCTGGAATCCCTCATTGCTGGAAACACTGAAGGTCTGAGCACGAGCAGATAATGCTGAGGACAGTTCCTCCCCAGGGAGGGAAATCGAGGTATGGAGGATTAACTGTTGAGGTTATCTCCTGACAACTAAGTCTGACGTGACCCATGACAGTTGTCCCCAGACCGGTGAAAGCTAGCGGAGAAGGGCTGGGGTTTCCTGGTTCTAGCCACAGGGCTGGCATGTGCTGGGCGCCTGGAGAGAGGGACGAGTGTCTGCTTCAAGGCTGAGGTAGGTACTGGAGAACCAATGTGGACTAGAAGACAGCAAGGAAAAGGAGCTGGGTGTGGAGCTGCCTAATCCTAGCACTAGAAGGACGGTGCAGGTGTCTTGAACTCTTCTTTGTTTTGTTTTGTTTTGTTTTGTTTTTTGAGACAGGGTTTCTGTCTGTAGCCCTGGCTGTCCTGGAACTGGCTCTGGAAAAGGAACAGGCTGGCCTCGCCTCCCAAGTCCTGGGACCAAAGGGCACATATCACTACTGGGATTTGAGTTCTTGTTAGCCCGAGCTATACATCAAAACCCTGTAGCAGGAACTGCAGAGATAGCTCAATGGTCAAGAGTACTTACTGAAAAAAAAAAGCAGGGCGTTGGTGGCACACGTCTTTAATCCCAGCACTCAGGAGGCAGAGGCGGGCAGATCTCTGTGACTTTGAGGCCAGCCTGGTCTACAGAGCGAGTTCCAGGACTACAGAGAAACCCTGTCTCCAAAAACCAAACCAAACAAACAAAAAGAGCACGTGCTGATCTTTCCCAGCACCACAACCACCTGAACTCCAGCTCTCAGAGAGGGTCAATACCGTCTTTTACCTTCCAAGGACACCATCATGCATGTGTACAAATGTATACATGAATACACACACATACATATATGTAAAAAATAAATATTTGAAAAAAGACCCCATATCAAATTCCTTCCTTAAAAAGAACACAGCATGAGTTTAGGGAGACGGCTTAGTGGTCGAAGAGCTTACTGAACAAACCAAAGGACTAGAGTTCAAATCCCCAAAACCCATGCAAATGCTGGGTGAGTGTGCGGGCCCATCTGTAGTTTTAGAATTTTTGTAAAACTACCCATCTCTGCAAGCTCTGGGTTTAACTGAGAAGCCTGCCTCAAAGAATAAATGATGAGTGACAGAGGAGCCAGACAGTGGTGGTGCACGCCTTTAATCCCAGCGCTCAGGAAGCAGAGGCTGGAGGATCTCTGTCAGTTTGAGGCCAGTCTGATCTACAGAGTTCCTGTCTCAAAAAAACAACCAAAACAAAAAAAGCGTGGTAGAGGAAGATTTGTCACCAAGCTTCAGCCACCACACACACGTGCACACACACACATGTGCCTATAAATATGTGAGTTCCTTTCTTTTAAACTTTTATTCTGTGTAAATGAGTGCTTTACCCACATGTATGTGCATTAAATGCATACATGATAGTTGTGGGATATTTTGATCACTGGCCAGGAGTGCTTTTTGAGCTCCAGAGAGCCTCCTTGTCGTTAGCTGTAACCAGCACCAGCAGGGCTGGTAGACACACAGCAGGCAGTAGATGCATGAATATCCTACTGGCTGGCAGGAACAAGGTCCCCAAATTATTGTGAGGGTTCTCAAGCCAGGAAGGCAGAGTGTAAGATCTGTTCTGCTGTCTCAAACAACCAGTGCCCCTCCCCATTCCTCCCCTCTCCCAGTTCTTATCCCTTCATCTAGGTTGGCCCCTGCGCCTCTGACAGCAGGCTAGAGCTTTGTACAAACTTGTCCTCAGATTAAGGTTTAAATCAGTTTTGTAGGAAGGGAGGGAGATTTGCCAAGCTGAGGGTAGGAGAGCCAGGGAGGTAGCCTGGACGGATCTTCAGTCCAAAATCCAGGTCATACCCAATGAGTTGGAATTCAAAAGAAAGCTAAGGATCCCTGGTTACCTCTGAAGAGGTCTAGCAACACCCCAGTGTTCCAGCCAGATTTGAGACCCTGCTCCTGGATATCTACAACTTTGTCTCTTAAGGTCGTTATCAGCCAGGGGAATACCTTAAAATCTGAATCAGGGCTAGGGGTAAAGCTCAGTTGATAGATTATTTGCTAGCATCTATGGAGCCCTGGATTTGATAAATCAGACCTAGTAGCACATACCTGTAATCCCAGCATTTGGGAAGTGAAGGTAGGAAGGTCAGACATTCAAGGTCATCTCATCTGCATAGAGAGCTGGGCCAATCTGTGATGCTATATCAAATAAATACACTTAATTAAAGTGAAATAAGAACATGTCATACCCCATCGCCCTCAAGGGAGTCCTAGTCATTTTCCTTTCAGAGGTTGCACCCCAACATTCAAGGGGGTCCTGGTTTGGAATCCACAGATAAAATTAGGTATGTTCTTATTCTTCAAGGTCCCCATTCAATGGATATGTGATAATGTACAACCAAAGTGAGTGCAAAGCCTGACCCCAGGCTCCACTGGTCTCCAGTAACACAGCAGACTCCCCATCCCATCCTGACCCCAGGCTCCACTGGTCTCCAGTAACACAGCGGACTCCCCATCCCATCCTGACCCCAGGCTCCACTGGTCTCCAGTAACACAGTGGACATCCTCTAATGAAGGGTTGGAGACCACATATGGCGATGGTCCCACTCTGCCCAATTATGCTTGAAAATCAAGCCCCCCCCCCCAGAAAGGTATCCACTGGCTTGGCAACTACACAGAGCATGAAGAGCCACCTCTTGGACAGAATGAGTCCAGGGTTGAGTTAGCTCCCTATACACAGGCCTGGCATTGACCCTGCTGCCCTGACATCCTCCAAAGCAGTAAGGCTATACTCTGCAAAGGAGAGATTGTTCTAGAAGGAGCTAGCATTCCTGGCTGGCCCATCCCAGTGCTGCTATGCCTCAGAGGCCTTGGTGGAGAAAACTCTCAGATTCCTGGATCAAGGAGGCTCGGGATTTAATTGGGATGCTCTGGCCTCAGATCTCTGGAGGGAGGGAAGGGACAGTGACCTGAAATTGCAACTCCTCTTCTAGAATGACCTGTAGCCAGGCCTTGGGAGGAAGGCCTGATGGCAGGGTGCCTAGTGTCTGCACTAGCCCTTCCCCCTCCTATGGGGGGGGCTGCCTTCATCTGGGCCCCACTCCCCTGCTGGGGGGGGCAAGCCACCACTGTCACGGAAGGGACATTCCCCAGTCATTTGGAACTAAGTAAGTCCAGATCCCTGCTTGCAAGCCTGGCTACAGAACCCTCTTCGGGCCCCCCTCCCCCAGGACGGGGCCACACAGACACATGGAGGGAGTGTGCACAGCAGATGCGGTCCTGGGAGGTAGCCAGAAACCTCACAAGGCCAGAGCTGCCATGGTCTGCTTTGTCAGTGAGCTGCTGGGGTCTCTCTTAGTCCCGAGGTCCACCTCTGCCCAAGGGACTGCCCCTAGAAAGCTCACAGACCAAGTTTTAAGTTGGAGAAGAATCCACCTGGAGTCCTTGCTACTGCAGCTGCTTCTTTCAAGAGTGACTCTCCTGAGGCCAGTTCTTAAAAGAGACTCCTCAAACTAGGACCCTTCCACCCTACCCCACCCCAGTGCAAGCAGAGCCCCATAGCCCTCCACAGTGTCAACAGAGGCTCCAAAGTCCTCCCCCAGCAGTGCCAGCAGAGGTCCCATGGTCCTCCTCAAACAGTGAGCAGAGGCTCTGTGGTCCCCCCACCACCACCAGTGCCAGCAGAGGCCCCACTTCAGGGGGAAAGGTCAGAATATGTAGCACCCCTCAACCCCAAATGGGTCCTTCTTTCATTCACTGTCTGCAGAAGCAACACACAAAACAGGCCTTCCTGCCCTGTTGGGACAGACTAACCGCTGAACATGAGAATGGGTCTCTTCCTCCGTGGTATGTGGGGAGGGAAAGGGGACATGAAGGCTGCTGGGAGCATCAGTGGTCAGAAAGGACCCAGAAAGAAGGCAGCGGCCCAGTGCGAGCATGGAGTCGATGTGAGAATGTGTGCAAGCGTCTACAGGCAGAACCTGCAGGAAAAGTTGGTACAGAGGCCCCGAGGCTGGGGTGGCCCAAGTGTGCAAGGAAAGGCTACAGCCAGGAGGGCAAGAGTCAGAGGTCAGAGAGGTAGTGATGGGTGACAACCCATCTAAAGACAGCGTCCCCTTCCTCCTCTTTTTTCCACTTTTATTGTTGTTTATGTCACATTTTTGTTTAGTAGGGGTGGAAGTCAGAGGACAACTTGAGGGACTTGGGGATCAAACCCAGAATTCACCCTCCCTTCCCTCTGCTCCCCTGTCTTTCCTTTTTCTTTTTGAGAGAGGGTCTCCTATGTGGCCCGAGTTGGCCTTGAACTCACTATCCTCCTCCCTCAGCCTCCAGAGTGCTAAGATTATAGATGTGCGCTACTACTTCCAACTTGGATTTGACTTTCAACAAAGTAGGATCTCTGGAGAGCTTTGGGTAAGCACAGACATATGACCTTGCAACATCCATTTTAACAGAGCCACTCTGAATCCTGCCTAGATTGTGGGAGGAAAGAGTGGGGGCTGGGAGAACAAGGTTTCATGGTGTCAGATAAGAAGGGAAGTTGGCCTTGTGGAGGTGGAAGCCCTGGCTGCTAACCTGTGGTCACTGGCATTGTGCTCACTGTAAAGGGGAAACTAAGTATTTGCTAGTGTAAGAATCCAGGCTTTGGGGCCTGAACTGCCCACAGGGCCCAGCAAGGCCAGGGTTACTAGGATGGTAGTGTCCTTAGCCAGCTCCGTTGCCTTGCTTCCCAGTAATCATTGACCAGGCTCTCAGAGGAGACATCTATGCCAAGCACACAGAGGAACCCTGAGTTCTCACCCCAGCTCTTACTGGGGGTGTGGCTCTGCAGAGCCCGATATGAATGGAGTTCTAGGCCTGGCTCTTGGCTCCCTGTGCAGGCCAGTCAGGCCTGATGGGTTGCAGGAGGGCTATATGGCCTCTGTCTAAACAGGATGTGCTCAGGATGGCCCTCAGTCAGGGGTCACTTCAAAGCCAGTGAGCTCAAGTCCTCTCAGCTCCTTGCTCTCTCTCTCTCTCTCTCTCTCTCTCTCTCTCTCTCTCTCTCTCTCTCTCTCTCTCATGCACATACAGAATGAAAGGATAACAAGCAAGGATCTTAGTCCCTTGTGTCTCTGTTATTCACACTGAACTCACATGGGCAACCCTTACTGATTGAGTTCAGAATGTCCTAGTGCCTGGATGAGTGTGGGACCCTTAGGACCCCAGAGAGCTCTGATTCATCCATCATCAGGACCAGATTCCTGGGTGATTAAGGTCTGTGCTAAGGATGTAGAAGGAAACCAGAAAGGCATTCTAGATACAAGGGAACCACATGTGGAAAGACTCCAAAATGAGAGTTCAGAGGTTCTAGGTGAGACCAGGGGTCTAAAAGCAGAATGAGAAGGGAAGCCCAGTCCCTTGGACAGCAAGGGGCAGTGTCTGGAGGAAGTACAGGATTCCAACTGGCATAGATGCCTGGGAAGAACATTCCTAGTTGAGGGAATAGCAGCAAAAAGGCTGGTAAGCGGCCAGGGAGGTGGGTCATTTCAGCTTTTGATCGGCTCTTAGCCAGCCTCTGGGGCAGGCTGGGCAGGAGGTTGAACCAAACCTCATCCTGGCCCTGGGCCAGGGGTGACTCCTCACTGCCTCCCCCTCCTGGTGCTGCCCAACCGGCTGCCCCACACCCCCTTTTAGGCCCCTTCCCAATTCTCCCCATCTCTAGTTCCAGTTCCGGGAGTGGGGGCTGGGCCAGGGAGCAGGCAGTGGCGCCTGGGGCAGGGGAGATGAGAAAACCAGAAAGTAGGGAAATCTGAGCCAGCAAAGCTGGGCGGGCCAGGGCCTGCTCTGCCTGCTAGGCCCGGGAAACAGGTTCCCTGGAGACTGGTGCAGGGGAGGGAGTGTAGACACCACCTTCGTCCAAGGGGCGTGGCAGGTCTCTGAGGTCTTCCGTCCAGCCTCCGTAAGCAGAGGGTTGAGACAGGTCCCGTTCAGGTTAGCTGGGGCAATGAATCTTCCGGCTTCTCTCTCTAGCCCATGGTAGGCTTGGCAGCCAGATAGAGGATGCATAGGCAGCAGGAGGCCAAGAGGCTGCAGTACAGTTCCCACAGCACAGCCTGGAAGAGAAGCAGGCACAAAATCTGCCAAAAACAGTTTGGGCCAGGTTGAAGGGCTGGAGGAGCTGCAGAAGGAGCTTTTCTCTTGCTTTTAGGGAGCACCATCACCTAGGGTGGCGAGGCCACTAAGCCAGTTCCTGCCCACCTGGACCCCAGAAGGTACAGAAAGTCAAGTCACACGCTACCATTAGGACAGGCTAACTGGCTGTCTGAACACCCTCCCCGACCCTATCCTGTGACTGGAGCGGGAGCTACAGGAGATGCATGGCATGCCTGGGGCTGAGGATCTTAAAGAGAAGGGACAAAGGCCTGGCTAAGGCATCCCCTCAAGGGGAACTTAAACAGCTACTGGGTGGTGAGGGGGTGACGAAAGAACTCCAGGTGTCAGGGAGTGCACAGGGAGAAGACTGCCAGTCCGTTGAGCTAGGTAGGACACAGCTGTCTCACCTCTGGGCTTCTTGGCTCAGTTTTCTTTAGATGTGGTGCTACATTGGCTTGCTATGGAGTCATTCAGTAATGATGTATTGAACTCTGTGAGGCCTGGGGCTCCAGCACTGTGCCAACCCCAGAGCCCCTGTGTGCTGCTACGCCTTGGCCTTGCGTTTGGTTCCCTGCGGGCACAAGCCTGGCCTTCTGCCCTTAGGCTCTCTCTCAACTCCTGACACAGCTTGGGGGACACATGCCTTGCCCACTTCTCTCAGAGTCTTCCTCTGGTCTATGGTGGGGACAACGGAGCCTGCTTCTCTATGTACTTACAATGTAGACCAGGCTGGCTTCAAGTTCACATAAGCCTGCCTCCTTCTGCTTTCCAGATGCTGGAATTAAACCAGGGCTGGTTTTAAAGGTTCCTTGAATCCCTAAGACTGAAGGCAAAATTGCAGAAAACTACATACTATTCCTTCAAATAGTACTATATAATAACACATTACAGGGTGGGGAATATGCTTAGTTGACAGTGTTAACAATCTCGCGCAGAGCCCTGGGTTTGGCCCCCAGTACCACATATGCATGGCATGAAAATCCATGGCTGTGATGGCTGCACTGTAGAGGTGGAGGGAGGAGGACCAGTTGAAGTCACCCTAAACTGCTAGAGAGTTTGAGGCTAGCCTGAGATACAGGAGACTAACTCACAGAGATCTGCCAGCCTCAGCCTGCAGAGAGCTGGGGTTGAAGGCCTGTGTCTCCACAGGTACTTGTTTTCTGTGGAGTTCTCACTATGCAGTCCCAGCTGGCTTTTACCGCCCAACCTCCAGTCCCCTATCTCAGACTCTCAAGTGTCGGGATCACAGGCATGGTCTTCTGGGACTAACTTAATACTCAGGCATTTGTTTTGTCTTTTCCTTCTCCATTCCTCCTTTCCACTCAGGGTTTTTGAAATAGGGTCTCATGTAGCTCAGGCTAGCCTCCAACTTGTAGCCCAGGATGACCACAATTTCCTGATTGTCCTGCCTCCACCTCCCAACTGCTGGGATTACAGACGTGTGCCACCATGCTTATCAATACGCAGATACGCAGTTTTTAAAATGTTAAATAACTTATTTAGCCTCGTTGGACAGTTTAAGGGGGACTTGGCCTTCCACTCTGCAAAGTAAGGTTCAATTCTTGTTCCTCCCCTTCCCTGGCCCCCTCCCTGTCTTCCCCATCGCCTGAGACTTTGTGTGACAGGCTGTCCTGCGTGTCTGAGGGGCTCTTCACATGAACTGATCAGATGAGAGCTGTCCTTTCCAACCCTGAACCTGGAGCTCTGCCAGGCCCTTCACACTCTTACAGCCCTGCCTTGTGACCACCAGGATGCTGGCGATAGAAGGGTTTTGAGGCAACAGGTGGAAGCTGTGGAAGAATGGAAGAGATGGTGCAAGAAACCATAGCAACGACAATAGCCATTTTTTTGTTTTGGTTTAATGTTTTGAAATAGGGTTTCTCTATGTCCTGGAACTCACTCTGTAGACCAGGCTGGCCTCGAACTCACAGAGGTCCACCTGCCCCTGCAATATCATGAACGCTAGGATTAAAGGCCTGTGCCACTAACCTGTCTACAACAGCTACTTAAAAAGAAAAAAAACACTATCTATGTATGTATATTATGTATATGAGTGCCCTATTTGCATGTAAAGAAGAGGGTATCAGCTTAGAGGGCATCAGATCCCATTACAGATGGTTGTAAGCCACCATGTGGTTGCTGGGAATTGAACTCAGGGCTTTTGGAAGAGCAGTGTTCTTAACCACTGAGCCATCTCTCCAGCCCCTGATGATAGCCACTTAATCATAGTGAGTGAGTATCTATGGTAGCCTAAGCTGCCATGGTAATGGTAGTACAAAGGTGGTAACCACAGGTGGTCCTGGTCCAGACCATTGAGGATGAGGTGGGTCGATTGTCACAGTGATTTATTTATTTCTGGCATTGTAGATTGAACTCAGAGCCTTGCACATGTTAAGCCTATGCTCTACCACTGAGCAACAAACACCCTTAGCCTTTTGTTCATTTGCCTGTTTTTTGAGGCAGGAATTTAATATACAGCACTGGCTGGTCTAGAATTTGCCATGTAGACCAAACTGTCCTGGAACTCAGAGACGGTCTGGGATTAAAGGCTAAAGACATATGCCACCACACCTAGCCTCTTGTTAGTGTTTTGAATGAAGCCTGACACAGGGGAAATCAGCTGCTGTCACTCACTGGTCACCATAAACAGAAGGTCGATTTCCTCACCTCAGATGCATCCCTCTTGGAAGCATACTCGTGGTAGGTACCCCAGTTCTGAGTCAGGTGACCCTTAGCAGTATCCTGACACCCCTCCCTACCTTATACTTACAGGCACCCAGTCAATGGGTCCGAGGGAGAGTGGTCCCACCCGGGACCAGAAAGAGGAAGGGGGAAAGGGACAGGGAAAGGAGGACAAATGGGGGACAGGCTTGGGAAGAGAGGATGAGGAGAAGGGGGATGAGAGGGGAAGGAAGTGGGGGCAGAGAAGAGAAGGGGGAGAAGAAAGGAGTACGGAGAGAGGAGGGAGGAGGAGAATAGGAGGAGGGAATAGGAAGGCGATGGAGGACAAGGAGGAAGCAGAGGACAAAGCGGGCCAAAACCTCTGGGGACCACAGCAGAGTGCGTGGGGAAGGGCTGAGAAGTGGTTCTGGCTGATGGGGCCATGACCTTGGGGGATGGGCGCTCAGAGGGACCCTTCCTGGGGTCAAGGGAGGCTCTTGCTCAATTGTTGAGGCTATTTGAAAGCAAGTGCCCCTTTAGGGCAGGAGGCCTCGACTCCTGATCTGGTTTCTCTGGAATATGGCACTATAATGGGAAAGTCTGTGGAAGCCGTTGGCTTGGAATAGGACTTACTAGTGGTTGTGGTGATCACTTGGAGCATTTGGATAGCTGGACAGAGCTAGTGGCTGGGTTGTACCGTCTTGACCTACTCTACAGGCAGGCAGCCATCTGTCGGAAGGTCCAGAAGTGCCAACAGTCCCAGGGGCTGCACCGCCACCTGCTGAGAGGCCTGGGCCGTCCCAGGTCCTTCGATGCGGGCCGCAGCTCGCTGCAAGTAGGAAGGAGGGACGCGGAAGGGGGCGCGCAGGTGAGTGCAGCCTGGTTGTTCCCCTGCGCTCCAGCCCTTCTCACTAGGGAGTTGAGTGCCCGGGTAAACACCAGGCGCGATGTGCGCGGTGTATCCACGGAGAGACAAAGCCAGGGCGGGGCGGGGGCGCCGCCCGCGATGCCAGGGCGGGGGTGCAGGGCGCAGAGCAGCCTCCCCTGGCGCGGGTCGCCCACCGCCTGGGAACCCTGAACCCAGCCCGCGGACAGGTGGAGCGGGGGCGGGGCGGCGGCCGGGAGGGTCCCGCCCCGGGGGTGGGGCCGGGCGGGCCGGGCGGGGCGGGGCCGTGCTATGCAAATGTCGCCCACGGGCGGCCAATTGCCTGCTCTCCGCGCGCGGCTCCGAGCGTCCCGTCCCGCCAGCGGCCTCGAGATCGGAGCAGCTAGGGAACAAACCGCAGCGGTCCAGGGAGCCCCGAGCGCAGTGTAGAACCAGGCACGCCTCGAGGACCCGTGCAGCCCCGCGCGGTCTCCGGGCCCCAGTCAGGCAGCCAGGCGAGCACAGCGCCATCCGGCCGAGCCCAGCGCAGGGCTCCGTAGCCTAGTGCGCGCCGCCGCCCGCGCCCCGCACCGGGGAATGCGCCCTCGGCGCGCAGGCCAGGGGGCGCCCGCAGCCCTCCCCGGGGGAGGCGGCCCCGAGCGCCCCTGAGCCTTTCCATGGCTCGGGTTGGGGCCCGGGGCATCGGCTGCTGACGTGCACGAAGCCAGTGAAACCAGCGAAGCCGCGGTCGCGGTGCGGATCCCGACTCAGGCTCAGAGGCAAGAGGGCGCGGACAGGGCCGTGGCCCCGGGGGCCGCTAGAGCCGACCGGTCCGACGCGAACCTCTCCGGTGCTGCGGCGGCTAGCACTGCCCGGGCGCCCAGGCCCCGTCGCCGTGGACGAGGTGAGTACCGAGGGAACGCGACCTCCTCGACCCCACTGGGACCCGCGGCACTGCAACTCCTTAGAAGTGTACAGTGCGCGGGGTCTGGCGAACCGTGGCGCACTGTCCGCGGGAGCCAGGCGACAGGACTATACCTGTCCCGGCCGGCCGGTACCCCGCAGCTTCCGGGCGGTGTAAAGATGTGTGACTGGGCGATGTGGCCTGCCGGGTCACCAGGGTATGAAGAATTAACTTTTTCCGCCCCCGCAAGGTTTTGGGTGGGTACCCTCACCCTCGCGGAATGGGAGTTCGGATCCTTCTGTTTTAGTCTTCTGCTGACGCCTGCAGCAGCGCTCTTTCCCAATCGGTGCGCATGCATTGCCTCAATGGCCCTAGTCTGAAGACCAGGTCAGCTTCAAGGGAAGGTCTAGATAGGAAGCCCCCACGTGGAGGGTCACCCGGAACAGCAGGGCAAGAGTATCTGCCTCCAAATGGCTTTTCTTCCAGCCCTTTGCCGACCTCCAGGCCCCCAACTGCGTTTGGTCGTGCTTGGATTTAGGGGTCTCCCTGTATGTGAGATGTTGGTAAGTTGGAAGAGCCTACAGTCAAGCCCCAGTTTGAACCACCGGCCCTAGTGGTGAAGTGGGCAAGGGACCACGCGGGTGGGGATGGGTTGCCTAGAGCAGGTGAGGCAATGAAAGTGTCAAGATGAAGAGTCCTTTGGAACTAGGACTGGGGCCCATCTGGACCACTAAGCCCTCATTCTTGAGATAGGTACGTTTTGCTACCAGACCATTATCATCTGGGAGAGCACAAACAGACCTCCCCCATGTCCACCCTGGAGCGGGCCAAGTGGAAGGACCCCTGTCTCCCTGAATTAGATGTTTCTTCAGTGTCCGCTACCCTAGTTACAGAGATGGGAAAACTGTTCGCTCCCAGGGGTGGGATGGAGCAGGGGCTTCCTCTCCTGCTGCCCAGGTGGTGTGCCTTCATAGACCCCGTAGACTATCTTGTCTGGGCAAGGCAAGGATGCAGGCATATCCACCCCCACTGTCCCCCCTTAGTTCCAAAGGAGCCAGGCCCGGAAGTAGAAAGGTGGGGGTTGGAGAGGAGGCCAGAAGCCCAGCCTCAGCCCCCGCCACACTGCATACCTTTGGGGGGTGGGGATGGAGCCTGGCCCAGGTGACCTTGACTGGGAAACCCTGGCCACAAACAGGGGTTTCAGGCCCAGCAGATCTCCTTCCTGGTCCATGAGGCGTTGGGGGAGGGGGAAGCTGAGGGTCTAGGAAGGAGTCTTGGGGTGTGTGTTTGGGGGGGGATAGCTGAGGAGCTGGCGGGGTGCTGTTAGTGATTTCCTCCCTGCGTTCCCCACAGTCCCTTCTTGCCTCCCTTGGAGTCAGTTCTCAGCTGGGGAGAGGAGCCAACCTCCCTTTGCTAAGACAGGGTACCCCCGACAAACACATACACACACTATGAGCTTGGGAGGTCTGGATCAGGGTGGACAATTGGACCACCTGGCCCCCTGTCCCGCCCCCAGGTGCCTCTGGACCCCTTCCTCTGTCCGCCCCTTCCCTGCACCCCTTGCCAGCCCCAGCTCCTCGTTTCTTTGTTCCGGCGTCTCTCCTCCGTCCCTCCCTCTCTCCTCCCTCTCTCCTCCTCCCGCCTGCTGCCTCCCTCTCTTGTTCCCTCCCGCCAGCTTTCTTCTCCTCCTTTTGGTTTTTCCTCCTGGTGGGCTCCCAGGTGGCGGTGGCTGTTCCTCCCCTGTCCACCTACCTGAGCTTATTCTGACTTGGGGGCTTTGAGGGGGCTAGTGCTGAACGAAAGGTATGGGGGCTGCCTAAGGGACTGGGAGCCCCCTCCCCCTCCCCCCTGTCCTTCCTCATCCTTCTGTTTCCTCTGTCCCCACCCCTAGGCTGCCAGAGAGGGACCCTGGATTTGGTCTTGAGGCCACAGCAGACTTCATCATCACCCCCCCCCATTTACCTCTTTCAGGGACCAGAAAATTGTGGGAGGTCCCCGTAGGCGCCTCATGGAAAGGTCCCCTACTTTGTTGGACACCTTGAGTGAGTCCACCACTAGCTTTGGTGACCCTGACCTTGTCACTGTGAAAATGGACACTGGAAAAATGAGGTCACGTGGGGGTGTTGACGTGAACCCCGATGAAGCTCTCAGGGACTCAGCATCGCCCTCCTGGCTTCCTCGAGCCCCACCCCACTAGCAGGTCAAGTTCGTGAGCAAACTCATGCTTGGGAAGGCGTGTGTGGACATGCAGGTGTGGATGTGGGTCTGCGCAGGGCACCCTGAGGGTGATGGCGGCTACATGGCCTGCACCTCCTGCCAGAGCCTGCCTTGAATTCTGTCAGCCCCAGCGCTGTGCCCCAGCAGACCAGGCTGGGGGAGGGGTCTGGGGCTGGTTCTCCCCTCCCCAGTCAGCCAGCCTCCCTGGGAGAGAGCATCTGGGATGGGGAGGCCTTGTAGGAATGAGAGGTGTGCCAGGCACTCAGAGAGGGCCGCTGCAGGACTCAGCTGAAGCTGAGCTGGACTTCCTGTCTGAGGGACCACCGAGTGGTTTACCTTGGCCGAGAGGCAGGGCTCAGGGCAGGGGCCTGAGGCTGGGGAGGGCCTTGGAGCCTGCAAGTCCAGGCTCAGCCTGACTGGGGGAGTGACAGGCCACCGTACCCCGGCCCCATCCTCCTGGAGATGGGTCTGTCTATTGCCTTCCATGGGGAAGGGGACAGACAGGACAAATCTGGGGGCTGAGGTTGTTATTCTTAATGCCCCCACCCGCAATGCTTCTGGCTGGGGGTGGGAGTTGGCAAGGATCTGTATCGGGAGGGAGCAATATGTTTCAACAACTGTGCTGAGCTGCGTTTACCCAACAGCCAGCCTGCCTGGGGAGACAATATTTGAACAACATAGTATTAAAATTTGGACCTGCCGGGGATGTGGGTGACTTTGAAGGGAGCAGTGTAGCTGGTGCACAGCTTATCACAGGTTCACCAGCCATTCTAGCACCCCTTCTGATTCCTGAGCTGGTACTCTTTCATGGAGGAAGTCCTTCTGCCTGTCTAACCTGGGTGCTTCCTGCTTTTTAGTAAATGTGGGTTCTGTTAGTCTCTGACTTTTCTATTTTGACTGGTGTCATCTCCCCTGCTTTGTGCCTTCAGTGTGTCTCATTCTTGCTCTCCATTAATCTTCCATGATTCCCCTCCACTGTTATTAGGTCCAGATTTTCCTGCCCTGGGAGGTGAGCATTGGCTCAAGCAGACCTAGAGGTGGAGGAGAGGGGACACTCGCAGGTTGTGGGCGTGCATGGTGCGGGAACCTGCTGTGGGTCACAGAGGGCTCCAGCATGGCACTGAGGGGACAGTTGCAGGGTTAGGGTTGGGTTGGTTACTCCCATCACCATCACCTCTGGTGCTCTCAGCTGGCCCCCACAGTCTGGACTTCGTGCTGGGGACGGTGACGAGTCCCCAGACCGAGGGAGGCAGAGGAAAGTAAGATTCGTCCTGAGTCGAGGGTTGTGAGTGTGGAGACCCCTCACTCTTTGTCGAGGGAGGGGATGAAGTAATTGGTCAGAGGTTGAACGAGGGAAGGTAGGCGGGGGCTGCTCTCGAAACCTGGAAGGACTGTTGTAAGTTCTCCGTCTCAGAAAAAGAAGAAGGGATGGCTCATCAGTTCTCCTAACCTCGCTCTCTTCCCAGGTGTCCAGGGACCTGGGGCCTGCTTCCCGGGCCCTAGGCCCCTCCCACGATGCTCGGCACTGGCCTCATCCTGTGGGCTTCCCTGCTGACTGGGGCCTGGCCAGCTGCCCCCATCCAGGACCAGCTTCCAGCCACACCTCGAGTCCGACTGTCCTTCAAAGGTAAGAGACGTCTCTCCTCCCTCACCTTCTTTCCTCTAGCGCTGTTTGCGCTACAGAGGACAGTGTAGAGATCAGGACACAGGACCAACTGTGCGGCCACTTGGGCTAAGATGGAGAGAGAAAGCAGGACCTGTTGGGAAAGGCTGGAACCCAGATTCTTTGAACTCTGGCTGATAATTGGAGAGCTGCCGATGTCCAGCCTGTGCCCCGGGCAGCTCCTAAGGCTGAGGCTCGGACAGTGAGGTAACCGCAGCCTCGCTCAGCCAGCTGGAGGGACAGGAACAGTTCTGCTGGCGGGTGGGTACCCGGGCAAGTGTTCCAGGGTCCCTGCGGGAAGGCCACTGCTGGCTGTGTTGTGTGGGGACGACTATGGGGGTGGAATAGAGCTCTTGGTAAGCTTAGGGAGGACTCTACTATTGTGAAAGGCATTAGCACCCCAGGTACCCGTGGTATTCGGGAAGTCGCTAGAAGATTTCAGTGAAGGCCTGGGCCTGCAGTCCTATTTCCTTCACCTTTGCCCCAGCCCCCCGGCAGATGAACACACATGACAATCCAGCACGTGTGACTTGTTTGCTAGACACTTCCTCAAGGGACAGGTATGTGCGTGCGCGTGCGCGTGCGTGTGTGTGTGTGTGTGTGTGTGTGTGTGTGAGTGTGTGTGTGTGTGCATGTGTGTGTGAGTGAGTGTGTGTGTCTGTGTGTGAGTGTGTGTGTGTGTGCATGTGTGTGTGTGTGCATGTGTGTGTGAGTGAGTGTGTGTGTGTGCACACGCTTGTGTGCGTGCGCACGTGCATGTGTGTAGAGCGTACCATAGGCCTGGGGTGAAGAGCAGGCTGTACTGGGGTTGGGGGATCTAGAGTTACTGTTGAACGCTGTCTTGGCCATCCTCTGACTAGAAGCAGTGCTGGCCAGCCTCCTGCCCTGGGTGGGGCCGGTTCAACCCAGGCTGGCCAGATTTCCCAGCAGCCATATTGGGTGAAAGGCCGAGCTGACCTTTCCTTCCTTAGACTTGGCTCAAACCCAGCCCCTAGCTCATCACCGTGGCCCCCTGGCAGGCCCCTGCCTGGCTGCATCCCACCCTCCTGGAGGAGCGATAGGGGAGTAGCAATGGGCTGGTTAACTTTCCCAGTCCTGATGGGCAGACAAGAGTTAATCGGTTCTGGTTCCTAAAGGGCCTCCTTTCCCAGGCTTGGGAAGGTGAGATATTTATTCGGCCAGCGATACTTCCACCCTTCCCTGGTGGAATTCCTCAAAGCAGATTAATCAATTTTGAAGGGGCCATTCCCCCCTCACATCCCTGCCTAGGGCCATTGGAGTATCTCCTCCCCCAACAAGAGAAGGGAGGGGGCTTGAATACAGCACCTCGGGACCCGTGTCTACCGATTTGGATATTACTTTTATGAACATTCATGCCAGAAAACAAGAAGCAAGCCTCCTGTGTGCTCTTTTTAAATGTTGTCAAACCTGGAGGGCAGAGGGCTTTGTTCCTGTTTTCCAGAGAGAGAAACTGAGGCTCAGGCAAGGGCAGGGCCAAGGTCAGTGCGGAGGCAGAGGCAAGGCCAGAAATAGAACCCTGGTGTCCTGGGCTTGCTGGCGCCCACATCGAGTTGGGTCGATTCCCTCTCAATTAGCTCTGAAGCCGACACCCACAGCGACTAAACGCCCAGCTTCCTGGCAGCCAGCCTACGCTGTTGTTTGCTGTGCCTGTGCTGGCTTGGGGTAGGGCTGGAGGATGCTCGGGGCCACCCCATCTTGGGACTTTATACCTTTGCCCAGGCAGGTTCATCAGCCAAAAACCCTGACCTCCCCAACCTCCCCTTTCTCACCTGGCTCTGTCCCAGGATTGTACTTGGGAGGTGAACTCAGGTTAGCAGGTACTTGAGCACCTACTGTGCGCTCCGCTTTGTTGAGCCCTGGGAACTCTGCAGGAAATGACATGAAGTGTACATAAAGAGAAGGGACTAACTGCTGAGGGACCCAGGCCCTGTGTGCCTGCTGTGCCTGCTCCCTTGCTAGTGGCCATCAGTGAGGAGAGTGGAGATTGCCTCCTAGAGAGGGCTCTCACAGCTAGCTTAGGGCTGGAGGGGTCTTTCCTTCCACTGCGCACAGAAGGGAGCACTGTTGGTAACGTGGGCTCTGTTAGTCACTTTTTCCTTCCTGTTTGGAGGGACACAGCAGCTGGAAGCCAAGTTGGGGAGAAAATGCCTGCCTTAGCGTGCTTTGGGTGTCAGAGCAGAACTCTCCACTTGTACTGGTTTCAGCTAGACTCTTCTAGGCAGAGGTGCTGGTGTGAGGTGCCACACTGCCCAGAGAAGATAAAAGAACAAAGGCAGGAATTGGACCAACTTCCAGCTTGCAGCCCACCCATCCGCCCAGGCACCCCAGGTTTGGAGCCAGGAGGGCATGAGAGCAAAGGGGCCCTGAGTTCATTCAGCCTGAGAGGTTTCAGTGATCAATCTCCTGGGCTGCCATTAGCAGCCGAGAGGGTGCCAGGCACAAACACTAGCCAAGAAGGACTAGGGGCACCAGACATGTCTTTTCCTCCTGCTTCTGGATGCCTGCTGGGGGTCCTAGATAGTAAGCCCTTCCCCCTCCCCCTGATGGGGCCTAGAGTCCCCTTTGCCCATAATGGCAAGCCAAGTTTGGGTGGAAAAGCTTTTCCTTCCCCTACCCTGAGCCACCCTAAGTCCTGGGCACGCCTCCCTAACAGCAGCAGGGAGGTGCCAGGCCCTGCCAGGTCCTTTGTTCTGTGTGGGGAATGTTTACTTTTCCCCAGGAAGCCAGCCCCCCCCCCAACATGCCACTGCTGTCTGGGCTGGCTTTGGCCAGGGCTTGGGGCTGAGAAATGTCTGGTGGGAGAGAGAGATGACATGAGGCAGCTGGGCTACCAGGGAAACTGAGGTGTAGGGAGCAAATGGTTCCTGTGTGAAGGGAGATCAGGGAAGAGGACAACAATGGAAATGCAAGTGGACAACGGCCTTTGCTGAGTGAGAGGCAGGGTGCACCTGGCTCCTCACTGAGGACCTGGCTCCTCACTGAGGAAGTTACTGCCGCTACCTGTCAGTGCCTACCCACATCGTTTGCTTGTAGCCTGAGCGGACCAGGTCGCTGTGTCTTAGTGGAAATGGAGGGAAAGAGTATTCACAAGTCATTTACTTCATCTTGGGGGGGGTGGATATGGGTTGAGGTGTAAAGGCTTCAAGCAAGCCTTGACAGAGCTTTGGCCCAGGCTTAACTGAGGGGTAAGGGCGAGTCTGGAGAGCCGGAGTATCACTCTGGACTCTTCCTGTTCCCTGAGTCCCCAAACTCTGAGTAACTTCTAATTGCTGAGAAGTAAGAAGGAGGAAGAGGTACAGGAGCTGAGGCCAGTGGTGGCATCTGGAAGCTAGGTAGGGGTCAGGTGGCTTTGGAGCGCTTAAACTAGGGAGGGGTAGGCATTCCAGGAGGAGCCGGGATGACAGTTGGCTTTGGAGGAAATGGAGGCTGGCTCCCTGTGATCAATCGATGGCAGGAGGTACAACTTGAGGCACTCAGGTCAGGAGTCTTGGCCCTTAACCCACACTCACCCCGAGCTTTGGATGGGGTGCACTGGCTGGGCCTTCCGCAGCCCAGGCCTTGTCTCAGGCGCTGGCATGTCGCCCACCCCGCCCTGCTGGCTCCAGTTTCCCTTGGCACTGAATGGGGAGCTGGTGCATGCTCGAGGAGTAAATCATGTTCCCTGGCAGCCCTCGTGGCTTCGTAATCGTAAAGAATTTAAAGAGAAACTGCCAAGGTACAAATCTCACCCGAGGCCCCTAAAGGCATCTTTTACCCTGTGGCTTGGGAGGCAGCAACCCCCAAAGAAGGTTCTTGGCTGCCTACTACACACCTGTGTGTGTGTGTGTGTGTGTGTGTGTGTGTGTGTGTGTGTGTGTGTGTGTGTGTGTGTGCCTTCCTTCTCCAGAACTGATAGCTCAGAAGGTAGCATTAGGGCCCTGACTTTCTGGCCTGTGACTACTAGGGACCCCCAGTACGTCCTTCAGTTAGAGAGTTTAATGCAGATGTCCTCAAACCCTTGTCCTATCCTGGTTTCCCCCTTTGTAATGTGGGAATGGTGATAGTCCCCTGAAAAGAGCAACTGTAGGCTTGGCAGGTCTTGAATTCAAGATCCCCGACTCAGCCTCTGGGGTGGCTGGGATTATCGGCCTGTACTGCTGGGCCTATCCTAGAAGGAGCATCCTGAGGGTTGCCTTGCTTACATCATGATTATCAATAGACCTTGAGCAGTGAGCTTGCTTCTGTTCCCGCTGCCTTTTGGAAAATGGGGCCAGGAATAGTTCTGACTTCATTGTGGCGTTGAGAGGATTAGTTATGTGGATTCTGTCACCGTCCCCAACAAAGAAGAAAATCTTAGTGACCAGGATGGTGGCTGACGGGGGAGGGATGAGAGGGGGTGTCCCAAGGTCTCCTCACCCTTCCAGGATTCTGACCTTTGTTTAGGGAGATGGAGCAGAAAGGACCTGCTCTGGGAGACAGGTCAAGAGGGAGAGAGAATTCCCACCATGAGCTGGTAGAAGGCAGGCAGGTTTTATGGATGAGGCAGCCTCTCAAACTGGCAAGGAAACAGGAGGAGCAGAGGCAGGGTTCAAGACACCTAGCACCCTGTGGCTTTCAGCTGTGTTTCCTTGTGGCAGAGTCCTAAATATAGGTGGTGGGAAAATTTCAATGGTAGAGAAACATTGGTGGGAAGCAGGTATCCTAAAGCGCCAGCCTCCCCCCTGAAATTGGCTCCCAGAACCTGGCTTGAGCACCTGGGCATCTGCAGTGACCCTTCTGTGGATGACTTTTGCAGCATAGGGTGGCCTGGCCCAGAGCTATCCTGGGAATCTGAGCCCTGCCTCAAGGGAGCTCGTGGAGAAGCAGAGAGAATTCCTGCTGCATTTTTCTTAGAAATAGCAAGAGGGCCTTTGCCAGAGACTTGGATGCCAGAAGGCTACATAGAGCCTGAATCCAAAGCCTTGCTCACGTGGCTGTCTGAGCTTGGCAGGCCTGCAGCTCCCACCCAAGCTGCTCAAGTCCCAGGGAGAGGGGCCTTCTGGGCTCCAGACCCTGACCTATGGTCCTGACCTAGCAAAGAACAGGGCCTGGGCAGTGGCTACTGGCCTGGGATCCAGGGGACCCAGCGGGCTCAGTGAGGCCCACTGGCGCTCACTGCTGCGCTTCCTCCTAGGGCTGGCTCCACACAGCAGGGGCAGACACAAAGCAGGGGCCGGATCCTGGGAGTCTGGAGACCTTGGCTCTAGCAGCTTTCTTCTTTACCCCCACCCCACCTTCCCCGTCTCCTCAATGCTACCTTGTCGACTTCCTTCTCTGTCCCATCTTTCCTCTGAAGTCTCCATAGCTAGCCAAGAGCTTTATCTCTTCCCACCTGGGACTTGGCGCTGGTACCCTCATTTCCCTCTGTGGGCCGAGTCCTAGAACTCATACACAACAGGCAGCGTAGCAGTTAGAATTTGGGGGACTCATGGGCTTCTGCAGCATCAGAGACTAGGTGGGTGGCACTTGTGGGGGAGCTGCAACAGAGCTGCTAAGATTTTTAACCCTTTCCTGACCCAGCACCACTGCAACTTCCAAGACTGACTCTGAGCATCTCTGTCTCAGTTTCTGCATAAAGATGTGAAGGGGTCAGGACTAAGACTGCCTGGGGTACCCTGTAAGGGTGGTGGGAAGGGGCTGCAGGGACTGTGCAAGTCTGAGGACAGTAGAGATGATGACTAGGCCTAGGGCAGGGGGAGGGTCTTGACACCCACAAGCCTGTTGTCCCATCCTGGCCTGTCTGTCTGTGTGATTTATAGCAGTAAATGAGCCATGGAGAGTTTGTTGTCTTTTGCAGTCATGGGGGTGGTGGAGGAGGAAGGAGTAAGGGGTTTCCGGGCCAGGTCTGGAATGTGGGAGGAGGGGTGAGTCCCTGGGTCTTTGGAACCGGAGACCTCTGAAGATGGCTCACTCTTTCTACCTGAGAAACGGATCAGAGTCCCCCTCAGACTGGTCCCTTTTTGCTACTCTTCCCTTCTGCATTTCTTGAGGCACATTCTTGGAAGCTGTGATTGCCTGGCCTTAGTTACCCTATAGGGGTCCCCTTTCCCGCTCCCTGAAGAGTCTCTGAACTATGCTGGATCCTTAAGGCGCATCAGGGCCCTGGTTTCTGCCTATCTGGTAAATGCCCAGGTGTGTTTTCATGTGGCAGCTGTGTGTGGTAAGGGCACTTCTAGGACCTCCTATCCTTTCGTCCAGACCTACCTAAAATCACCAGATATCCTGGGGCAGAGGCGAGGGAAGCATCTGGTCTGGAGAGCCCTCCTCTGCTGGGACAGAGGGTCAGAAGTGACTGAATATCCCTAGTCCTCTGGTTCTGGGATTGTGTGTGCTTGAGTGCAGTGCTGCGCCTTCCCTCTGGCTCTTCCTGGCTCAGGATGAGCTGCCTCCTAGTCCCTTGTCCGCCCTGTCCTAGGCGGAGCAGGTGGGCAGTGGGGCAGAACGGCCGTGGGAATCCACGCCTGGCCCCAGCCCCAGCCCCAGCCCCAGCCCCAGCCCCAGCCCCAGCCCCAGCCCCAGCCCCAGCCCCAGCCCCTGAGATGGGAAGGAAGAGAGGGGGAATTTTAGTCCATCTGGGTGGCTCTTACTGAGCTTGGTGTTTACTGAACAGCTGGGATGTTTACAGTAACCCTTAAGAAGCTGGCCCCTTGCTCTAGAGGATTTCCCATCTGGAGGGCCCCACCAGGGGCCCTTTCTACCTTTCTACCTCCCTGTTCCTCTGGGATAGAAGCAAAGGATTTAGGGACCGGAAACAGGAGTGCTCACCTTCTCCCCTCTCCCCTGAGTAGGTTTCCTGGAAGTGGCAACTGTAGGTGAAATACGGTAACTGGGTTCCCAGTTCAGACATTTAAATTAAATTCAATCAGAGTGGTTATTGAATATAAACACACGGAGTCATTTACATGTTAATTATGTTGAACGGACTATGAGGCCATAATTAGTTGCTAATTGGGTGAGAGTGGCTGTAATTGGTTTTGTTGGCACCGACCTGGCTCACCTGCCTGGTGGGGGGGGTGCCTGGGAATCCTGGGAAGGCTCTGGCTCCTAACAATGCCTGGTCAGGAAGGGGGTGGGACAGATAGTGGTTTAGGTTGGTCTACTCCCCAAGGAGGCACAGCTTATCACCAGGGCCAAACCGTCATTATGACTGCTGGGGTTTCTTAGGGTAAAAGGGGTCAGCAGTGACAGCCTCTCTTGCCCAGCCCCACATGAAACGAGTTTGACTAAGTATATTACATATTATTCTATATTATGTGTCCAAGAGAGGGCCCGTGGCAACAATGGCAGGTTCTGCTGCTGTTGATGGGCCCAGGGTTGGCCTGGTCAGTGGCAGAAGTCTTGGCTTTGGGTATGAGTGGGGTAAGTATGCTGAGCTAGGGGCTGGAACATACTAAGGCTTCTGGGATGCCCTGCCCCCACCTCAGCCTGGCTGGGGCTCCCAGGGTTGAAGAGCTGTGGCCAGGGGCTGAGGCCTTCCGGCTGGCCGCTCATTAAAAGAGGATTAGGCTGGGAGCCAGGGGGCCAGGCCAGCCCCGGGGCCTTCCTCTGGGGCCCCTCATAGCTTTGGAGGAGTGAAAGATGCTAAGGGTGACCCTTCCCTAGAGCCCATGGGAATGTTGAGTGGGGATTTCCTGGGCTCTGCCACTTCTGTCACTGTCACTGTCACTGCTCTATATAATACACATGCACACGTATAAGATATATATCTTCTTGTCTACCTCAGTTTCCCTCCTCGGGTCACCAGACCTGTCTTCCTGGTGGATGGGCCCTAACAAAGATCTAGGCTGGCAGCCCCTTCACACCCATTCCCATTTCTCTTCAACTCCGGGATTAGGGCTGTCACTAGCCCACAGGAGGTCAGAGGTCAGAGCTGGGCTACAGGGACCTGTCTATCAGTCACTCGTCCCCAGCCCTTTTGGGGGAGGTCATGCTGTCAGTCAGAGCCTGCTGCTTTGCGGGCCTGTAACCAAGGGGGCGGGCACCCCCCTCTGCTCCAAGAACTCCTGTTTGCAGCAGCCCCTGCCTCACTGGTAGCATGTCTGGTGTCCTAGAGACACACAGCAGGGTGTGGGGCCCGCCCACTCGGGGTCTCTGGTGAGGGCTGTGGACACGCCTACTGGCGTCTTTAGAGTAAAGTCATCAACTATGGCCTCCCAGGATGAGGAAGCAGAGACCCCAGGATCGAGCCCGAAGGTACTGAGACTGTTCTGGCCCTGGCCCTCGGCCAGGCCTTTCTGGGCCAGGATAGTGTCTTAACAGCCACAGGGAGAGGTCTGGAAGCCAGGAACGGCTGCGGAAATGAGGTGTCTGATGCCAGAAAAGGTTCTTCCTTCCCATGACGGGAAAATCCTTCCCGGATGCCACCCCGCCCAGCCTGTGCCCAGCTTGGGTGAGAGCAGGGGGGTGGGACTCTTCCCAGGAAACAACACCCAGGCCACCACCCTCCCCTGACATACTCAAAACTTATTCAGGCTTGAGCCCTGCTATCACATACCGAGCAGGGGTCAAAAGTGGTCGGAAGACACAATCAGCTGGGTCCGCATCGGCATGGCGCGTGCTGGTGCCGCTCAGGTCCAAGTCCCTTAAGAGTACTGGACCCAGTAGGATCTGTTAATACTTCAGGTGTCGGCTAAGGGTACCTGCATGAGCTTCCCTTCCTGCTCTGAAGCAGGCTTCATGGCCAAAGTCCTTTGCCCTGTGGTACACTGACTAGGGTAGGTCAGGAAGCTAATTCTACTTCATAATCTTGGGTACCACTGTCTTCCTGTCTGCAGCTCGGGATGTGGGACAGTCACGGAGCTGCTTCTTTGCATTTTCTTGTGACATCTAGCCTGAGTGGCCTTAGCACTCCAGCTATGAGTTAGCAAGGCCAGATAGACCCCTACACACGATTCTCTCTAGACCCTGGAGAATACCCATCTCTGCTTTTCCCTTGTGTGTGCTGGCCCTGTTGAATTGAGATTTAGCTGTGCTTCTGTGGATGGGGCTGAGTCAACAGGAAGCCTCTTCCGTCCCTGTGGCCCTCATTGCTGTCTCCCCAGCACTAGGAAATGGGGTAGCAGGGATGTGAGTGGGAGCTGGACGTCCTTCAGGTGATGGTGACATCTGGAAGGAAGCCTGCTTCCTCAGGAAAAGAACTGGGAACCCCAGCCCATTCTCTGGTCCCACTCGAGACCAGATGCCCTTCAAGGATGTGTTGGGGAAGCTGATCTAACAGTTCTCAGGCACCATCCGGGCCACCTTGAATGTCAGGTTTAGGAGGCCCATGTTCTAGACTGGAAAATGAAGCTCAGAGAGCCAAAAGTATTTCAACAGGGGGGTCAATAAGACCCATAGTGGAAATGGAACCATAACAAGGATCCCTGACCTTCCGTCCCTCCTCTTCTCTAGCCTGCATTGTCTCCTGGGGGCTCCCCTCCTCCTCACCATTTCCACAGTGACTAAAGCATCATGTCCTGTGACACCAGAGTGTCCTATAATGCCAGAGCCATTGACGCCATGTCCTGAGGCCATTGAGAGGAATCCCTAGGGTGTTGAATCACGTGTCTTGATGATGGAGGGCGAGTCATCGCCTTCTGGCTCTCCGTCTCCGGGAAGGTAGTCTCTATCACCAGGACTGGTTTCTATGATCTCCCCAGCATCCAGACATCAATGCCTGTCACTTCTCTTCCCCATAATCTGATGCCCTCACCTAAAAACCGGATGTAAGCACAAAGCTCCAAGGAGAGTAGGTGCCTGACTGAGAGGCACCAGCTGGAGGGACAGACTGGAGGAGAATCAGAGGCGGTGTATGTTGGATCAAAGAGAGCCTTCTATCTCCTTTGTAGAACTTTCTTTCCTCATTGCCCAGTGGATGATGTCTCTCCTGTCTTTCTCACGGGAGGTGGGGCTCTGGAAGCAGATTGCTGGTTTGGACTTGGATCTTGGGCCCTGGCAGTCATGGCACAGCTTAGGGCAGGGCCTAGATTATGAGGCCAACAGTAAAGAGAGATGTGTGAGCTTGTCTTGGGTGCTTGTGTGCTTGGGGGCTAGCTAGCTCTCTGAGTCTCCTCCCCTGACCTAGGTGTTACATTAGAAGGTGTGTACTTGATCTGTGTTCTCCCCTCTTCCATTGCCCCTGAAGTGCCCCCCAGCATAGCAGGATGAATAAGGCCACAGCCAAGGCCATGCCCCCAGCCAGGGTATAAATAACCCCTGGCAGGCAGTCCCAGCCTGGGGGGGGGCTCCACTGGCAACCCCACTTCCTCTCTGGCCCCTTCCCAGCCCTGGGGGTGGGGGAGTGTTTACTTTCCTGTTGTCACTATGACTGGGTGGCCAGGCAGGAGACTCCTAGTGACCCAACAACAGGTGCAGGACAGGTGCCCAGGCTGCCCTGCCCAGGACTTCAGAGGCGCCGCCAGACAGGCGGGTGAGGCCATAGCCAGGCAGGGATCGGCCCTTTGATCTTTCGGCGTCCCTGCATCCCTGTGTCCCAGTAGCCGGCCAAGGTCACCTATATTCCCTTGTTGCTACATAATCAGGTCTGAGCAGGGCAAGGCTTCTCTTTGCAGCCCTGAACACTAAGACCCTGAACCAGACATGCGCTCAAGGCCATCTGTCAGGTCTCCTGCCTCCATAACCTGTCCCATCCCACCCCTTTATGTGCCCTGACCAGCTTGCTGGTCACAGACAAAGCTCCTCCAGCTTATCCTAGGGTCTCTACACACCAGTTAGAGTCAGAGGCAGGCCAATTAGGGACAGCCACCTGCTGGTGCTATCTTCAGGCTGTCCCCAGGCCTCAGATCTCAGCTGTTCTCTGTCCAGGTCGCCCCTCAATTGCCTCACCTGTGAAGTTGGGTTCCAGCTGTGGGGTCAGGGACTGGGTATATATGCTCTAGGAGTACCTCATCTGTTACAGGACACATTTGCATACCTGCTGCATGTATGTGCATGTATGTTTTGTATGTTGCCACCTATGACCCCCTTGCTGCTGATTATTCATGATCCTCAATCATAAGTTTCTCTCTCCTGAGCTAAAAATAGCTAGGGTTGGACAGGGGACAGGCTTGCCAAATGGACCTTTCAGCTCCCCCAAAGACAGGTTCGCAAGCTTCCTGGAATCCTGTGTGTGCTATTGGCCCGTTGTGGGCTGAGCTACCTGTCATTCATTCCAGGAGAGGCTTTACCTGAGTGTCCTGAGGGTAAGAACCCAGGCTCCTGCAAACAACAGAAGGGAAAACAGAAGGCCTAGCTGTACCCTGCCCTCGGCCCCTGACATGGGGCTCCTGTATATAGCATTGCTGAGGGAGCCTCTTTTTCCCCTCCTGGCTAATTCAGAGTAGGCTGAGAGCCCCACCACTAGCAGCCTTGTGGGGCCTGCTGGACTTAAGTTCTGCAGGGTATTGTGTCTGCTTGAGGACATTTTGGTTCAGGCCAGGTGGGAACCTTGCAGTGTACTAGCTGTGTCCTCTGCTTGGTGGGCAGCTAGGGTGAGCACAGGCTATCCAGGCTCCCTGCCAGCATCTGTAGCGTGTCCACCTGCTCGTTAACCCTTTCAGGCCCCTGTGGGAAGTTGGCCCCACCCTGAGTGGAAACATCTACCCCCACCTGAGCAGACTCTTTGAAGCCATCACACACCCTGGCTTGCACCCATAGCCCTTCATTGGGATTAGCTTGGGCCGCCTATGAATCAAGTGTTTAGCTGTGGGTGTGGCTCCTTCTCTGGTCTGCCCACTTTCTCCTTCATGGCTGCCAGCAACTGGAGAGGGAGCTAAGTAGGGCCTGAGAGAGGAATGGAAGTTTAGAACAAGTGTGGTCTTAATGCCTCTCTGTCGTAGGGAATGTCTCCTGGAGGCCCTAACTGGTGTCCTGTCCTTCATCCACAGAACTTAAGGCCACGGGTACCGCCCACTTCTTCAACTTTCTGCTCAACACCACAGACTACAGAATCCTGCTCAAGGATGAGGACCATGACCGCATGTATGTGGGCAGCAAGGACTACGTGCTGTCCCTGGACCTGCATGACATCAACCGAGAGCCCCTCATCGTAAGGGCTGGCCGGGAAGTGGGGCAAGGCAGGGTGAAGGGCACGGAGCCCTGGGTCAGGGACCTGGCCAGCGGGCCGTATCTTCTAACCTCCATCTCTGGCAGATCCATTGGGCAGCCTCCCCACAGCGCATTGAGGAGTGCATACTGTCAGGCAAGGATGGCAACGTGAGTGTGAGGGGTCCAGAGGGTGAGAGAGTGACCTCACGGAGGGGACAGAGGTGGGCATGTGTGAGGGCATCTGCACAGCTTTCTATCTGGCCACAGGGAGAGTGTGGGAATTTCGTCAGGCTCATCCAGCCCTGGAACCGAACACATCTCTATGTGTGCGGAACTGGTGCATACAACCCCATGTGCACCTATGTGAACCGTGGCCGTCGTGCGCAGGTGAGTACGCTCCTTCCGGCCCTGGCTCTGTGCCGTCCCCTCTGGTGCCTTCATTCCAAGGTCCTGATGGTAGGACGGGCTCGAGACCCATCCTTACCACCTCTAAGCCCTGTGCCCTTGGTGAGTAAGTTGTTCAGCTCTCTGAGCCTCCGTTTCCTCACCTGGAGATGGGGCTCACACTTCCTTCTAACAGGTCGGTGTGAGGAAGAGGCAGTGAGTTAGTACTCCAGCTAGCACTGTGCCTGGCGCATAGTAAGCATTTACCCCACAAGGGGCAACGATTCTCTTGCCTATGTCTGTGGATCTTCATCCAGCCACCAAGGCAGAGGGCCTAGTGGGATCTCTGCTATCAGAAGGCTGGAAGCCTGGGTCAGCTTCCACCACGTGGCCTTGGGGAGAGTTGCTTTCCTCCCCTCGGTCCAGGGGTTGGGAGAAGCTGCTACTCCCCAGCTCTGCTCCATCCTGCCTGCTTCTGCCCTTTTCCATTTCCATGTGGGCATGTATGAGAGTTGATGTAACCTCATAGGACTTGTCTGAGAGTGACTGAACGTAAGGGGCACATGCGTGTGCAGGCGTGTGCCAAGCCTGTGTGTATGTGAGTGTACACATGCATATACGTTCCCTGGGGGCCCATGTGTTCATGTGTGTTCCTGGCCTGTGTGGTATGAGAGGCTGGCAGCCCAAGCCCGCTCCCCCAGCCCCCGTCACCCCCAGCTCTAACTTCTTTATTCCTCATCTTCTCAGGCCCCATCGTGGACCCAGATGCAGGTGGTCAGAGGCCGAGGCAGCAGGGCCACAGACGGTGCAGACCGCCCGACGCCCACAGCCCCACGCCAGGTGGGCCTCATCCTTCTAGTCTTTTACCAAGCCACATGACCTCTGAGCTCAATTTACCCTGGGCCTGGCCCCAAGGCCAGCGCCCCCGGTGTCTCCCTTCTCCCTCATGCCCCACTCCATTCCCATCCCCTGGGCCTGGTCCCAAGGCCAGCGCCCCCGTGTCCCCCTTCTCCCTCATGCCCCCAAGGCCAGCCCCCCCCCCGTGTCTCCCTTCTCCCTCATGCCCCCACCCCATTCCCATCCCACCCCTGCAGTGCCCTCAGGTTCTGAAAGCAGTTCCAGCTGGACTCTTGTCAGCCTCAGTGGGACCCCTGCAGGCAAGAAATCCTGAAGCCACCAGGTGGGGAAGACAGGAGTCCTGGGGACAGTCATGCCTCAGTCCTGAGAGATTGTGTGGAGACACACATGAGCACGTGCCAGCTTATGCTTGGGCACATCTTATTATCCACAGCGGGTCTGGCACATGACTCTTACGTGTCTATGCCTCCGTGCGTCATGTAGTAAATACAGGAGTCCTGCACATTGACATATGGGGCTCTCCTTTGAGGCAGTGTGTCTGTCCATCAGTCAAGATTGGGGGTCTGGGCTGGTGGTAAGGCAAGCTGGGGCTGGGCAGGGGCGGGCAGGGGGGCAGAGGCTGCCGGTGAATGACAGAATGTGAGGATGTATGGGATTACACGTTTGTGCATGACTGTGTGCGTCTGTCTGTCTTTCTGGTGGGGAGTGCTGGAAATCTAAGGCTATCAAGATTCTGTGTGTGTGCGCGTTTAGGGTGAGCAGTGTACGTGTGCCGGGTGTGTTGTCTGCCGATCTGTGAGCAGCCCCTGTGTGTACAGGAAGTTATGTGTGCAGAGTGTAACTGAAAGCAGACCTGTATGCACCTTCCCATCACCATCCTGCCACCTGCTGCCACTTCCTCTGTGCGTCTCTCCTCTTCCCTTTCCCTCCCTCTGCCCTGCCTTTCCCACCAGACCTGTGAGCTCACCCTGGCCCCAGAGACTTCACAGGCCTTCCTAGCACCTTTCGGGGTGAAATGGGTAGTGTGGGGATAGATGACTGTTAGCTTTGTGAATTCCACATGGTTTCAGCTCCCCCTGGAGGGGGGCGGGGCATGGGGAGAAAACCCGTGACCTTTTGGTAACTCCTGAGGGCCATGGGTAGAGCGAAAGGCCTGGAGGACCTAACTTAGAGCTCCCTGGTTGGACCTGACGCTAGGACAGCAGACCCCCAGGCCCTTGAACTATACCCCCTGCCCTACCCAGGTCCATATTCCCTCCTTGGCTCAGGATAGGCAGCTATAGCTCAAAGCATCAGGCCTCTGTAGCCCAAGTGTAGCAGGCTTCTTCCTGAGCTAGTTGGCATAGAGGGAATTAGCCCACCCTGTGGTCCCCAAGACCTGGACCTCTGAGACTTGATTTTTAGTGCTTGCCTGAGGCATAAGATCAGAAATTGGTTCCCTTTGAAATACCATGGTCCTGCCCCAGGAGACCTGGCTGGCTGGAATTCAAGCCTAAGGACCCTGGGAGTAAGTGTAGGGGGCGGATGAGGATGTCCCGTGGGGTTCATTCTTGACATAGGAACCTTATGAAATTTATGTCTTGTCTGTGGGACTAGCTTGGATGTGCTGAGCCCCTCTCTACCCTGCAGGATTACATCTTCTACCTGGAGCCTGAGAGACTGGAGTCAGGGAAGGGCAAATGTCCATACGACCCCAAGCTGGACACAGCCTCAGCCCTTATCAGTGAGTGCCTCCACTCCCTCTGGTTTCATGGTGTCAGTATGTAGCCTTTGCCACTATGATGAGGGCGGTTACCAACACCCCAGAGTTGACAGTGTCAGAGACCATGACCATGTCCTGTTAGCCCCCAATGGGGACATACCTGGAGGGGGGGTTCAGCACAGACTGTGGTGTAAGAGAGAGACAGAGCCTAAGTTGTATAAGCCCCCACCCAGCCTTCTGGATGGGACACTAAGGGGCCAGGCCTTCCCCTGAGATTCAAGTGGGGTCTTTGCAAAGCCTAGAACCCTTGAAGCCACGGGTTCCCTAGAAGATAGATAAACTGGATTTGTACTGAGAGGGGTGTGAGGGGTCCCATAGCTCCTTCATATGTCAAAGGAGGGTAAGATGCTCACACAGAAGCACCACACATCACGCCCATCAGCTAGGGCGGCCATGTTCTGGACCGTACCGGTGTCTGGGAGAGTTGGGGGCTCTTCTCGAGGAAGTGCCCTTTTGGAAACTCCAGAGCAGCCACTGCAGCTGCTTGCAGATTGGGGAGCTTGCTCCTGGTCTTGTACTCTGCCTGCTTTTTGACTGTCCTTACTGTCCAACCCCAGGTTATCTCCCAGAGCAGCTGCCAGGTGCTATGTTACCTGCAAGAATGGGAAAGGCCCCTGGGGTCGGGGATGAGGTGGGGCAGGTGTTTTCCCATTGGTGAATGAAAAGACTTGAGTCTAGACGGAGAGATATAATTGGGGGAAGGTAGAGCATACCCTGGAGACTCAAAGGGAAGACATAATACACTGGAGTCAGCTCAGCAGCTAAATTTTCAGGAATTTAGTGATTCAATTGTTAAACACACCTATTATTGAAAATTAAATTATAAAGGCTCACTACCAAATCAATTGAATTAAACAGAAGTAATGGCAACAAAACATTTTGTTGTATAGTAAATGCTCAAAATTTGTTACTCCTGATTGTTTCTCTACATTGATTGCTACATTGTAATCTGCGATTTTGAGGCTCGGTTAGGCCTGCTGTGATTGTGTTGTGGGAACACTATAGGATGACATTGGCATGTCTTCCCAACGCTGAAGTGACCTCAGGTTAGCACCTTGAAATAAGCTAGGATGGGAGGATCACAGGAAGTGGCTATTGCCACTGATAGGTCTTCTCCCAGAGCCGGTTGTAAACACCAAGAGATGTGATTGTGCCCTGGGCAGCCCTGGGTGGCCAGGACTCAAGGGGTCCCTGAGTCTGAGCTTCCCCTGACTGACCCCCTGACCCTCTTACAGACGAGGAGCTCTACGCAGGCGTGTACATTGATTTTATGGGTACTGATGCAGCCATCTTCCGCACGCTTGGAAAGCAGACGGCCATGCGCACTGACCAGTACAACTCCCGGTGGCTCAATGGTGAGCTCTGCCCGAGAGACCTAAGTGGGAAGTGTGGCAGGGATGTATAAGGAAATCTACAGAAGCCTGGGGGAGAGTTTTGAGCCCGTGACTGACCACCTTGGGACAGGACTAGTTTCCTGTTGGGGGTTCTGTTGGAGAAAAAGAAAAACAGCCAGGCTCTGTGCTGCTGACTCCTGCCCACCTGTCTACCCACAGACCCTTCATTCATACATGCTGAGCTCATCCCCGATAGTGCCGAGCGGAATGACGACAAACTCTACTTCTTCTTCCGAGAGCGCTCTGCAGAGGCTCCGCAGAACCCTGCTGTGTATGCCCGCATCGGGCGCATCTGCCTAGTAAGTCTCTAGAACTCTGCTGTTACTTCCCAGACCTGTGCCAGCTGGTCTTGGGCTGATCTAACCTGGCCCCACCTCACCCCCACCCCCACCCCCACCCCCAGAATGATGATGGCGGCCATTGCTGCCTGGTCAACAAGTGGAGCACCTTCCTGAAGGCAAGACTTGTCTGCTCTGTGCCAGGCCACGATGGCATTGAGACCCACTTCGACGAACTCCGTGAGTGCTCAGCAAGCAAGCAGGCTCTTTTAGCTGTAGCAGGAGGGATAGAGGATGCATCAGTGGTCAGGGTGCCTTTAGGGGGCTCCTTCCTGTGGGCAGGAGTGGGAGGGTCATGGGATTCCTCCCTCAGACAGCGCCCCCAATACCTTCTTCCCTTTTCCAGAGGATGTGTTTGTCCAGCAGACCCAGGATGTCAGGAACCCAGTCATTTATGCCGTCTTTACCTCCTCAGGGTAAGGCTGGAGCCAGGGCAAGCAGTGACAGGACTGGGGGATTGTGACTTGTGGAGGACCCTGGCCTGGTTGTGAGCTCAGGGTTGGATGTGGACTAGGGAGGGCCATGGGCTTAGGGTCTGTCCCCGCCATAGCAGTAATCCGCTTGCTCATACATAGCTCAGTGTTCCGAGGCTCTGCCGTGTGTGTCTACTCCATGGCCGACATCCGCATGGTCTTCAATGGGCCCTTTGCTCACAAGGAGGGCCCCAACTACCAGTGGATGCCCTTCTCAGGGAAGATGCCCTATCCCCGGCCTGGCACAGTAAGCACCCCATGTGTTTCTCGTCTTTTTTGTAATCAGGCTGGCCTCATATTCAGAACTCAGAGATCCACCTGCCTCTGCCTTCCAAGTGCTGGAGTTAAAGGTGTGCGCCACACCACCCAGCTTTTTTTCCCTATCCTGTCTTGAAACAGTGTCCCACTGTTTATTCCTGGCTGGTCTGAAGTTCACTGTGTGGATCAGGCTTGGCTAAAACTCACAAAGACCTGCCTGACTCTATTTCTCAAGTGCTGGGATTGAGGCATGTCCTCTGTTTTGTTTTGAATGTATGTGTACTGGTGCTGGGCCTGCATGTATGTCTGTGCACTTTCTTACAAAGGCCAGAAGAGGGCATCAGATCCCCTGGAATTACAAATGGTTGTGAGCCTCAATATGGGTGCAGAAATTCACCCTGGACTTGTAGAAGAGCAGCCAGTGCTCTTATCTTCTGAGCCACCTTCCTCTTTGTTTTTAATGAAGCCCGCATTTAACACGGGCAGTAACACAACACAATCAGAAAACTACTATTCACAGCCAGGCATGGTGGCACACTCTTTTAATCCCAGCACTTGGGAGGCAGAGGCAGAGGCAGGCAGATCTCTGTGAGGTCAAGGCCAGTTTGGTCTACATAGTGAGTTCCAGGACAGCCAGTGCTATGTAGAGAGACCCTCCCCTGTCTCAAAAACGAAAATTAAAACAGAAAGAAAGAAAACTGCTATTCACACAACACATCAGGCTGTGAAGAAAGCGGCCTCCCAGGGTTCTGAGGCACATGAGGGGCCTGGTGTGGTGGGCTGCCCCATGGAGGGTACTTGAGGACTTTTTGGGAGGTGAAGTTTCGAGGGAAGAATCTTTGAGGCAAAGCTGGATTTAGGTTCAAGTCAGTTTGGCTGGCTCACAGGGGAAGGTGATGAGAACTGGGCAGGGTCAAGCCATGCCTACTCTGCATTGTTGGGAACTGTCACTTTATCGGGGCGACCTGGGTGAGCCTGCCCAGGAGACTTAGACATGATCTGACCTAATGCCACTAGTGGCAGGTGTGACTGGGTTAGGCCTGGCATGGGGACGCTGATCTCTGAAGGGGTCTGGAAGCCTTCCTTCAGAATGAAGTTGGAGTTGGAAGATGACAGGCTGAGCCCAAAGCAGAAGGAAGGGCATTGAGGACGGCAAAGCATGACTAGTGTGTGTGAAGATCTTGAGGCCAGCAGCCCAGCTGCACAGGAAAGAGCATGAGACCAGGGGGACAGCCATAGAGGAAGGAGACAGCTGGGTGGGGATGAGGACATGGGAAGGGAGCGGTCAGTTCAGCCAAATGCTGGCACAAGGCATGGCGCAGAAACCAGGAAAGGGTTTGGAAAGAGAAACAGATAGATGCAGGGGCCGTTTGGAAACTTCTCCTGAGCTAAAGGGCCCACGTGCCCCACCGGGACAGCCTAGGTCTGACACTCTATCTGCTGGCAGTGCCCTGGCGGAACCTTCACACCCTCCATGAAGTCTACCAAGGATTACCCTGACGAAGTGATCAACTTCATGCGCAGCCATCCACTTATGTACCAGGCTGTGTACCCGCTGCAGCGGCGACCCCTGGTGGTCCGGACAGGTGCACCCTACCGCCTCACCACTGTCGCTGTGGACCAGGTGGATGCAGCTGATGGGCGCTATGAGGTGCTTTTCCTGGGCACAGGTACCCACTGCTGCTCTCAGACCCTCCCACGCTGGGCCCACTGGATGGGAGGAGCTGATCCTGGGTCTAGGGGTTGCTTCAGACTCATCTGTGGGAGCCTTCTCTCCTTAACCAGAATAGCCAGGAAAGTAGGAACACCAGGCACCTTGGACCCTTGTATGACTTGAAAAGAACTTAGGATACATGGATCTAACTGCTTGCCCATGCATGTGTGCACACACGCACATATACACACATGTACACCTGTCATAATTGCAACAGCACCCAACTCAGTTGCCCACTTTTTGTTCTCAGTGGAGTCCAAAGTGAGAGTCTGGGTGTGGGCACAGACCCTGGCAATGTCCCCCTTTGTCCTGTCCTAGTCCCCCCCCCCAGCCCCTTCATCCAAGGGAAGCCCTGCAATCTCAGCATGGAAGCCCTACTCCACTGCCCTAGAGGAGACGGGGCTTTGGTGGGGAAGGGGCTGAGGCTTTGCCCCTTCCCCAGTATCCCCAGCCCCACTGAGGTCCTGCCCGGCCCGTTCCAGACCGCGGGACAGTGCAGAAGGTCATTGTGCTGCCCAAGGATGACCAGGAGGTGGAGGAGCTCATGCTGGAGGAAGTGGAGGTCTTCAAGGTAGGTGAAATGCCACTCAGTCCGGGCCACACTACCTTGACCCTCTCTGGCCCCCAGCCTCTGACCTTAGACCTAAGCCAGGGCAGGGAAGGGCCCTCAGAGCCCCAAACTGACCTCTGTTTTCTTCCAGGAACCAGCAGCCATTAAGACTATGACCATCTCTTCCAAGAGGGTGAGTTTTTGGCAGTGTGGGCTGGAGTGAGGTTAGAGCCTGTGTCCCGCTGGGGTCACGCCCTTGGCATAAGGACAGGGAAACTGAAACATGAAACAAGGAAGAGGAATCCAGCCCAACTGGCTGCTGACAGGGCTTCCTGTGACAAGAGTGCTGACGCTCCCCCGCTTCTGTGCCCAGCAACAACTGTATGTGGCCTCAGCTGTGGGTGTCACACACCTGAGCCTGCACCGTTGCCAGGCATACGGAGCCGCCTGTGCTGACTGCTGCCTCGCCCGTGATCCCTACTGTGCCTGGGATGGCCAGGCCTGCTCCCGCTACACAGCATCCTCTAAGAGGTATAGACTGCCAGAACCTTGGGATTTTATCCACAGTTCTGGGAGCTCGGAGGTGGATAATGCCGGGGTGGGGCAGGAGTGAACTGCCTTGTGGCAGAGGGCCCTGTTTCAGAGTCTTGGGGTGTGGGAACCTGGGAGCAAGCCTCCCAAGAGCACTCCTTCAGAGTTATCCTTAACCAGGCGGAGTCGCCGTCAAGATGTCCGCCACGGGAACCCCATCAGGCAGTGCCGTGGGTTCAATTCCAACGGTGAGTAAGCACGGTGCGCCTCCTGAAGTGCTTCTTGCCTATGCCCACAGACACCCCCACGGTACAGATGGCTCCCTGGGTGGTGGGAACCGTAAGTCTAGGATTAGGATGTCCTTGTCTCCTTGTCACTCACTCTGTGGATGAGGCCCTGTCTGTGTGGGTGCCCCTTGATGCCTGCCTCTCCCACTGCACAGACTGACTGCCTAGGAGCAGTGCTGCTTCCTACTCAAGGCCCTCTTGATCCACAGCAAACAAGAACGCCATAGAGTCTGTGCAGTATGGAGTGGCCGGCAGTGCGGCTTTCCTGGAGTGCCAGCCTCGCTCACCCCAAGCCACCGTTAAGTGGCTGTTCCAGCGAGATCCCAGTGACCGGCGCCGTGAGGTGAGTCCCTTTGTCCCACAAGGGGCAAATGCTACACTATGGATATGGGAGTTCCCTTTTACAGTGGTTAGCCCGTGTGAGAGAAGTATAGCCTGGCAGCCAGCCTGGGGCAGCCCTCACTCTGTAAAACCCTTCTGCGCACCCATCCTTACACCAAAATCATTTGAGTGAAATGAGTTACATAGAAACTCTGTGGGATAGGCTTCAGTATATGGAAAACATTCATAGGTTGGCTTCATTTAATAAAAATTCCATATCTGAGCTGGTCATGGTGGTGCACGCCTTTAATCTCTGCACTCAAGAGTCAGAGGCAGGTGGATCTCTGAGTTCAAGGCCAGCCTGGTCTACAGAGCGAGTTCCAGGACAGCCAGGGCTACACAGAGAAACCCTGTCTTGAAAAAAACAAAATCTGAATGAACAAAACATTCCATATCTGTACTCTGTTGGGGTATACCTCCTTGTATGGAAGATCATGTGGTGAGCTCCAGTACATGGAAATTCTGTGGGTATTTTCTGGAAAAGCCTTACCGGTGTCCCTTTTTACATGGAAATGGTATGTGGGTGCCACAATTGGGTATTCTCATTAAATGAAAATTCTGTCTGTGCTCCAAAATTTTCTCATTCATTGTTCAGAAACCCCACCCCCACAGGGACATCATCCCTCCGGAAGTGGGAATATGAGTGGATACCTTATTCAGATCCCTCTCATGTGCAAACAGTACTGGGCTTTTTTCTTGGTATGTGGAAATACCATGTGGGTGTCTCTACTTGGAATGGCCACAAAGGTGGTCTCGTCTGGAAGCTGGCTAGGGCCGTGGAGTGGTGACCCCAGCCCCTGAGCCCCCACCCCTACCCCTGCAGATTCGTGCAGAGGACCGCTTCCTGCGTACAGAGCACGGGCTGCTGCTTCGTGCCCTGCAGCTCGGTGACCGCGGCCTCTACTCCTGCACGGCCACTGAGAACAACTTCAAGCACATCGTCACTCGCGTGCAGCTGCATGTCCTGGGCCGGGACGCCGTCCATGCGGCCCTCTTCCCCCCACTGGCTGCGAGCGTCCCTCCACCCGGTGCAGGCCTCCCCACACCTCCTTACCAGGAGCTGGCACAGCTCCTAGCGCAGCCGGAAGTGGGCCTCATCCATCAGTACTGCCAGGGTTACTGGCGCCACGTGCCCCCCAGCCCCAGGGAGGCTCCAGGAGCACTTAGGCCTCCTGAACCCCAGGACCAGAAAAAGCCCCGGAACCGTCGCCACCACCCTCCGGACACATGAGGCCAGCTGATGGAGGCCTACCTAGGACCAGCCTAGCCCCTCATCCCTTTTAATATAAAAGATATATATATATATATAAAAATATCTATATTCTATACATACCCTACCCCTGCAAAGACAGTATTTATTGGTGGGTTGTATATAGCCTGCCTCAGTGGCAGCATTATCCAGGACTTAGACCCATGTTGGTCAGCAACGGCACATGACTGAGCATGCCCAACTTGGCCCAGGAAGTTGCCAGGGCCAGGCCAAGACCACACAGTCCCCAGACTCCGAGGAAATCTCCTTGCTCGACAGCTGTCAAGATCTACAGAACACAGGGAGGGAGCGAGCCCTACTTGCCGGGGCATGGACCATATACCTTTGCTGATGAGTATCGTCAGCTGTGCTGTGGCATAGACATGGACACCAGGACTGCTGTGGAGTCTGGGGCTGGGGCCTCAGGGCATTCAGGAGAGAGGGAGGGGCCATCACAGGATGCAGGCCCCTGCCTGGGTCAGGGGTGCTCAGTCAAGGCCAACCTTTCCCAGGTATTTATTCTCTATTTATTGGGGACAGAGGAGAAGTCTGCCTGGGTGGGCAGGTCCTCCTCTTCTCCCTTCCTTGCCTGTCCTGGCAGGTCCACCCCACTCTACCTCCTTAGCTTTCCTGTGCCACCTTGACCCATGGGGAGAGATGCAGTGGGGCTCAAAAGAGCCCCCAGCCCTAAGGGTAGATGGGCCACGGTGGAGGCCCCAGGCCTGCAGGGCATGCCCAACGGTTCCCTTCTGCCCACTGCTTCAGGTGATGGGTGTAAATAGCTCTGGGGGCAGTTGGGTAGATGGGAGGAGGGCTCCTGCAGCCCTCTGCTACCCAGGCCACAGCCACTCTTGGGTTCCATCTTGCTAATAAACACTGGCTCTGGGACTAGACTTTGCTTTCTCTGCTTGGTGGTTGGAGTGGGAATGGAGGTGGGTTAGGCCCACACTTCTAATCTCAGCACTTGTAAGGCAGAGGCAGGCAGATTTCTGTGAGTTTGAAGCCAACCCCTCTATGGAGCAAGTTCCAGGACAGCCAGGGCTACACAGAGATCCTGTTTCAAAAAAAAGAAGACTCAAACTCCCCCATGTTGGCACTTAGTTCATTTGGGGGCTGGGGAGACGGCTCAGGGGCTAAGAGCACTGGCTGTTCTTTCAGACGACCCCAGTTCACAGCAGCTCACAACTGTAACTCCAGTTTCAGGGGGTCCAACACTCTTCACACAAACATGTGCAGACAAAACACCAATAAAAAATTTAAAAGAGAAGAATCCATATGTAGAAAACAGGCTGGTTTAATTAGCCAGGGCTCCTGTGCTGCCTTGCCCAAGACCCCTGTGGCAGAGACAGAGCAGTCTTGCTCCTGAGCAGAGCCCTCCTCACTCAGGATGATGCCCCAAGTGCCAGTTTAGGGTATCTACTCCTACACGTCCTGATTAGGGATGCCTTCATGTGCAGTGCCTGGGATGCTGGCATTCCCCTAGTAGTCTTGCACAGTTGAGTCTGGTTTCAGGAAATCCATCGAGGAGGTTCCAGACTACAACAGAGAACCTTGGGAGCCAAAGATGTGAGGTTTCCAATTGTATGCAGATGGGAAATCTCCAGAACGAACCTAGCTTAGCAGGTGCCACATTTCACTAGCTGCTACCCCTGAGCAGGTCTCCAGACCAGAATGGGGACTGTCACGTTTTAGCGATGTCCTGTGTAGGTCCCACATTATGAGTGGACCAGACAGAAGAAGGGCAGGTGAACCCCGACTCCCCCCTACTCTGGGGAGCACCAAGCCTCAGCATCTGTATTTGACAATAGTCTGCTGAAGATTCAGAGTTTAGCCACCTCTATAGTTAGTTTGTTGAACCTAAATACACATGTATTTGTAGATAAATGTATGTGCATGAACTGGCACACACAAGGACGTAGGTGTGCATCTAAATGCATAGGCAATTGGGCTGTAGAGCATCTATCACAGTTACTTACATTAGCACATTCAGGCACACGTGAACAGACATCTATGAACCTGCACAAAGCACTGCAAAATAAACATGGACACCTGTACCTGTACAGGCATGCATAGGGTGCAGCTCAGGAGTAAAATACATGCCTAGCATGCAGGAATCCCTAGATTTGATCTCCAGCACACACACAACATTGCATGCATAATCACATAAACAGGTGTGTGAGGGCACATGCACTCACATACAGGCTCAAGTGTAGTCATTACTTGGTTCTAATGAGGAACGGAAAGACACACCCAGGCATGTATAGCAGACTCAACCTGTAGAAGGCATGTAGAGTCCATGTTCGGGGTCACATTTAGCCCTGAATGTGAGGCAAATATGAAGTCACCTACTCCCTTGTGGCTTCCAGCAGGCACAGAACTCCCTGATCCAGAGATACCCACACTTGTGAACCACTGCTAATCATGTGACCCTGTGCTTCTCCTAATCAGTAAAATGGGGCTGTGGTTTGGGCGTCACCTTCCCCCAAGCTCCATGTCAGCTCAAGAAAGAGTGGTCACAAACACAGCCGGACAAGCAGGAGGTCATCTGCTGTCCTTCAGCACTCTCCTGCTTGCCCCAGCCCCAGTTGTACTTCCGGGGCTAAAGGGTCTTTTCCCTCAACTATACCAAACAGACTCCTATAGGACAGGGGTAGACAATCTGGTCTCTTCTGGAGAGTTGAAGGAGGCAGAGGGGTGCAGAGTCAGCAGTCAAAGGATTGGGGCCTTGCCAGCCTGATTAAAAGGCTAGGAGACTGAGCTTCACCTGTCCTTGTCTCTGATTGGCCCTCAGGCATTGCTAGCTCCCAAATCCCACTAAGCAATCCCACCAGGGCCTGCATAGGTCTCTGGAGAGCCAGTTGGTTGCCAGCTTTAGGGCCAAAAGGTTGTCTGAGGAGGCCAGAGGCTGCCTACCCTGTCCCTTTGCCTGCTGCTGGAACCATGGGGGCTGGGGCCAGTGCTGAGGAGAAGCATTCCAGAGAGCTAGAGAAGAAGCTAAAAGAAGATGCCGAGAAGGATGCTCGGACTGTGAAGCTGCTGCTGCTGGGTAGGGTGCTGTCCAGGGTTGGGGAAGGGACCGCGGCGGGTCAGCAGCCTGGGGCTAGGCAGGCAGTCTTTCCACAAAGCCAGGATTCTTTGGGGGGCAGGAGTAACAATGTGGTGGGGCAGGGCACAGAGTGGGAGCCTTTCCTGGCAAGGTCTGACAGGTGGTGATGTCCCAGTCCCCCCAAGGTTAGTCATCCTGTGGCAATTTCCTGGGGACACTCTTTTTTCTGCAGAAGTGTGTGCCAAACACACCTTTGAATAAATGTGTGCATTCTGGCACACCTTTGCCCTTTGGTTTTCCAGGCCTGCTCAACAAGACTCAGGTCTTCTTGGCTACTCTTCCTTCCTTGGTATTAAGAAACATCTAAGGTCACTAATGTCTGCAAAAGCACTGGGTGCCAGAATTGTATCACTGGTGGACCAGTGCCAGGCAGTGGTGGTGCTCGCCTTTAGACCCAGCACCCGAGAGGCAGACACAGGCCGATCTCTGAGTCTGAGGCCAGCCTGGTCTGCACAGAAAGTTCTAAAATAGCCAGGGCTACACAGAAAAACCCTGTCTGGGGTGGGTGGGTCTGGGGTGGCTTGTGTGTGTGTGGAGGCAGGGGACAGGGGAGAAAGTGGAAAGTATTGATGAATAAATAAAGCCAAGTCCATGATCCCATGGATAGTGAGGAGAGATGGGGGTACTGTCATTGTTTAACCCCCAAGGCAAAGTTGCTGGTTTAGGAGGCAGGCAGAGGTACTAAGCTAGAGCCCCCAGGAGAGGGCAGGCAGAGGTACTAAGCTAGGGCCCCCAGGAGAGGGCAGGCAGAGGTACTAAGCTAGGGCCCCCAGGAGAGGGCAGGCAGAGGTACTAAGCTAGGGCCCCCAGGAGAGGGCAGGCAGAGGTACTAAGCTAGGGCCCCCAGGAGAGGGCAGGCAGAGGTACTAAGCTAGAGCCCCCAGGAGAGGGCAGGCAGAGGTACTAAGCTAGGGCCCCCAGGAGAGGGCAGGCAGAGGTACTAAGCTAGGGCCCCCAGGAGAGGGCAGGCAGAGGTACTAAGCTAGGGCCCCCAGGAGAGGGCAGGCAGAGGTACTAAGCTAGGGCCCCCAGGAGAGGGCAGGCAGAGGTACTAAGCTAGGGCCCCCAGGAGAGGGCAGGCAGAGGTACTAAGCTAGGGTCCCCAGGAGAGTGCAGGCAGAGGTACTAAGCTAGGGCCCCCAGGAGAAAGGCCAAGAAGCTAAGCCGGAAATCCCATTAATTGTATCCAATACCCTTGAGGAGGGCAGGCTCAGGGTCAGCTCCGTCCTCTCCCCTATCTAAGTGTGCTAATTCCCTCTGAGCCTCTCAGAGACATCTCTTTAGTCTTTAGGTGAAAAGCAGAGGTTGGTTCCATTCAGAGAATTCTGTGCATGCAGTACTGGAAAAATCCACAAGGTGGCCCTAGAGGTTTCCTTATTCTGCTCTTGCAGCATACTAAAGGCTCTATACACCAGAATCTTGGGGGGAACCCCGCCCCCGTGCCTGATCTGATACAAGTCCCTTTTTGTCACTTACAACCATTCCCCCCGGGGGTCTTTAAGACTTTACTTTGGATGGAAAGGAGGGCTAGTATCGAGAGTTCTAGCTGGTACCCCAAGGCTCTAATCACAGAAGTGGTCAGTGCTGATCAGTGCAGCTCTGAGGCCCAGCTTTCCTTCCAGGTGCTGGTGAATCCGGGAAAAGTACCATTGTCAAGCAGATGAAGTGAGTGTTTCCCGCCCATCCTAAAGCCCCTAGCGATAGCCCTTCCCTACCAGCCCAGGAAGCTCTGACTCTTCAGGTCTTGGCTGCAGGATTATCCACCAGGATGGTTATTCACTGGAAGAATGCCTGGAGTTTATTGCCATCATCTATGGCAACACTCTGCAGTCCATCCTGGCCATTGTCCGGGCTATGACCACGCTCAACATTCAGTATGGAGATTCAGCCCGACAGGTGAGGCATATTATCAGTCCCTGGGGCTTTGGGGCCAAGGCACCAGGCTAGGCTCAGCTTTACAACCACTACCTACCCCTACCCTCAGGATGATGCCCGGAAGCTGATGCACATGGCGGATACTATTGAGGAAGGCACAATGCCCAAGGAGATGTCTGACATAATTCAGCGCTTGTGGAAAGACTCGGGTATCCAAGCTTGCTTTGAACGAGCCTCGGAGTACCAGCTCAATGACTCTGCTGGCTAGTGAGTGCACAAACAAGAGCATGCTGGGAGCAGAGGAAGTGGGTGGGCAGGACCCAGCCTGGGGTATCTCCCACACCACTCACTCACTTACTCATGCCCACTGGCCCACTTCCTCAGCTATCTTTCAGACCTAGAGCGCCTGGTGACTCCAGGATATGTGCCCACTGAGCAGGACGTGTTGCGTTCTCGTGTCAAAACCACTGGCATCATCGAGACCCAGTTCTCTTTCAAGGATCTCAACTTCAGGTAAGACCCCTGACGCTTATACAGCTGGCCTGACCGGAACTTCACTGTCCTGAACGAAAGCTCTACCCTTGCCAGGAGAAAGGCTGGTCACCTCAGACGCCAATTCATATGAGGACTCTCCAGCCAGCTTAGGAAGACAAGGGGTGCCAGTAGGCATATCCAGGCAACCCGATACACGGGTCTGAATCCGGACATGGTTCTGTCCTGCAGAATGTTCGATGTGGGAGGGCAGCGTTCCGAGCGCAAAAAGTGGATCCACTGCTTCGAAGGTGTGACCTGCATCATTTTCATCGCTGCACTGAGTGCTTACGACATGGTGCTGGTGGAAGACGACGAAGTGGTGAGTGCCAAGCTGGGCCTGAGTGTTTGAGAAGGGAGGCAGAGCCAGGAGAGCCACCGAGACTCAGGAAGCAGAGGCTGTCTGGGAGCTGTTGGCATGAGGAGGCACCTAAGTCCCCGGAGCTCAGGGACCAAGGGACAGCTGCCTGAGTAGCCTGGTGCCCAACAACCTCTGCCTTCCCCAGAATCGAATGCACGAGAGCCTGCACCTGTTCAACAGCATCTGCAATCATCGCTACTTCGCCACTACATCCATCGTGCTCTTCCTCAACAAGAAGGACGTTTTCTCGGAGAAGATAAAAAAGGCACACCTCAGCATCTGCTTCCCCGATTATGATGGTGAGATTCCCACCGCCAGGCGGTGCCCCAGTCCCACGATTCCCGCCGCGCTCCTTCCCGCGGAAGGTCTTCCCGCGCAGAGTGAGTGCTGCCCTCTGCCGCAGGACCTAACACTTACGAGGATGCCGGCAACTACATCAAAGTGCAGTTCCTCGAGCTTAACATGCGACGTGACGTGAAGGAAATCTATTCTCACATGACGTGCGCCACGGACACACAGAACGTCAAGTTTGTCTTTGACGCTGTCACCGATATTATCATCAAGGAGAACCTCAAAGACTGCGGGCTCTTCTGAGGTGGGCTCCTAGCTTGTCAGACCTGTCTTTCAACGTAATCTCAGGACCCCAACTTTGCCCCTAGTTCCTCCAGGTGCTCACTGCTCCAAACTGCCCCATTCCCCGCTGCCCACCCCTAAGCCCCGCCCTGCGGCTTTCAGGCTCCATCCACTACCAGAGACCTCTCCTCTCCCCAAAGTCCGGGTGCACAGGTTCCAGGGCTACCCCGCAAGGACTAATCCCATTTGTTTTGCTGCTCAAGGATGCTGAGGTCCCGTTCCCTTTTCTCTTCACAGATACCTGCATTCATGTGCGTCCCTTGCTCCGAGACTTGAGACTTCGTAGCCCAGCGGCCCAGCAGTCCCCAATAGCTCCTGTGCCTCAACCTCTGCTCTACTAGCCACACCAAAGCTCTGAAGCTTCGAGTGCAGACCCTCCCCCAAGTCCCCAACCCTGCCCCGCCCTTCAACGCCTGGCTGCACTGGCCTCTTGGACCCACAGCAACTAGCCTCAACTAGGACAAGGCAGGACTTGGGACAGCTGGCACTCACAGTGACTCAGCAGTGCCCAAATGACCCGGTCTCCTGACGTCCTTCTGCCACCCCCACCAGCTGCAGCTCACCTGGTGGTTCAGCAAACAGCCCTCCCTGCCCTCCCCAGCTTTCATGAAGGGCTCGAGGTATCCCTCCCCTGCCAGCAGGTCATTCCAGCCTGCTACCTGCATATGACAAGTCCAACATCTGTCCACCCTGTGGTCAGTGACTGTCCCTCCCAGCAGCCAAAGGGATCCAAATTCCAAGCTCTGGTCTGTGTAGGCTCACATAGTCTGTGACTTTGAGGTGGGTACCAGGGAGACACACTAGCCAAACCCATCCCCAAATCCCAGTCTCAGGGCATCTCCCTCTGGGTCTTCCCCTCTGTCCTTGGAACCTCCATACCCCACCTCTTCCACCCACACACAATGCTCAGGGCTGGCTGGTCAAGGTATGGTGTATTGAAGGAGGGTACTACTGACATCAGCTGTGACCAATAATCAAGCTATGCTGAGGGGTGGCTGAGGGCAGAGTCCAGCTCCTATCGATCAACCATGGCCAAAGAATGTCCCATGTGAGGTAACAGGCAATTTCAGGGACTCTGTTTTTCCTCCCCATTCAGGGCCCATTACTTGAGAGAGTGAACTGGAAATCATGCCTGAACCATTAGAGATAACATCCCACACCCCCAGCCACTTCTACTTCCTTCACCAAGCAGCGAGTCTTTGCTTAAGCCTGTGGACCAGAGTCAGTGCTGCTGTTGGAGACACAGTGCTTCTGTCCAGCAAGGCTAGGGCATCATCTGTGCTTCCCCTTCGGTATGTGAACAGACTTAGCAATAAACCTTTGCACCAGCTCTGCTGTCCTTTCTTGGGTTGGTGTTGGGAGCTTAGTTACCATGAGTCCTGGACATTTAAGTATTATACATCAGCGATGCAGGAAGAGGATTCCTTGCAAGGTAAAGTGCCTGGCCTGACTTGGGCTCTGGGGATCTTGGAGGGGATAATGGGTCCAACTCATGACCTTTGACCGAGGCTGAGGGATATGGGAAATGTTACTGGGGCAGTCTCAGATCAGCAGGGAGTTTTTTGTTTAATTGTTTTATGAGACATGGTCTTACTGGGTGGCCTAGGCTGGATATGAAGTTATGATCCCCCTGCCTCAGAGTCTAAGTATCAGGATTGATTATAGGCTTGCTTCTTCAAAGACACCTAGTGACAAGGAGGTCTGAGGCAGAAGTTCATCTGACAGAGAAAATAGATGCTTGGGACCTGGCTGAGCACTTGGACTTGGGAGCATAGGAGCTCAGGGAGCAGGAGCAGGGGAGGGGAAGATGGGTGGAGACACTGTGGAGTGGGTCAAATGCCAGGTGTAGGTAATGGGGATTTACAGAGGCTCTCAAAGCTGGGACTGACGGTGGCTAGCATTAGGACTAGGCAAAAGTGGCCTCCAAGGGCCTGGTGTGGTAGTATTTTTAATCCCAGCACTCAGGAAGCAGAGGCAGGTGGGTTTCTGTGTGAGACTATCGTGGTCTATGTAGCAAGTTTCAGGTCAATCAGGGCTACATAGAGAGACACTGCCCCCCTTTTTAATCAGAATTAGGGGAACTGGAGAAACAGCTGTTAAGAGCACATATTGCTCTTACAGAGGATTTGAGATTGGTTCTCACAGCAGGCTGATCACAGCCACCTGTAACTCCAGCACCAGAGGATCTGACTCTTTCTTCCGGGTTCAGAAGGCACCTGTACTCACACCTACACACCCCCACACAGATACACACACCTGTACTCACACTCTCTCACACACACAGATACACACACCTGTACTCACACCCATACACACCCACACCCCACACACAGATATACACCTGTACTCACACTCCACACAGATACACTCATCTGTATTCACACCTACACCCCACACAAAGATACACACACCTGTACTCACACACACACACAGATACACACACCTGTACTCACACCTACACACCCCCACACAGATACACACACCTGTACTCACACCCATACATACCCACACCCCCTACACAGATACACACACCTGCACTCACTCCCACACACACAGATACACACACCTGTACTATACACACACCTGTACTCACTCCCACACCCCCACACACAGATACACACACCTGTACTCACACTCACACACCCCCCACAAATACACACACCTGGACTCACAACCACACACCCACACACAGATACACACACCTGTCTCCAAATGTTTTGTTTTTTTCAAGACAGGGTTTTTCTGTGCAACAGCCCTGGCTATCCTGGAACTCACTCTACAGTCCAGGCTGACCTCAGATTCATAGAAATCATCCTGCCTCTACCTCCTAAGGGCTGGGTTTAAAGGCATGCATCACCACTGCCCAGCTTCCAAATATTCTTTTATGAGTCACAGTACGGTATGGTGTCACACACCTTTAAAATCGGAATTAGGGTCAGTCTCAGTGGGTAAACCACTTGCTGAGCAAACCTGAGTTGCATTCCTAGAATCCACATAAAGACAGAAGATGAGAATTGATCTCACAAAGTTGTCCTCTGACCTCCATCCACATTTGCACTGTGGTACCTGTGCGCACGTGCACACACACACACACACACACACACACACACACACACACACGTGCCATATATATACAATCATAAATAAAAGTTTTTAAAAATTAAAATTAATGCAAAAATTCACTATGAACAAAATTATAAAAATTCAAGAAAGGCATGCCAAGATTTATTGGAGCCTGAAATATACAGAAAAGTATCTGTTCCTATATATGCTTTCTTTTTCTATTTTTGCTTTATTTATTTATATATATACATTTTAATTTTCTGGTTTTTCAAGACAGAGTTTCTGTGTATAACAGCTTTGGCTGTCCTAAACTCACTTTGTAGACCAGTCTGGCTTCAAAGTCACAGATACCCACCTGCTTCTGCCTCTGCCTCTACCTCCCATTAGAGGCATTCGCCACCATGGCGATTTCTTTTGTTTTTGAGACAGGATGTATGATGTAGCCCAGGTTGACTTGGAATTAGCAATTCTGCCTCCACCCACGAAGTGCTGGGAATGCACACACCACCATGCCTCCATCTTCTCCTGTAACACCCCCTCTTTTTCTTGGTCTGGACTTTGGACCCAGGGTCTTGTCTATGCTAAAGAATTCTCAGTCACCACTTGCTTTTTGAGATATGTATCTATACAGACACAGAACATTAAATAGTTTTTAATTTTTTTTTAAAGCTGATGTGAGGAGTGGGGGACTCACCTGTATGACCCCATCACCTAAAGAGCGGAGCCAGGGAGGCCGGCCTGGTCTACATAGTTAGTTCCAAGCTGGTTTAGACTACAGAGTGAGAACTTATCTCAAAAACAATCAATCAAATAAAAGAATTGAACTCAAAAGCAGTTGCGTAATTAGTCATTTCAGTCAGTGCTGGGGACTGAGACTTGTAGTACCCACTCACGACACTATGCCCACTGCACGCAGACATAGCCCAACATCATTGTTGTGTTTTGCTGTCTTCAGTTTGGGTTCACCTGGCACACACATGCTAAGCAAGTGCTCTGTCTCTGAGCTACATTCCCCACACTGCTTGACTCTTAAGTATCTTACTTCTACACAAAACACAATTTATTATCATTTTATTCCCCTGTTTTAGTGGCAAAATGCAATGATATTTGTGAAATATACTTCAGAAAAAAAATCATTAAAGTTTTAAATGCTGAGTGTGATCATTCATGTAGGTAGTTTCCAACATGTTTGTGCAACGTCCTGAATTAAATCCCCAGGAACAACTCTCTCTCTCTCTCTCTCTCTCTCTCTCTCTCTCTCTCTCTCTCTCTCTCTCTCTCTCTCAAAAAAAAAAACAAACAAAAAAAAAAACAAACATATTTTAGCAGGGTTTAGCAGTGCATGCCTTGGGTAGTTAGTATTCAGGAAGATCAGGAGGTCAGGACCACTCAGATCCATAGGAAGCTTGAGGTCATCACATGGGATACTCTGCCACAAAAACACCAAAACAAGCAGGGCATAGCAATGATGATTTTGAAGGCAGCCTGGGCTTCCTAGTAAGTTCATGTCTAGCCTAGATCACATGAAGCCCTATTGAAACACAGGGAAAACCAGGTATGATGGTGTAACACCTTCAATCCCAGCACTCTTGAGGCAGAGACAGGCAAATCTCTGTGAGTTCGAGGTCAGCATGGTTTACATAGAGAATTCTATATAGTGAGACCCTGTCTCAAAAAAAGGGAGAAAGAGGGCCAGGCATTGCTGGTGCATGCCTTAATCCCAGCACTGGGGAGACAGAGGCAGAGGATCTCTGTGAGTTCAAGGCTAGCCTGATCTACAGAGCAAGTTCTAGAACTGCAAGCTCTGAAACAGTACAGAGAAACCCTTCCTCGAAAAACCAAAGAGAGAGAGAGTGAACAAGCAAGAGAGAGAGAGAGAGAGAGAGAGAGAGAGAGAGAGAGAGAGAGAGAGAGAGAGGAGAGGTGGGAAAGGAAAAGAAATAAATGTGGTAATTTTTCTTCATTTATTTATTTATATAGAACACTCTTAAGTACTGGGATTTAAGGCATGTGCCATTACCACCTGGATTTTTTTTTTTAAGAGGAAAAAAGGAAAAAAATTAAAAAAAAAAAAAGACATATACAGACACACAGTTTTTTATGTTTGGTTGGTTGGTTGGTTTTGTTTTCTGAACATGGAGAAATACCAGGAGCTGGGAGACACCGGGGGAAGAGGCTTGTCTTCAGTACCCAGCAGAGCCTGGACCTATGAGGCAGGGTGCTGGGTGGCAAGACTCTGGATCAACACGGAGTTGGCAAAGCACACACCAAAAGCAGGAATGGTCATGCCGTCTGTACCTGTGGCTACTGAGGAAGGCGTCTAGGAGGCAGGTGGTCCTTGTGACCAGGCAAAGGGCAGAATCCAGAAGATAATGTAGAGCTGGGAACCTCGGGAGAGAGAGAGAGAGAGAGAGAGAGAGAGAGAGAGAGAGAGAGAGAGAGAGAGAGAGAGAGAGAGAGAGAGAGAGAGGAGGGTCCTGGGACCTGCGCTTGGGACTCTACATGGCTCTGGGAGCCCAGAGCACATGTGGGTAGTAGCTATGAGGGCTCTGTTGGGAGCCTGAGGGGAGGGCAGCCCACAGAAGGAAAGAGCATTCTGGACTAGGGCTGGCTGAAGCTGCTTACCTCTGCTGAGGCCTTCTTCCTGAACCGTTTATTAAGATGAGGTGGGTTGGCGGGTAGTGACAAGGGAGTATGTGAGGAGTTGAGATGTATTAATGAGAAAGGCAAACCAATGGCTTCTTCCACATAGCTGCCCTGTTTGGGGAAACCCTATTGTTGTTGTTTTGAGACAGAGTCTTAGCTGTCTTGGAACTCACTCTGTAGACCAGGCTGGACTCAAAGCCACAGAGATCCACCTGCCTCTGCTCCCGAGTCCTAGAATTACAGGCGTATGCCACCATCGCCCGGCTGGAGAAAGCCTTCTTGAGTAAAGAGAACAACCTCGACTCTATACATGAGCTTGACTCCACGCACCAAAGATGGTTCTGAGCACAGGCTCTGGGACATAATAATATACCTGAGTCCTGTGTGATGGGGACACTGGCCTCAAGCTGCCCTGCCTGTGAGGAGAGTCTCCTAGGCAGAAATCCTTAGCTCCATTTACCATACCAGTGTAAATACACTTTAAGAAATAAGCTCAGTGAGTGCCTGATGCCTAATTCACATCCGGGACCGAGATCGGAGAAAGCACCATGGTCACATCTGTCATGTAGGGGGACATTTATTATGTACACTCCGGCCACCTTGTCTGCCTACAATCTCAAATTGTCCCTGAGGTGCCCTCATGATCTTCAGCTCTGGCTCTGACAGGTCTAGCCTGGCCCGGCCACTAACCGGAGATTAGACAAGTAGATGGTTAATGCCACTGACGTCAAGGCCTGGCTGGATGACCACTGGGAGTCTGGGCCCTCCCATGGGCAGCCGCACAGTCCATGTGACTGGGCTCATTAAGCTGCTTCAGTGGCCAGAGAAGCTAGGGGCCAGATCTCAGGGAAGAGGGCAGGCATGCCAGACTGCAGAACCAGGCCTTGGCTGGGAGGCCACCAGCTCTAGGGGCCCAAGCTGGGGACATCTAAATAGTATCGCCTATGGATCACTGCCCTACCTACTTCTACATTCTATAGTGTGCCCAAAGAGCAGCCTCCTGGGCACTGAACAATGAACCAGTGTATCAGGAGCATGGGTCTGGTCTTCTACCCTGGAGTGTAAAACAGGAGTCCCCTCTGCCCTGAAACCCCTGCATCCCCAACATACCTCCTTAACAAGTATGTCACCCTACACATAGCCAGGATTCTACCAGCGCTGATCCCACCATGTACCAGTCTCTCCCTGGAGTTTCCTTTCTCTTCCAACCCTGGCCTGCCCCCTCTCTCCCCTGGGCTGAGTCTGGCCCCCAGGCTGCTCCTTCACTGGGCTCTCAATCACTTGTGCGCTCATTCTGCACCACTCCTCATCGAGATGCCCTGTGGAGACCACGGGAAGATGCTGAGGTTGCAACTACGGGGAGGGCAGTTGATTGGGTGGCCGCTGCCAGCTCTGCAATGGCTGGGTTTGTCGATCTGGGCAGGGATCTCAGGGGTGGTCACCTTTGGGTGCTATAGGACCAATCAGAGGCTGACAAGGACGTATAACGGTGAGGATCTCAAGCTCAGGGAGGAGGCACGAGGGCAGAGGCACAGGAGCATGAGGTCTGGCATGTTCTAGGCACAGTAGGGCCGTGTGTGGTCAGCCAGGCCGTGTGTGGAGGAATGGCTGACCAGGGGCAGTTTTGGAGGAGGGCAGTGTAAGGGAGGAGCCTGCAGGCATCCACGCAACCTGTGGACCCGAGGACTAGGCCACAGGTGAACACAGGGTGACTGTTGGAAAGGGTCTCAAGGACCCAGCAGAGTGGGATATCTGAAAAGAGGCTGCCCCTCTAGAGGTTGGATAGGCTAGGGCTGAGAAGAGCAAAGAGCTAACACGACCTTGGAAGGAGAGCCTGTAAGATCCTAGGACCCTAAGGTCCGTCCCACACGCCTGGCAGTCTTTTAGGCTGTGTTTGAAATGTGAGGATTAGGGAATGGAGGCGAGAGCTGGGCTGATGCCACAGACAGAGCTCTCCCTCTCTGGGAAGTTACCACCAACATGGCAGTTACATGGGCAGGCATTTCCTCAGACCTCTGCCAGAGGGTGCCTGGTAGCCATCAGTGTCCTAAGGCAGGCTGGGCTGGGAGATTCTGCAGGTGGTGAAAAGCTCTGTTTACCCTGGCAGGGGTCCAGGCCCAGCAACAACAAACAGTCACCCTTCCCCCGGGCTTAGCCATGACTGACCTTACCCAGCGACCCCTCATCACACTAGCCTCCAATGGTCCTACAGCAGCCCAGCCCAGCCGTTTCTGGTCCTGTTCAGTTTGGATGGAGGACCCCAATCCTCATATGCTGAGTGAGAACCTTGAGCCTGGCCTGGGCCCTCAGGAACTGCCAGTTGGTGCCATTACCCCTTGACAAATACTCCCGTGAATATCATAGGTGGTTCTGTCTCATGCCGTTTTGTTCTTCCCTCTCCCCTCTGGAGGGCTGGGATTGCAGGCTTGTGCCGCTCTACCCAGCTTCTTGTGCCATTTTGGGGTGGGAGTCTAATGGCTCTTCATGACATGGTAAACTCTGGTCTGACAATTATGTCAACCTCAGCTGAGGATGAAAAACTTTCCTTTGTCATCTAGCTACCAGAAAGGGAGGCTTGGCTTCCTTCCGGGGAGGGGTAGGGTTGTCACCATCCTGGGTGCTGTTCTGTTTAGTCTCCCAGCTCCCTGGCCAGCATCTAGTCCTAAATTCATGGCTGACAGCTTTCTCTTCTCTTTGGCCTGAGGGAAAGACAGCCATTTCCTTGTGTTACAGGGGGAAACTGAGGCACGCTTGGGCTTGGCTGTGATGTTGCTATGAGTCAGCAAGAAGGGAATCCAGGACTTCTAGATTTGAGGAGTCCTGACTCCCAGCCTGGAGCAGAAAGGGGGTGAGACCTGGTTTCTGAAGGTCCCCGCAGTATCAGGAAGGAGATCTGACATCAGGAGGTAGATATGCCAGAGGAGCCCAGCTTGGAAAGGAACAGCAGAGGCCATGGAATTAATCGGATCAGAGCCAGTGCAGAGAAGCCAGGGGCCCAGCTGTTCCACTCTGCCTCCCTTTATCCTGAAAGTCAACACCCCTCCCCAGCCCCCCACCACACCACCTTCCTCTGAGCTCCAGAGCTCTAGGTGGGAAGCAGGAAGAGGTAACACTGACAGCCAGCCAAGAATGAGTCCTCCCTAAAGTCCCTTCCTCAAAGGCCTGCCCCCACTTCTGACGGGCAGGCTGATAGAAGTCACTCAATCTTAGAAACAGAATGGAGGACATAGCCAGGCAAGGCCAGAAAAGAAGCAAAGCAATCTCCCCTTGCTGTCCTCATGTCTGGCTGTCTCAGCCCTTGTCTGCTTCAGCCTCAAGAATACCGATTCTCTGGGGTGAAGAAAAAAAAAAAAACGGATTCAGTCAGCCCCTCTTCCCGCTCCAACCACCGCTGGCAAGCAAAGTTTACCAGGCAAGGTAGAAAAAGGGGTCCAGTCTGAAAGTCGTCCATTCAAAGCCCCTAACTGAAGTTAGCCTTGAGGTGTCCCCACTCCTTTCGTTTGAAGATCCCTTGGTGTTTAGAAATACATAGGCCAAGTTTCAGGGCTTCGGGGCAGCTACAACCCTCACAAAGATCTCTGCTTTGACCTGAACCATCGTCCCGATCCTTCAAGGCTCAAGCGACCCCTCCCCACTCAGTATCTCCCACCTATAGGCTCCCAGGGCACCGACTGCCCCTTTGAGACAAGCTAGCCAGTCCCCTGCTCCTCCCCGACCAGCCCCTCCTCCCTCGGGCAGCCAGGGATTGGCGGGCGGGGGGCGGGCTAGGGGCGGTGCCGAGCACCCTTCATCCCCTGCGGCTGCAGTTGCTGCTACAGCCCAGTGCTCAGCCAGGAACAGAGCGGATCTCACTCTCCGGAGCCGAGCGCCGAACGAACGTGCCCACCACGAGGCCAGGTACGGCCGGGTTATAGAGCCACCAGCCCAGGGGCGCTGTGCGAATCGAGCCCACTATGCTTTCTCTAGTCCCTAGTGGGCTTTGGGCAGCTCTCTTCCTACTCCGAGACCCAGGCAGGCGTCCCAGCTTTCCAAGAGTCAGAGCCCTGCTCGCTCCAGGGCACAGGTTTGAGAGCCTGCGGGTAGGCACCCAGCTCCAAGCTTGCGCTAGGGTGCTGGGAGAGGCACCTCGTCGACTCCGCTTCTTGGCAGAGCCATGCTGGACAGCAAGTGGACAGCAGCCCCGGGGTTAGATCCACAGGACACCTAGTTTGAGGCTCAGGAGACAGTAGACAGACTTCCAGAGTCAGGACCCACGGGCACCAGCTAGAGGGTGGCCGGGGCAGACGCTGGAGCGCTGCCCCGACGGGCGCCTGAGAGGCAGATTCACTGGCTGGCACGCCGGCAATCCGGGTATATTTATCCCGGCCTCGCTGGGCAGAGTTTGAGGGCAGATCGGGCCGGGACGCCTGAGGGGCCGCGGGATCCATGCGGGCCTCAGAGCCAGTGTCGTTTGCAATGGAGCCAGTGAGCACCGCCTGCTCTGAGTTCCTTTGGTTCTTTGGCCTGAGGGCGGGGCGCTATGGGCACTCCTCTCCACCTGTGGACCTGGCTGGCCCAAGTGTGAGAACTAGCCCGGGGGGGGGGGGTCCAAGACTCAGTTTTTATGGACCCGCCCCTGCTGGGTCGGCTCCTTTCATTGGCTATAGCAAATGTGTACGGTTTATTTACATTAAAGAAGGGGGCCAAAGACGGGACTTGTGAGAATCTGCACCCTCCACTCCCGTGACCCGACACCTGAATCCAGGTCTGCCTTCCCCACAATGCTAAGGAGGCCTACATCAAAGGCCCTTGAGCCCTGAGGAGTACCTAGAGGATATGTCCGTGTGCATTCTCCCTTTAGGCCACCAGTCCTGTTCTTACCTCTGGTACTTAACCCACTAACCGCCATTGTATAGAAGAGACCCCTGGCACATAGTCTGTGATGGGGGCTTATTTTCCAAGGGGAAGCCAGTCCCTTAGAGCACTCATTGTGTGCCAGGGGGTGAGGATAGAAATCTGGATAAACCCAAGGATAGTTCTGTTTGGAAGTAGGGAACTTTTGCACAGCTGTGGAAATCTTTCCTAGGAAGCCCCACGGTAGGAGGGATTTGGAGGGCATGAGTCCATGCCTGGCACATTTTGAGGAGGTTGGAATGACTGAAACCAGGAATAGCGATTTCTGACTTCTTGGGTTTGAGCAGGGGACTGTGTCTCCAGAAAAGACGGGACTATGTGTCTCAGCTTTATTCTGCCTGAGTCCGTGGAACCCATCTCCTCACTGCCCTATCAAGCCATCCTGTTGAGTGCCGACTCTTGATTCAAGCTTGCTGTATGCCACAGACCACGGCTCCAGATAGCCAGCTGGAAGAGTTGGTTATTCCTGTAGTTGTATCACTAGCCTAGAAAGTGGCCTTGGAGCCCCACATGAATGGAGAAAACAGGTGCAGTGAAGGCAGGTAGATCATGAACTCTAGACTGGACCCGGAAAAGATATGAAGCTGAATGAGGCATAGGCGGGAAGCCTGGGCTGGGTGTGCATTGAGGGCAGAGCATGTTTGCAAGGAAGTGCCTGCTAGGGAGATTCGGTTTAGGCGTTTGTGCTCACAGAAAGCTGGGATGTGATGTATAGTTTGTGATGTAGTAGGAAGAGGCCCTGAGGGAAGAGGTCTATTGTAGACATCACCAGGGACCAGGCGCCACACAGTAGGGAAACTGGACCAAGGGCTTTGAACCATTCCATTCATTCAGTAATGTAGGTTGAGCACCTACTGTGTGTCTCACTCACAGTGTGGTGGGTGGAAAAGTACCTAAGAGGCGGGTCTTTGACTTTGGATGGGAAGACAGACACAGGAGGGTAGGGTGGAAGCTCTAAAGGACCAGGCAGCACTTGTGGGGGCCAAAGGGAAGGGCCAGCTGCTGGGGCAGGAGGGGCTTTCCTGCCAGTGGCCTAGAGTTGCTTGGTTTTGGATTTCCGCTCTGCGGGCCACGTCCTGTACACAGCCTCTCAGCCAGCACGTCTGCACCTGTGTGAGGCCACTGACAATAGGAGTCACCCCCCACCCCCGGCCATCGCTTCTGCTGGTCTTTTCCATTATCCAGGTAAATACGTTTCAGACACCAGCCTCGAGGTCTCTGAGTTTTCTTGTAGAACCTGGCCTTACGACCCTCCTGGACTTGCCTCCACTGACTAACATTGCATCTGGCTGGCGGGACATAATCTGAATTTGTGGAGAGCTGAAGATGTAATAGTGGCCTTATGGACTCCCTTTTGAGTTCTACCTGGGCGCTCTATGGTACCTCTGTACTGGCACGTGCCTGCCTCCTTCTCTACACATGGCCATTTTGGCTGCTCTCCCATTTCTGCTCCTCCCAGGGCTCTCTGTCTTTGTTTATGTTTATTAAGACAGAGTTTTACTGCTGGTCTGGAACTTGATGTGTAGACCAGGCTGGTCTCTAACTCACAGAGATCGTCCTGTCTCTGCCTCCCGAGTGCTGGGACTTAAGGTTTGTGTCACTCCATGTGGGGGATTCTGTCTTTCACTGGGTGTCTTCTGCTACCATCTCTCTTTATCTCTGCCTCTGTATGGTCATCTTTGTTTCTTACTTCCCTCATTGGCTCTTTCTCCTTGTCTGAATATCAAGCCATCTACTTATGGATGGTTTTTGTTTCTCTCTGTTTTGTCTGTGACCCTGTATATACACCCATGTTTCTCTAGCTCCCTGGGCCCCTGTCTGTCTGTCTGGTTGTCTGTCTAGATCAGTACGCATGGGCGCATGTGTGAAATGTGTATGTTTTCTCTTGCATTCTCTCCCCTCAGATCTCTCCTCTCTCTCTCTCTCTCCCTCTGCCTCAATCCTCCTGACCTCTTGCAAGCTGGCCTTGCTTTAGCCCCCCTATCAGGGTCTACAATGAGTCCCAAACTGCCCCAGGCCTGTGTTCCAGTTTTCCTTGGGGCCAGGAGTCCGGCTGTCCAAATATTTGGCCACCTCCAGGGGATTCCGGGTCGGCAGGGAGGAAGATGGGCTGGCTGGCGCAGGGTCTCCCCAGCCTCTGGGGGGCCACAGTCACGTGATGTCCTGTCCTCTGCCTCAGCAGGACCTCTGGCCGCACGTCCCTCTGAATCTGAACAAGCTGGCAATGGAGTTGGAGGAGGGGCGCTGCTGGCTCCGGCCAGCTTGGGGCAGGAGGTTCTGGCTGTAGTCTCTTTAAGAACCAGCCTGAGCAAAGAGGGTCCAAGTTAAGGTAGGAGAGGAGGCCAAGGTGACTTGTAAGCATCTGCTGGTTGTCTAGGAAATGTCCCCTGTCACAGGAAAGTCTACCTTCCGGTCCCAGCTGGGCTTCTCAGATCCTCCTAGGTACTTCCGGATAGCCAGAACATCAAGACACAGGCTACAGATCCTTGGGCCAAGGAACAGAGGCTGAGGCATTGGGGTGGCTGGTGTATCGGTGCTCAGGCCATCTCCTTTTCCTGGCTTTGGCCACTTTTGCACATGCACCTCCTCATGCCATCCGTGCCAGCCACACGTGGCTCTCTCCTGTTCTGCTGGGTGACGGTGATGGGATTCCAGTGGTAGGTACAGGACTGGAGTCTTCTACCACCAAAATGTGAAGTTGTGGCCTGGGGGAGGAGCAAGGGGCGGCTGACTGTTCTAATAGCCCCCACCTGCCCTGCACCTCAATCTCTTACAGCAGCAGCGTCTCCCTCCCAGCAGTCACCGTGCTGCGTGTTAGGGACTTGAAATTCAACTATGTCAGCTGTGTACTGATTCCCCAGTAATGCACTCTTTGTCCAAGGTTGGTGTCTTCTCTTAGGGGAGAAGCAGAGAGGTAGCTCTCTAGGGGTACTCCGTCATAATGGCGAAACTAGGGGAAGCTTTTCCCACCTTGGAACTCCCAGTGACAGGCATGGTGACACTTCACTCTAAGCAACCTGCTTCCCAGCAGGTCTTCCTTGGGCTGAGGTCAAGGCTGCCCAGGCCCTTGAAGCCTAGGCTGTAAAAATGAACTTCACACGACACGCACACCTACATAAGAACATATGTCTGCAAGACTGGGGGAGGCACAGTCCCCCTTGTAGCCGGCCCACTTATGAAAACCCACTTATGTCCCTGAGAACTGAGGAGAAAAGCGGTACCTAGGCACTGTGATGTAGACTCGAAAGCTGTGGTTCCCACAGTGGCTGATGCAAGCAGCCAGCCCATCCTGGCCTGGATTCCGGGGCCTAGAAGTCTTTAATTAGCCAAAGTCAACACCTGCCGAGGTGTGCCTGATGAATTCTCGCTCTGTGATGCCCGCGTGGGCAGGCGTTACTTGATGCACCATCCTGCTGATGCTGTCCCCCTCCCCTCCCCCCACAAAACAAACAAGCCTCAGAGCAGTGAGTGGCCCGAGCCAGGCCATCAGTTCACTGCCCAGGCATATACTGCCGTCATGACCAAGGCCATTCTGATGACCTGCTCTCCTTACCCTAAGGCTTTACCATTCTTTGGACACCATGGCCTGCTCTTGCAGGTGAAGCCTAATAGAGCTCCCTCATTCTGACATCAGCTCTGGTCTAGCCTCACAGGACCCCTAGATGTGAGGGAGCAATGTGGTCCTGGGTGAGGGTGCTTTGTCCGTGTTGCACCGCGAGACTGATCCAGGCTAGGGGACAGTCGGTGGGACTGGCTCTGCTGGCAGCTTTCCTTAACCAGGGTTCTCTCGGAGTTAACCCTGACTCCTTGACGCAAAGGAGAGAAGAAGACATCCAAGGAGGGTAGGTGCTGTAAGAGACAACTGGCAGCCTTAGGAAATATCTGCGGTCTCCCTTACAGGGTCAAAGCTAGTCTCCATTCTGGGGCTTTGGTCCTGAAACCTGCCTTCACTGAAGTACAGATCCTGACTTAGCCTTTAAGGCCCTGGAAGTTTTGTCTTCCTTCTACCCTCACCACCTGCTGATACCACCCCTCAGAGCCTATGTCCATGCTGTGCCCTCTGCCTAAGACTCTCTTCTAGCTTCACACCTTGGAGCTCCTATTGAAAATGTAGGCCTGGCTACACCATCTCCTCCAGGAAGCCTTCCTTGATAACTCCCTTCCCACTGGCATTGTTTTGGATGGAAACTGGGTTTTATGCATGCCTGGGGAAGACTCTACCACTTAGCTACATCCCTAACCTGCCCCCCACCTTTTTTAAGTCCCAGAAGACTGTGTTGCCAGACTTTTAGGGTGGTGGCTGTGGGGAGAGGTAAGGAAACATGGAAGAGTGCTTGTTACCTCTACCACAATGGAGATCACTTAAGGACAAATATTTAGCATCCTTCCTGGGATCTCAGGGCAGTCCGAGACCCAGCAATGACTGCTTATGAATAATAGCCACCAAGCCCCAAAGGCTGTAGCCCCACATCCTGAAACGGGACAGGGGTCCAGAGCCAGCACCTTAAGCATGTCCTAAAGCCATTCCACAGATTCTGTCTTCCTTGAGAGCAGTGCCAGGCTGCTTGGTGACAACAGAACAGAGCCCTGAGCACACCAGCTCAGGCCAGCCCGGGGGGCCTCTGTCATTATGGCAGAAAATGTTGCTTAGCCTAGACTGCTGACACAGCACACTCCAAAGGCTTGTCCCGGCTTGCCCAGGGTGTGGACCGAGCAAGGGCAACCTACTGAGTGCCGGGGTGCTCTGGAGGGATTTTGGAGACCTGGCAGTGGTACCTTCCACCTAGGTGAGACCTTGGGAGGGGTGTTGATGGCAGGGATCAGCAGAGGGGCAGCATGGAGGCAGTCTAGGGAGGGATAGATGGTGTAGCAAAGCGAGTCCAAGAGGAGAGGTCCACACTGTCAGGGTCCCGAGTAGGTGGGCTGGGAAGATAAGGGGCTCAAAATCAGCAACCAGGGAGGCAGAAGTAGTAATGGTGCCAGGTGCAGAGTCCCAGGACTGAGGCATTCGAGGTCTGAGATCTGGGCAAAGCAGTGGGTGAGGTACTCCAGTGAGTGTGGGGGGACAAATGTCTACATGGTGCAGGAGCCATGTAGATCCATCCTGCGTGCTTGTTTGAGCTTCTTGTAGCTTCAAAACCGACCTGAGACCGTTAGAGGCTGAGTAGGGAGAGGGTTCGGTGCTGGATTTGGAATACTCTACTCTGCCTCAGGCCCAGGCCCTGACTATCCTGCCTGGCACAGACACCTGTTTCTGGTCTCCATTCTGGCTCATCCCCCCTGCTGGCCACTCTGGCCTTTAGGATGTCCTGGCAGAGCCCGGTTCGCTTTGCCCAGACATCTTCTGGGCACCGTAGGTAACCCTTGGCCCCAGTGATGGGAGAGTGGCCAGTGAGTTGTCTGGGCAGTGCTCAGTGGGGAGTAAGGAAGCTGGATCTTTTGCAGTCCCACTGAGCCAAGCCCAGAGAGAGAAGGACCCACCAATGACCTGGGCTGCTCTTCAGACAGCCAAGGCCTGAGCTCCTGGCCCAGGGAAATGAGGGCTCTCTTTAGAGGATGGTTTGAATGGCAGGCCCTGAGGATTAGGGGCCCCTGGCAAGAGAGTCAGTGCTAGAAGGAAAGCATGGTCCCAAGGCCAGGACTGAGGAGCGTGAAGACCAAGTGGCCGAGAGAACTGTGCCCTAGGACATCCATTTCCTGGAAGGGCCCCTGAGGGCCTTTCACCACAACCAGGCTGGATAGGCCCAGGTGTCCAGCCCCAGCACCGCCTCAGGCCTCCCGGCTCTGGAGGGGGCATCCTCTGCGCCTGCTGTCCACAGCGCCAGCTCTCAGCCCACAGAAGGCCCTTTGTTCTGACTGCCAACAGAGCCCGCCGGGCAGCTGGGAACAGGGCCCACAGCCCTCACCCTGTCCCAAGGCCCCCAGCCATCAGCAATGCTATTCTAGGTTGGCCAGGAGGCCCCGGCACACAGGACCAGTTCAGGAAACTGTGTCCCGGGACGACTGTGAGGAGAGGTTCACTCCAAGATGCACATGCAGAGCAGAATCCGCATTCAGGACTTCTGGTGCCACTCAGCTATGGGCCCAGATCATCCAAATGACCCTGGCTAAAACTTGCTTGGTCTATCCAGGGGACTTGTACTTTACGAGCTGTCCCATCGGGGTGTCCTAGGAGTTCAGGTGTCCACGCTCTACTCTACACCCCAAGAGCAGATCCAAGGAAGAGACAGGTTCCAGGGAGCATTCATGTGGCTGTCTGTCCCGAGTGACCCTCTCAAAGGTGTTCTGCGGCCAATGGCTTCCCGTGGGAGACTAGCCTCTGACCCCAGAGTTAACCAGAACTGACCACTTCACAGACATCTGACTGCTGCTGTGAGAGCAGTGCTCTGAGCCATGGAGATCCCCCGACAGACAGAGATGGTGGAGCTGGTGCCCAACGGCAAACACTTGGAGGGGCTTCTACCAGTGGGCGTGTCCACAACAGACACTCAGAGGTAGGTAGACGAGGTAGGTGCCGGGCGGGCGGCAGCTCAGGGAAGCCCTGGGCAGAGGCACCGGACACAGGGATGGGGCTGAGTTACGCGTTCTGGCCTCCTGCAGGGCTGAAGACCTCCAACACTGTGCAGAAGGCAAGGGCTTCCTGCAGAAAAGCTCCAGCAAGGAGCCACACTTTACCGACGTGAGCTGGGCAGCACGAGGGATTTGGGGGGCCATAGGGAGTTTGGACACAGTGATGACATGCTCTGGGGCAGCGGTGGGAGGCTGAGAGACAATGAGGGAGAATGCCACAATGTCCCACTTTTTGTTGGTTTCCCCATACTTCTCCACCCCACTTTGGTACCTGCAGTTCGAGGGAAAGACATCATTTGGGATGTCCGTGTTCAACCTCAGCAATGCCATCATGGGCAGCGGCATCCTGGGGCTCGCCTACGCCATGGCCAATACTGGCATCATCCTTTTCCTGTAAGTGCCTCTGCAAACAGCCCTCAACAGCTGCCAGCCATGACCTCCCAGGGCCTTCCAGTTCACTACCCAGTGGGTGGGCACGTCTCATTCTACACCCAGTCCACTGTTGCAAAAACATCCACAGCCAGACAAACACACCTCACTGTTCTTCAAAGCCACAAGGCCAGCCCTACAGGCCTGAGTCTGTTCTCCTACGTTTACACACGATGGCTGAACCCTTGTGGCCAGGCCTTGTGTGGCCACATGTGTCCTTGATTTGGTGGCTCTGCCCTAAAGCCTGAATGGAAAACATGTTTGTCCCGAAGGTGCTCAGAGCACAGGCACGGGGCACTCTTGACCCAGAGGCCCCCACCTGGGTCATGTGGCACCCTGGGTCAAAGAGAGTAGTGTTAATATCTCTGGAGTCTCCTGACTTGCTCCCGCTCCTCAGACGTTGGCGTCACAGACTCCTTCCTCCTGTCCTCCTTGAGCTCATCACTCCCTGCTTGCCAACCTTCAATGACCCATTTTCCTCCGTGTTCTCCAGGTTCCTTCTGACAGCTGTTGCCCTGCTGTCTAGCTACTCCATCCACCTGCTCCTCAAGTCTTCGGGGATCGTGGGTGAGCCTCTTGCAGGCCTACAGAGGGGCAGGGCTGAGGTGAGCTGGGGGAAGCTCCCCTGGCTATCCTGACATCCCGTTTCGGCAGGCATCCGCGCCTATGAGCAGCTGGGCTACCGTGCCTTTGGGACTCCAGGGAAGCTGGCAGCAGCCCTGGCCATCACTCTGCAGAACATTGGAGGTAAGGCTGGTGGTTGGGGCAGTGGGATGCAGAATGGACTGGCTGGTTCAGCAGACCTCACAACTGTCCCCCCTGCCTCCTCCTCCAGCCATGTCAAGCTACCTATACATCATCAAGTCTGAGTTGCCGCTTGTCATACAGACCTTTCTGAATCTGGAGAAGCCGGCCTCGTGAGCCTGGGGAACCAGGGTGGGAAACAAGGGGTGTCCAGCTAGCCTGATAGGCAAGGAGGTCAAAGAACTGCAAACAGCCACATATGGCTCCTGCTTGTGTGTGGGACATCCAGGGAAATCCCCAAGGGGGAACTTCTAGGGCTAGAAGGCTAGGGTCCATGTGACCCAGGACCCTGCACATGAGCAGAAGGGCCTCAGGCTTATCTCTAAGCACCTGCTATTCCTGACCATGCCCCCCCCCCCCCGCCACTACCACGAGATTAAGCCCAGGGCATGTGTGGGGGTGCCTGCTACTTAGCCAGCATCGGCTGGGCACCAACCTTGCTTTGTGTTTGAGGGGGAGGGAGGAGAAGTTAACCTGCTCCTGACCACCCAGTGCCTGTAAGCAATGGGGCCAGGTGACTAGGGACGATTCTGAGGGGTGAGAAAGAATGGGGACTCTGTAACTAGGGTCCCAGGGACCTTTCCTAAGGAATTTGTCTTTGAATTTGCTCTAGAAGAATGAATGGTCCTGGTCCTTTTACCTTTGTCTATGCCCCGTGTTCATTTTCAGGAAAGAGGAGGGCCAGAATAATACAAGATGCAGGTGGCAAGAAAGACCACAAGGGCCACAGGTTATTGGCAAGTCCCTGAGACCCCCAAGAAAAACACAGACCCTTCCTGAGCCAGGTCCTCTGACCCTACCACCTCCCTCCGGAGGGTGGGCCCAGATCTGTGTGTGCTTGGAAAACACTACCAGCAACTGCTCTCATGAGGGGACTCGCATAAGCTGTGTCCCAGTCCAGCTTACACCCTCAGGAGTGTGACAGTGAGCTCCCCGTTTAAGATAAAGCTCAGGGAAACTCAGAGTTATGGTTAAATGTTGGTCATAGGGCGCAGTGTGGTATCGCTGGTATTCCAACAGGGAGGAGCAGGAGGCCCGACTCCAGGCTGAGGAGGTTCTGACTGTGGTCTCCCGCTCTTATCCCTTCAGGGTGTGGTACATGGATGGCAACTACCTTGTGATCCTGGTATCGGTCACCATCATTCTGCCCCTAGCCCTAATGCGGCAGCTTGGTGAGTCAACAGGGTCAGGCGGTAGAGGGCTGTGGAGGGACACTCGGAACCCTGAGTCAGCTCTCACATTTCCCTCCTTGGCAGGCTACCTAGGCTACTCCAGTGGCTTCTCTCTCAGCTGCATGGTGTTCTTCTTGATCGCAGTGAGCTACCCTCCATGTTGGTCAGGAAAGAGCAGTGGCCCAAGGGAGTCCCCGGGGGAGGGGGCGGGGAAGCAGGGATTCTTGGGAAGCCAGAATGAGAAAGCAGTTCTTCTAACCTTGAATGGGGCTTCACGGCGACTTTGCAGGCAGCTTGGCCCAACACTAGCTCTCTCGCTCACCCTTCCCCACCCCAGGTCATCTACAAGAAGTTCCAAGTTCCCTGCCCATTGGCACACAACTTGGCCAATGCCACAGGCAACTTCAGCCACACGGTGGTATTGGAGAAGGCACAGCTACAAGACAAGCCTGAGGCTGCAGCCTTCTGTTCCCCAAGCTACTTCACACTCAACTCACAGGTTCCAAGAGGCCAAGCCAGGCCAGGGAAGTGGGGAGAGGGTCTTGAGGAAGGGGCTGCCTTGACATAGTTCTGTGTGTCTCCAGACAGCATACACCATCCCCATCATGGCCTTCGCCTTCGTCTGCCACCCTGAGGTGCTGCCCATATACACAGAGCTGAAGGAGTAGGTGTCTGTGGCTGGGAGAGGGATGGTGGCTGCCTTGATGGTCTGGAGAGAATAGATGTGGTATTGGATATGTGTCTGGAGGGAGAGGGGATCAGACCTAGGTCACCAGACCAAAGATCTCCATGGTTGATAAGAGTGGGCATTAGGATCCAGGCAGTGGTGGTGCATACCTTTAATCCCAGCACTCAAGAGGCAGAGGCAAGTGGATCTTTGTGAGCTCAAGGCCAGCCTGGTCTACAATGTGAGTTCCAGGACAGCCAGAGCTATTACACGGAGAAACCCTATCTCAAAAAGACCAAAAAAAAAAAAAAAAAAAGAAAAAAAAAAAGAGTAGGAATTAGGGGCAAGAAGGAGACTTTCTCACTGCTGAAGAGAGAAGGTGGTGCCAGAGACCCTCAGGTATATACAGTATCACAGGGTGGCTCGGCTTGTCACCAAACCCCCTCTTACTGTCTACAGCCCCTCCAAGAAGAAAATGCAACACATCTCCAATCTGTCTATTGCTGTCATGTATGTCATGTACTTCCTGGCTGCCCTCTTCGGCTACCTCACCTTCTATGGTATGGCTGGATCAGCTTGGGTGGGATCAGAGGCCAGGCTGGGTGGCAAGGGCTGGTCAGTGGCCATAGCGCCCTGAATACTGTAGGCACTCACTAGATGTGTGATGCCTGACTATGTCCTGCAGCTGTGGAGGTGAGTCTGAGTGCCACTTCCCACAGTGTCAGGGTCCACCGCCCCCTGGCCTGCTGACCACCCTCCCTGCCTGCCACAGACGGGGTAGAGTCGGAACTGCTGCACACTTACAGCAAGGTGGACCCGTTTGATGTGCTGATCTTGTGTGTGCGCGTGGCCGTGCTGATAGCAGTCACACTTACAGTTCCAATCGTTCTGTTCCCGGTGAGCCAGTGGACAGGTGACTGGGCTGGTGGCGGGAAGGGTCTAATGGGGGCCACCGGACTGATGACAACTCTCCCCACCTGCCCAGGTACGACGCGCCATCCAACAGATGCTGTTTCAGAACCAGGAGTTCAGCTGGTTGCGGCACGTGCTCATCGCCACTGGCCTGCTTACTTGCATCAACCTGCTCGTTATCTTTGCCCCCAACATCTTGGGCATCTTTGGAGTCATTGGTGAGTCTGGCCCTACTGTACAAATGGGGTAGTGTCCCAGAGAATCTCACTTCTACACATCCTGGTAGACATACCTACATGTTCGTGATGGTTGTTCCACCGTGTGCATCGTTTAGCCTTCGACTTGAGCTCAAAACCACTGAGTCAGTCCTCTCTAATAGATGATGGGATGAACCCTAGGACTAAAATCTTCACCAAGGACCTGGCATGGTAATTTGTGCCTGTAATCTTAGCTTGAGAGGATGAGACACGAGAATCACTTGAGCCCAGCACAGTAAGATACTTCTGACAACAAAAGACCTCATCATGTCTTACCCCCATTTTACATATGGAGAGGACCACAGTCCAGAGTGGTCAAAGGAATGTTAAGAGCTGCAGTTGGTGAGCAGAGAGGCCCAATTCAGCTGCGAGACTATCAGACTCTGAGCTTGGTGTCCGTTCACTGTCCTGCCCCAGATGATGCTTCAAGATTTTGAGCTAAAAAATTAGACAATTCTGAAACATCTTTGGGATGACCCAAGTCTGACTCCTTGACCCTATTCTTCAGTCCTCCTTCCTGATCTGGGTGCTGAGAACTAGGAATGTCTGGAAAAGATTCTTGTTCCAACTGCTCAAAGTGCAGTCAGCAGACAGAAATGCACTGTTGAAGTGATAGAAAAGTCTGGGGGACCTTAGTGTTAGCCAAGCTAGCTCTTTGTCACTGTAACAGAACACCTGAGGCAATTCACCGATAAGGACACAATGCAGGGCTGGTGAGATGACTGCGTGAGTAAGGGTGCTTGCCATCAAGCACTGACTACTTGAGTTGGATCCCTGGAACTCACATGGTAGAAGAAGAGCATTGACTCCTACATGTGTGTTCAGTGAGACATGGGCAGCTACATGCATACACATATACAAAACAATAAATGTAAAAATTAAATAAAAAGAGAGAAGAGGTTCAGGAGCTGGGGACACAGCTTAATTAGTAGAGGATTTGCCTGGCTATGTGTGCATGATGCCCAGGGTTAGAGTCTAGCAGTGCCTAAACAAGGTATTGCGGCAAATGCTTATATTTCCAGCATTGAGAAGCAGAGGCAAGCAAACCAGGAGTCCAAGGTCATTATTGGCTGTATAGGTTGAGGCTATCCTGGAACAGCCTTGTCCCCAGACAAACACACCAACAGGCTTCCTTTGGCTCATACGTTTACACATTCGAGCTGTGATTGACTGGTGCCAACTGACTTGAGGGCCGTAGTGGGATAATCCATCATGACTTAAGTGAGAGGCAAAACAAAACTGCCCACCCCATGGCCAAGAACTAAAAGGGAAAGAGGAGCAGACCAAAGCCTTAGGATTCCCTTAAGGGGCTCATACCCAAGCACCTCCCACAGCCTTCACCTCCTAAAGGTTTGCCCTTCCGAACAGCTCCAACCTGAGAGTCCCCAACTTGAACTTCCTAGAGAATTTCAAACACTCGGACCTTCTGCGAGCATTCAAGATCCGAATTACAACAACCTGTGTTAGCAACCCAGGATCCTGGAGGCTTTATTCTGTGACAAGTTTCTTTTCTTCCTTGTTAGCTTCATTCACTTACATTCTCCTGACACACCAATGCCTTGCAGCCTGGTGGACAGAGAATATGCAGGAAAGGCTGGTGGGCTCTCCTAGAATCAGGCAGAGCTCTCACAACATAGAGTGCAACTCCCCCCATAAAGAAGGCTTGATCTCACTGCGAGTCCACCTCAGATCTTGGCCGAAGGGCATCTGAGCCAGCTGTTGCTATGCTCTGATTTCTGCAGGTGCCACATCCGCTCCGTGTCTCATATTCATCTTCCCCGCCATCTTCTACTTCCGAATCATGCCCACTGAGAAGGAGCCTGCAAGATCCATCCCTAAAATCCTGGTACGAGGGGCCTGGAAGCCGGTGGATTAGGGCAGGGCTGAGGGAACTGTCCTGATCTCAGGTATCTCCCCTTTCTGCCACCCAACAGGCCCTTTGCTTCGCTGCGGTCGGCTTCTTGCTGATGACCATGAGCTTGAGCTTCATCATCATCGACTGGGTCTCAGGGACCAGCCAGCATGGAGGACACCATTAGGATGGCTCCCATCTTGCTCTGTGTTTTCATCCTAGCATCCCCACCCTCACTCTCCAGCCCCTGCTCCCAGCCGGGGGCTCAGAAAGGAGAAAGACGGGGGAGAAAGACACTGTAAATACTCCGGCATTTGGCTCCACCCATATCCTCTCCGTTGGAAGGTTTTTGTTGAAAAGCCAGGACCAAGGCCCTTGGACCACCCCCCTGCTGGGCTCCAGAGCTGCAGGGGCTTCCTGAGCTAGGAACAGGGTGGGGCTGAGGCCTCAGATCCCACCGAAACCCTCCATCCTGCTCCCACAGCTGTGTACACTGAGGCCCAGCAGCCACCTCCTGAGGTCACACAGGCTGTGGGGGCACATGGAGCCAGAAGCCAGGCCTGAAGACATCCCCCAGCCCTGCCAGGAAGCCATAGTCTACACCCAGAGAGCTCATCTCCCCAAGCCTGCTGATCTCCCAGCCCCTTCTCCAACACTTGGGCCCAGAATCCAGGATACTCTTGTCCTCTTCTTGCATCTCCTTCATAGGAGAAGACCTATCCTACCCCATATCTGGGGTTGGTATGTAACCCACGGGGTCCCTGCTGTGGACCTTCAGCAGTCCTGGGGAGGCTGGGACTCCCACACCGCAAGCCTGGGCCATGACTGACATTCCACTGCTGGGAGAAGAGAGGCCGGGCCCAGAATACCCTGCCCTTGGGAATCAAAGACCCCAGGAGCCAGATTGGCACACAGATGCGGAGGCTGGCCTTTTATAAATATTATACATAAGACCGATTGTGTTTTATATTCTTGGTCTCCACAGTCCTCAGGGTTCTGGAAAATAGGGTAGGGTCAGTAAGGGTATGAAAGGCACTGGGGTTCTCCTGTCTGCTTGCCTGCATGAGAGTGGGGACTGAGCAAGACCCCCCACCCCCACCCCACCTTCTGTCTCTCAGACCAACCAGAGGCATGCTCAGACCCAGCTCTGGGCTGGGGCCAAGTTCAGCACAGACCTGCTTTCTCACGGGGTGAGGTGGGGAGGAATTAATGAGGCCCCAGGAAATGGGACAGAGAGAAGCTTGCGGAAGGAGGCAACGTGAGGTGCATCCCCAGCAGCTCCGGACAGGAGCTGGGGGCAGCTGAGTCTTGCAGAAACCTCAGGAAAGGGCCCCTGTAGTCCACCAGCTCCCAGGCCGCTTGTCAACCCTGTGTCAATGCCTTGAAGCCAGAGACAAAACTTCAGGGATGCTGTCCTTGCAGGACTGTTCTTTTTATTGATAACAAACACCTCCATGAGAAAGGTAGGGTAGCGAGTCTCAGTGGAGTCCGGGTAGTCCTGAGGGCTAAGGGAGAGGGAAGTTCAAGGCAAGGCAGGGACTTCAAGGAGGCCGGGCAGCCCCAGGTATCCTGGCCCAAGTGGGACTGGGAAGCTGCCCAATGCAACGTGCAGGCCTGAGTCAGCTACAGCCCAGAGGGGTGGAAGTGCCCAGGCCTTGGCACTAAACCCTCATTAGGAAAGACCCTGCACCAGCCTAGGCCACCAGCGAAAGGACAGCAAGAAAAATCCAGTTTAAACTTGAAAGGCAACTGCCCTTGGGAAAACCCTGAAGAAAGAACTTCTTCAAGCTGGTGGCTGCATGGACCAGAGCCGTGCCAGCCAGCAGAGGGGAGCTTTCTGAGCCCCATCAGTCCTAGGTGCCTGACTTCAACCAGGAGGCCCTGTGGACACAGAAAAATGTGGACACTGGCCTAGCAGTTGGTACAACCTAAGGAATACTGTCAGGACTCTTCTCCATTAGATGAGGCACAGTCTTTCTTGCCTGGATTGCCTGGCTCAGGGGGCAGTGAGGGATAATCAAGGGTAGAGTCTATCCTGCAAGCAGACCCCAGAGCATTTTTACATCCTCTATTCAAAGGAGGATACAGGACAACACAGCAATGGGATAGCAGCCAAGGCTTTGGGCTTCTCTGACCAGATGTGATCATAGTAGCCCCCATACAGGGCCAGGGTGTGCAGGGGTCCTCACCCCAGAGCTCTTCTCTGCATGCTCAACCTGACCATGGGTGCCAGGCACCAACAGGAACTGGGCAAGAGATGTAGGCACTGTACTAAATTCCAGTCCTATGGACCCACAAGGCTGTGAAATGAGTATCCCCATCACTGGCGGCCAGGTCCAGTGACATGATGACTCAGATTCCATAAGGATTGGCTGTAGCCCTTGGGACAGCATTACGGATTATCATATGTTCGAATAGCTTCCTAGATTTTTCCCTTCTTTATGCTTCTGAGGGGGAAAAAATGTCCTATGAGTTTGTTTGTTTTTAACATTTATTTATTATGTATACAGTGTTCTTTTGCCTGCACACCAGAAGAGGGCACCAGATCTGATTACAGATGGTTGTGAGCCACCATGTGGTTGCTGGGAATTGAACTCAGGACCTCTAGAAGAGCAGCCAGTGCTCTTAACCTCTGAGCCATTTCTCCAGCGCCCCCCCCCAAATGTTCTATACTTGGAAGCTCAGGATAGAGCACTTATCAAACATGTGTGAAACCCTTAGTTCAACTTTCAGCAAAGCATGCATAGCTCTGGGAAATATTTATTTTATTTGAAATATTAATATTAGAGCACCCCAAAAGTCTAGCACATGTGCCATTTGTATTTCCTTCACTTTTCTTTCTTTTTCTGATGACGGATGGAAGATAAGCTCTCACTATGTAGCTCAAGCTAGATTCAAAGTTCCAGTTCTCCTCAGAGGTGGGATTACAGGAGTGTGCCACTATGCCCAATGCTCATTGCTTTTCATTGTTTTCTAATGACTGCTTGTCATAGAAAAATAAGATAATACACTTAGCACTGGCTAGGACAGGAAGACTCCAAGTCTAAATCCAGCCTGGGCTACACAGTGAGACCAAAAGGGGGCTGGAGAGATGGCTCAGTGGTTAAGAGCACTGGCTGCTCTTCTAGAGGTCCTGAGTTCAATTCCCAAAAACCACATGGTAGCTCACAGCCATCCATAATGGGATCTGATGCCCTCTTCTGACATGCAGACATTCATGCAGGCAGAACACTGAATACATAATAAATAAATACATCTTGAGAGAGGAAATCCAAAAAGATAACACAGACCAGGAAAATACATCGGTCCCTCACTGCGCAGAAGCTGGCCTTGCCCACATCTCCTCACCCATGTGTACAGTCCCCTGTCATCTGAAAAAAAATGAGCTACCCATTCATTCTCCAAGGTTTTTGTTTTGTTACTGTGGTATTGCATATCGAACCCAGGGTCTATTTCTAGTCCTATTTCTGGGGAGGGTGGTGAGGATCAAACCAAGGGACTCACCCATCAGGCACAGGATCTTCTACCAAGTTATGTTGAAGTCATCCCCAAAAAAAGTATTTATGGAGACTTTTCAAAAACACTCTTTTTATTTTTAGTTTTTGGTTTTTTGAGACAGGGATTCTCTGTGGCCACAAACATTCTTTTTGCTGCTGCTGCTGCTGCTGCTGTTGTTTTGAGACAGGGTCCCTTTGCATAGCACTGGCTGTCCTGGAACTCATTTTGTAGGCCACACTGACCTCAAACTCAGAGATCTACCTGCCTCTTCTGGGATTAAACGCATGCACGCTGCTACCACCCCTGGCTGCCAAACACTCTTAAATGACAGTGAGCAAGGGGGAAGGCACCTTTAGCACACAGGCATTAAACATGACCACTAAGTTATCTCACTCCTTAGAAGATACTTAGTGCTAGCAGGGAATAGTGGCACACACTTTTAATCCCAGCATTCAGGAGGCAGAGGCAGGTCTCAGAGTTCAAGGCCAGCCCGGTTGACAAAGTGAGGTCCAGGACAGCCAGGCTACATAGTGAGACCATATCTCAAAACAACAAAAGGAATAAATTAATGAAAATAAAGAAGACGGGGCTGGAGAGATGGCTCAGCAGTTGAGAGCAGTGGCTGCTCTTCCAAAAGCCCTGGGTTTGATTCCCAGCACCCACACTGCTGCTTACAGCCATCTGTGACTCCAGTTCCAGGGCTTCTGACACCCTTCCACAGACATACATGCAGACAGAACACAAATGTACATTACAAAAAAATAATAATGGGTCTGGAGAGGTGACTCAGTGGTTAAGAGCACTGGCTGCTCTTCCAGAGGACCCAGGTTCAATTCCCAGCACCCACACAGCGGCTTACACTGTCTGTAACTCCAGTTTGAGGGGACCTGACAACCAATGGCAAAACACCAATTTACAATATTATTATTATTATTATTATTAAAATAAAGAAAGAAGATGTGCCAGTAGTGGTGGCACACACCTTTCATCCCAGCACTCCGGAGGCAGAGGCAGGTGGAGCTCTGTGAGATGGAGGCCAGCCTGGTCTACAGAGTGAGTTCCAGGACAGCCAAGCCCACACAGAGAAATCCGACCTAACAAACAAAACAAACAAATAAATAAATAGAAGATGCTTAGTACTGGGGAAATAAAAAAACATTAAAAGATAGGTGATGGAGAGAGGGGTCATGAGGTGGGCTGCGGTGGCCTCGCTGAAGACGGACTTTCCTTCAGAAATTGAGAAGAAACCATGTGGAACTGTTCAGAGAACATGTAGGAGATTGTTCAGTCAGCAAGGCCAGACAATGGAAAGGCCCCCCGGAGGCCCTCCTGCCCCAGCATAGGAGGGACAGGCAGGGGGTCCTGAGGCAGGGCTGGGGGCCAGACAATGGGAAGCCAGGAGGCCCTCCTGCCCCAGCATAGGAGGGACAGGCAGGGGGTCCCTGAGGCAGGGCTGGGGGAAGCAGAGGGAAGTGTCCAGTGGGCACTGAAGAGGGGGAAGTACTCTGGGCCTGTCTGCCACCGCAGGATGTTTGGGCTTTTTGCAGCATGAGAACAATGCCAGACGCTGAAATGAAAGGGAGTAAGGTCTGATTCGGTGGTGACTCTAAGGGCTTTTAGTTTTCTTTGTTTTGCTTTGCTTTTTGTTTCTTTTGTTTGTTTGTTTTGCTTTCTGTTTGGGGCTGGTTTTTTGTTTGCTTTTTTGAGACAGGGTTTCTCTGTGTAGTCCTGGTTGTCCTGAAACTTATTCTGTAGACCAGGCTGCCCTTTAACTTACAGAGATGCACCTGCCTCTGAGTGCTGGGATCAAAGACATGCACCACCCTGTGCCTGGCTGGTTGGTTGCAGGTTTTTTTGTTTTGTTTTAAGTAGACAATACTATTTATTTATCTATTTACTTTTAATGTGCATGAGTGTTTTGTCTATATGTGAAAATGTGTACCACATGCATGTCTGGTGCCTGAGGTCACAAGAGGGCATCAGATCACCTGGAACTGCAGTTATCAGAGGGTTGTGAGCGGCCACATGGGTGCTGGGAATCCAATTAGACCCCTCTACAAGAGCAGCCAGTGCTCTTAACCACTGAGCCATCTCTCCACCCCCCTCCTTCGGACAAGATATTGATATGTAGCCGTCATTAGAATGGAACTCCCTCTACACAGCAGGATGGTCTTGCGCTCCTAGATGTCCACCTGCCTCTGTTTATCCAGTGCTGGGATTACAGGCGTGTGCCACCACAGCCAGCTAGTAAGTCTACGTGTTATATAGATCGCTCCAGTTGCTGAACTGAGAGATGGCTCAGAGGTTTAGAGTCTGTACCACTATTCTAGAAGAGCCACTAAGTTTGGTTCCCAGCATCCACATCAGAGGGCTGACAACTGCCCGTAACTCCAGCTCCAGGGTTCCAAAGCCTCTGCCCTTCTGAGGCACTTGCACCCATGTGTTCATACACATATTTTTTAAGTCTAGGAAATGAAGTGAGAAAAGAAGGGAGAAAGAAATGAAGATAGATGAGAAAGGGCTGCTGAGAAGAATGGAAATGGAAGAGTTGAGCTGGGTGATGGATGAGCTGGAGCTGGTAAAGGATGCTGGAGAAAGTGAGCTAGGAGACAGTAACGGGTGGGCGTACAGTGATGCCTGGAAATGAGAGAATGCATTTGATGTGGCTGGAAGCCTCCTGACCATGTACGGTGGCCAGTACACAGTGAGTCCCAGATGAGCTCTTACAGTAAGGAGGAGTATGTGGGAAGACCCTGGAGGGACTCTCGGGAGTCTGCCTTGACCCCAGTGAAAACGCTAAGCAACTGACTTCCTTTCGAACACCTTACAGCAGTGAGACTTGATCAGTGAGTGACAGAAAGGATAGCCCCTAAAGAAAATCTGAAAAACAAAAGTATTCGGGGAGCTGGAGAAGACTCAGCAGCTAAGAGCACTTGATTGCTCTTCAACAAATCCTGAGTTCAATTCCCAGCACTTACACTGGTGACTCACATCTCCTTGAAACTCCGATTCCAGGTATCTGACACCGTCTTCTGACCTCCATAAAAGCCTGCACACACTGGGCAGTAGTGGTACACGCCTTTGGTCCCAGCAGTCGGGAGGCAGAGACAGAAGGATCTCTGTGTGTTGGAGGCCAGCCTGGTCTCCAGGAATGAGCTCTAGAACAGGCTCCAAAGCTACACAGAGAAACCCTGTCTCAAAAATATAAACAAACAAACAAACAAAATAACAACAACAAAAAGAACTTGTGCAGAGCGGTGGTGGCACACGCCTTTAATCCCAGCACTTGGGAGGCAGAGGCAGGCAGATCTCTGACTACGAGATCTGGTCTACAAGAGCTAGTTCCAGCAAGACAGGCTCCAAAGCCACAGAAAAACCCTGTCTTAAAAAACAAAACAAAAACGAATCTGCATACATGTGCACATATACACATAAAAGTAAATCTCTTAAAAAGAAAGAAAGCACTGCCCACTCTTCCAAAGGTCCTGAGTTCAATTCCCAGCAACTACATGGTGGCTCACAACCATATATACTGAGATCTGGCGCCCTCTTCTGACATACAGAGATACTTGCATGCAGAGCACTGTATATGATAAATTAATCTAGGAAGGAAGGAAGGAAGGAAGGAAGGAAGGAAGGAAGGAAGGAAGGAAGGAAGGAAGGAAGGAAGGAAGGAAGGAAGGAAGGAAGGAAGAAGAAGAGAGGCTGGCCATGCAGTGTGGCACAGACCTTATATCCTAGTACTCTGAAGGTAGAGGGGCAGGTGATCTCTCTGAGTCCAAGGCTAGCCTTGTCTACAGAGCAAGCTCCCGAACAGCCAGGGCAGTTACACAGAGAAGCCCTGTCTTGAAAAACAACAAAAGAAAAAGGAAAAGAAAGAAAAAAGAAGCCTGCCTTCAAAATTTGACAAGGTCTAGGTGAGACAGTGGCAAGCCTACAATCCTAATAGGAGGCAAGAAGATCGTTACAAGTTCAAGTATAGTTTAATCTACATAGGGAGTTTTAGGTAAACCAATTCTGTCCAAACAAAACAAAGCAAAATCCCGAAACAAACAAACAAACAGGCCTTAAATCCCAGAACCCAAGAACAGCCTGGATGCTACCTCCCGAATTTACAGAAGGCAGCCTCTGCTGCCCTCTGGTGGTCTGGGCTGTGCGGGGGACCCAGATTATACGAAGGAGGCAGAAGAGCAGAGAGGGAGAAATGATCCCAAAATGCTTGGGTCTCCACGCGGGTATTGTGGGCAGGTGAATACTACAGGGATCCAGTCTGGGCCCACTTGCTACCTGACCTTGGAGGAGACGCCAGAATGGACCCTTTTTCTCTGCCTCCATCTATCAGATGCTGGAATCACAAGCATGCATCATTATGTTCAGTTTCGGTAGTGCCAGCGATGGAACCGGGGCTTCATACGTGCTAGAGAGCACTCTACCAATTGAGAAATTCTGCTGTATCCCCAACCAATAACCTGATGCCTCTCTCACCTTCTGGGGGTGGAACCCAGGGCTGTGCACGTGGCAGGCAGGCAGTATGCTCCTGAGCTACCTTCCCTAGTCCCATTTATTGTACTAAGTGTTCTCAAAGCCCCTTCAGGTATTACTCCATTTCTCTCCATAGCTCACCCTCGACTTTAGGGTCAAACTCCACAGTGCATCCCAGCTCCCACAGTGCATGTCTTGGGCTGGGTACAGTGACCGACAATGAGCCTTCAGGCAAGACAGCCAGTGAAGAAATCACAAATCCACCTTCTAAATGTCCAGTCTCAGCTGTGAAGTGAAAGCAGAGAGGGAGGGAAAGTCCTAAACAGAATGTATAAAACACCAGGAGAGACAGCTGCCACTGGAGGCGTTCTAAGGACCGGCTGATAATAGCTACAAGGGAAGAGGACTTGCATGGACGGATTCTGGTGCCGGGCAAGAGAAGAGCAGCAGTGTACCACAGAGGGCACGAAGCAAGCAAGAAGATGCAAAATAGGGGCTGCTTTGTGAAACTAGGACTCGACGGCCACGGACTGCCATTCCGCAGTGGCGAGACTAGAGCCTAAGGCAGGAGACAAGAAGCGCTGGAAGTCGGTAGCAGCCACAAGTGGTGGCCCGAGGACTAGGGAGAGGAAGATGAGGAGTCTGGTCCGCCACGGTTCCTGAGATGCTTGCGCTCTGTGCCCGCCAGGGGGCGCCGCTCCTCCGTAGAGAATTCCCCGGCCGCTGAAATCGCGTGCTCTGGCCTGGAGTTCCCGGAAGAGGCGGGGCAACTCTACACGAGACCAGTTCCGCCTTCAACTCGACCGGAGCTACATTTAAGTGGGGAAGCAGTGAAAGAATTTAGGAGGGATGTCGAGAGCTGAGGGGTATTAGAGGACTGTGATCAGAGTCAGAAGACAAGCAGTACCCCACGAGGGTGCACCCTGCAGAGCCCTAAGATTCACCCCTGAGCAGACCCCAGTTTTTTATCTTCTTTAATAGTTCTGTGGACTCCAGTCTGTCACTGGCTAAGGGCCGGGAAGGCGTCCTGTAGATAGTTAAGTGCAGAAAGGTGAAGAAACCATTATGGGGAGTGTTGTTGAGCCAGCTAGATGGCTCAGGGGGTAAAGGCCCTTGGGTGCAAGCCTGACACCCGACAATGTGAGTTAAATTCAGAGAGGGACGGAACTGGCCCCGAAAAGTTGTCCTTTGTTCTCCACGTGTCCTACTACACACACACACACACACACACACACACACACACACACACACACACACACACACACACACACACACGCTACCAACAATTATTTATTTATTTTAAGACCAGATCTCACCATGTAGCCCCAGCTGGCCCGAAACTCATGAACTCATGATCCAGACCAAGCTGGCCTCGACTTCTCAGAGATCTGCCTGCCTCTGCCTCCTGAATGCTGAGACTAAAGGCATGCGCCACCACACTCGGCCTTAAAGGTTGTTTTAATATATAATGAGCTGCTTCTATTTGGAGAAAAGCCTAAACCTTCAGAGAAGATAAAAGGAGACCAACCAGTTCCTTGGGGGGAAGCAAAAAACAGCCCCTTAGTGTATTTGTATACACACATCTAAGATCTCTTCTCCTAGGAAACACTGGACAGTCCTGTGGGACAGGCTTCACTCCATCATCCTCACATGATGGCTGCTCCCTGCCGCCCAGCCTTCCAGCTGGTCCTTAGGCTGTATTTCTCATAGAAGCCAGAGGGATCGTCAACATATCAGATCTTGGGGCTGGAGAGATGGCTCAGCAGTTAAGAACACTTGCAGAGGACAGAATTCAGTTCCTAGCACCCATGTTGGGCAACTCAAATGCATGAAGACCAGCCCCTGGAGACCTGACACCCTCTTCTGACCTCCAAGGGCACCTGTATTCGCATGCACACACCCACACACATACATGTACATACACATAATAATTTTAAAGTGGAAGAAGGAAAGGCAGGCAAGAGGGATGGCTCAGCAGTGGATGCTCTTCCAGAGGCCCGACATTTGTTTGCTATCATACAGGGTGGCTCACAACTGTCTGAGTTCCAATTCCAGGGGATATTAGACCCTCTTCTGAATTCCTTTTTTTTTTTTTTTTTTTTTTGGTTTTCACTATGTAGCTCTGGCTATCCTAGAATTCTCTATGTAGACCAGGTTGACCTCAAACTCACAGAGATCTATCTGCCTCTGCTGGAACTAAAGGCTTATGCCACCATGCCCAACTTAAATCTTTTTTAAAAAATTAAAATTGGGGCAGGATGGTGGTGGTTCAGGCCTTTAAACCCAGCACTTGGGAGACAAAGGCAGATGGATCTCTGTGAGTTCAAGGCCAGCCTGATCTACAAAGCTAGTTCTAGGACAGTCAGAACTGTTCCACAGAGAGACCATACCTCGGAAAAAAAATAAATAAATTAAACCTGGGGCTGAAGAGATGTCTCACTGGCTGAGAGCACTGGCTCTTAGAGAGGACCCAGGTTCTGTTCCCAGCATCCACATGGCAGTTCACAGCCACAATTCTAACCCCAGGGGATCTACCATCCTCTTCTGGCCTCCATGGACACCAGGCACACACGTGATGTACATACTTACATAGATGCATATTTAAAAAAATAACAAAGCAAATTAAAAATTACTTAGTGTGGTGGGACATGCCTTTAATACTAATAGTTGGGAGGCAGAGACTGATAGATCTCTGTGAGTTCAAGGCCAGTCAGTGCTATATAGTGAGACACTGTGTAAATAATTAGTTAATTAAAAAACAAATCTTAAAAGATGAAATGTCAGATCTTGTCACTCAGCCTGAAAAAGGGAGGGGTGGGGGGAGACTTCTCTTTCATCATGCTTGGAATACAGAATACAGTGTGACTCTTTTTTTTTTTTCCCCCTAACCTGTGACTCTTATAGGCATGACTCTTTCTTGCCTGTGGCCTTTATGACCTTTATGATCTGACCTCCTCCTTTCTGGTGCTAGTTTACACCCTGCCCTGCTTCGATGGTGACATGTACTGGTCTTCATGAAGGGCCTTTTTTTTTGGATTTTCAAGACAGGGTTTCTCTGTGTACCTTCAGAGCCTGTTCTGGAACTCACTCTGTGGACCAGGCTGGCCTTGAACTCACAGAGAACCACCTGCCTCTGCCTCCAAAGTGCTAGGATTAAAGGCATGCGCCACCACCACCACCAGGCAATCTGAGGGCCTTTTCCTGGCTGATGGCTTCTTGCAGGCTGGTCCTCCAGGGGCCTGTCTTGCTCCTCACCAGGCTCCTCTCGATTGTTGCTTTTGGTTGCTTCCTACAGGACAGCACAATGACCCTGTGCTTTCCTGACCCAGTGACCAGCTGTCCCCCCAGAACAAGCTCCCTGTTTTTCTTCCCTCTCTATTTGGGATCACCATCTACAGAAAGCTCTCATGCCCACATGGCAAGGTGCACCCTGCTCGATGGCTGCTGTTACATCACCTTCATTAGAACTGTTTTTGCCTCTTCATTAAATTAAATTCCAGGAAGCAGTACTAATGGCAGCACTAACGAGGCACGGGAGAGGCTGCCAGCCCCAGTCTTTGGACAGCATGGAAGGGAGGACTAGGCAACAACCTGAGCAAAATGGGGGCTCCTGGGACAAAGCTGATTATCATTTCCAATGCCCTCCTAGGACGCTGAGCTTCACCTGGGAGGCAGCCTCTGAGGCACAGTGAAAGACTGGGCCCTGAACTCTTCAAGCACTACGAGAAGGGAGGGCAGGGAGGGCTCACTTCTTGGCCCTAAAGCCTGTTCTACTGCAAGGTTCCAGGGCATCCCTCCTGTTTATCACAGAAGTGCCACTAAATGCCAGGACAAGTAGGATTGCCAAGGATAGACCTGGGTCCCGCATTTGGAGATGCTAGGTGACCTTCCTCCTCGGGGGACATCTCTCACATCACTATCCTTGCACACATCTCACATTAATAGCCAGGCTCTCTCCTGCCCCAAGATCTGTGTTTGCTGTTGCCCGAGCCTGCCCCCCTCCTTTGTGCTTGTCACAAAGTGGGTCTCTTTCCATGAGACAGAGTTCCCTTTCTCAAGCTGGCATCCCTGTACATATCTTCCAGCGACTCTGGTGTTATTTACCCTGTACATTTCCCCTGAAGCTGGAGTTGCTTTCCCTGTTTACTTGAGCGTGTGTTCCTGAGGGCGGAGTCCACCTGTCTTCCCTGCCCTCGGTTCCTTCTCTGCCTTGGCACCCAGAAATTCCCAGTTCTTGAGCAGAAGAGCAGGTGAAGTTTCCCAGACACTGGGGTGGAGTGTATGTGTGTGTGGGAGGGTGGGGTGGGGATCTTGTCTAATCCAGAACTTCTGGGCCAAGAGTTCAGGGTCTTCATCTCTCTAAGTGGAAGTCAATAATTTGTGAAGAGATGCTTAGAAAGGGGAAACTTAGGCTCTAGGGTCCCTGACTTGGTCTGTTCCTTTTGGGGGGGAAAAGCACCCTGGCAGGGACCGGGAAGAGAGGGAAGATCGCCCACTCCAATTTCAGAATCACTGCAAGGGGAAGTTCAGGGGACAGACCAGGAGGTGGAGTTTGGTGATGGCGGTGGGGGGGAATGAAGGGTGCTGGGGGGGGCGGTGGGAGGCTGAGGTGAAAGGTTGGGGGGAGGCTGGAGGGCAGAGGGAGACTGGGTAGGTGTAGCCAGGATAGGAGCTCTGGCCACTGAAAGCCTCAAACCAAGCAGAAGTTGCCAAGGTCATGTCTCCAAGGTACTGATTTGGTAGTCATGGGTCTTTGCCTGCAGACTCCCAGCCTCCTAATTGCCATGGAGGTGGGATAGCTAGGATCTTGGACCTCTCTTGGGGTCCTGACCATTCCTGGACTCAGGACCAGGGCAACAGACACATCCACTGTGAAACTGTCTTTGGGGAAGTGCTGGCAGCTTCCTCTTCCTGGCGCCTGTAGGCTCGGGTGTCAAAGCCCACTGAAGGGGTCTCTGTTCCTCACCCTGCTCAGGACTGTGACTTGACAGGAACTCAGGACAAGCTGGACATGCTCTGCGGCCTGTGGTGAGCCACAAGACTGTTCTGGCTCTAGGGGGGGTGGGACAGTAGTTCCCTTCAGCAATTCAGCTGCTCGCCACTCTGACTGCTGGATATCACCTCACTTGTTTTATAGTCAATTCTAGGATCCCTGTGGTGCTCAGGATAAACTGCCCTCTGCCCTCAAAGCCCTCCTGGGTTCCTGCCTCTCATGGCAGCTGAGACAAGTCACCCCTGTCCTCCTTGGGGGGAGGGGGACTGGTTCAGTTATAAACAAGGGGTTTCTCAAACTCTAACCCTTAACCCACCCATCCCCACTCGTCAGTCCTATCTTTCTCCTTTGTGAAATACATGCTCTACGTCTGAGCTACACCCCCATATATCCTTTCTCCTTCGCATTTGTGGTTCCTTCCTCCTCTAAACATTTTCTTATTTATTTTTTGTTTGCTTGTTTTTCTAGACAGGGTTTCTCTGTGGCTTTGGAGGCTGTCCTGGAACTTGCTCTGTAGACCAGGCTGGCCCCAAACTCACAGAGATCCACCTGTGTCTGCCTTCTGAGTGCTGGGATTAAAGGCGTGCACCATCACCCAGTTTATTTATTTTATTTTATGGCTATGTGGGCTTTTGCCTGCATATATGTTTGGGCACCACTTACATGCAGTGCCCGAGGAGGTCAAAAGGGGATGTCAGATCCCCCTTGACCGGAGTTAAGGATGGTGGTGAGCCGCCATGTGGGTGCTGAGAGCCAAACCCAGGTGCCCTGGAAGATAGCAATGCTCCTAACTGCTGAGGCATCTTTGCAGCTCACCATGCCTCTTTCTGTAATGTTCTTTCTCACTGTTCTTCTCCCTTAAGCACTCAGAGTATCTCTTCCACCAAGAAAGTTCCCTGGACTTCCCAGCAACATTAGTTTTTCCCTTATCTACATGTACTATTATGGTAATTTTTTCTTACTTATTGTTGGGGGGAGGTCTGAGACAAGGTTCCCACTATATAGCCCATACTGGCCTCAGATTTGTTATGGAGCTGAAGGTGACCCTCAATTTCTGATACTCCAGCCCCCACCTCTGCATTGTTGGGGTTATAGGTGGTCTACATTCATCGCTAAGATAAGGAAATCCCAAGTAGGGTAGAGTAGACTTGGGTTAATTTATTAATGTAATTGGACAAATATTTACCTGTTGCCCCATAGAAGACCTGGAAACAGGACCCTGGGTCATGAGACTCACTTCAGGTTCTCAACCTTCCTAATGCTGTGACCCTTTACTGCAGCTCCTCCTGCTGTGGAGACCCCAAGCATAATACTAGTTTCTTTGCTACTTCATACCTGTAATTTTGTTGCTGTTAGGAATTCTAATGTAAATAGCTGATACACACGACCTCTGTGAAAGGGTAGTTTGACTCCCAGAGAGGGTCACCACCCACAGGTTGACAGCCACTGCTCCAGTAGAATACATCTGGAGATAGGACTGTGGACCCCAGAGACACCTACCTATTCCACAGCCAGGAGGAAAAAAAGTAGTTGGAGATGGTGGTGATTAATGGGATAAAAGATAAAGTGGGGCAGCAAGGCAGGGCAGAGGGGTGTCATGGTGGTCTAGTTCTATAATCCCAGCTCTCTGGAAGCAGGAGGATCGTCACAAGCTTCAGGTCAGCCCGATTTGTATAGAGTTTGAAGTCATCCTCTGAGTGGGGACAGCCTCTACAGGGTCTTTAAAAGTCACTATTTTAACAACATACCCACACTGGAGCATTCTATGTGCCACACATTCTGAACATTTCTGCCCTTGGTCCTGTGCATTGGCTATAAACAGACCAGCTTCACTGGTAAGAGGACCAGATGTAGGAAGCCTCTGATGCTGTCCACAGTAACACACAGCCAGCAACTTTCCCAGAGTCCTTTTTGGCAATAACTGTCCTACCTCTAGCAACGATTGTTTGTTTGAGGCAGGGTCTCTCTACGCCTGTCCTGGAACTCTCTTCAGAAATTAAGCTGGCCATGCGCCACAGATATTCACCTGCCTCTGCCTCCTGAGTGCTGGAATTGAAGGTGTTCACTACTACTCTAGAGTTTTTGCAAATTTTAAATCAGGGTTTGCAAGCTTTATCCTCGGGGTACGAGGGAGCTACAGAAGGTCTGTAAAAAGGGAGTGGTGTGATTTGCTCCAGTTGTCCTACTGGCCACTGGGAAGATGGACTGGAGAAGTAGGAGAGCTGGGGAGGATGATGTCTTCCTGGAATGGGAGATAATGGCGACGGAGGACAGACAGGCTTTAAGGAGGAATTAAAGATAGGCTAACTGTGTACACATTTGGTGGGAGTGAAGGGTCCTGGCTCTGCCCAGTGGGAGGCACCATGAAGTGATTGTCCAGGAACAGGTACAAATAGGGAGGGATGTACCCAGTTCTGGGCAGAATGGGTCTGTGGGAGTCGGAGGTATCTGGCAGGGGCTCTAACTCGGGACTGACAATCAGGAAGAAATCAGATGAGATAACCATGTGAATTCGAAATTGATGGAAAGGGAGGCCTGGCCACAGCTCTGGGTACTCACTTGGAGATGAGGAAAGAGCAGCCAGAGCATTGCCAGAGCCCCTGGGAAGAAAATGGGGCTGGGAAGGAATGGCTGGCTGCTGGGAAAGGTAGGTGCAAGAGCTGTGGGATCTGGCCCAGTGCTGAAGAAGGCCGTGTCTTCTTGCTCCACCTCCATAGACTGGGGTCTGTGTGCTGCCCACCTCCCTAGAGTGGGGCCTCCAAGGGGCTGACAGGTTCGTTTGTTGCCTGGCAACTGAGAGAGCTGTTGGCTGTTGCTAGGAGCAAGCTAGGGAGGCCAGAGTAGCAAAGCTCCGAAGCACAGGGCGGGGCAGACAGGGGGGAGGGGAAGGCAGCGGGGGAGGGGCTGGCTTGGAGAGGGATTTGTGTGTTATCTGTGTATTGTAGACTGCGCTCTTCTGTGTACCCATACTCATGATGTGTTCTGTGCATCTGTCGTGTTGGAGGTAAATCCTACAGGTGGATCTATACAGTATATCCGTAGATAGCATTACGAGTTTTTATCCCATTTAATGCATGCCTGGGGCAGGGCCTGTTTGAGCTATGGCTTCAGGCAGAAAGATCCCTGAGGGAAGCTCTGGATGATTACAGGCTAATGACTCCTCAACAGGGAAGGCATTCAGCTGATTTGGACACATGAACCCTCCAGAGAGAGAGAGAGAGAGAGAGAGAGAGAGAGAGAGAGAGAGAGAGAGAGAGAGAGAGGTTCAAACAGAACATCCTACTATCCTACTATCCTACTGCATAATGATTGGAAAATGCTTCAACAGTTGGGGGTCATAGGTTCCTCTTAAAAAGCAGATCATAAAGATTTGAAACCTCTCCACTCCCTTCTTTGCTCAGCCATAGGGTTGCAGCCACTACCCAGAAGAGACATGGAACCGAGGAAGCCTCCAGAGGCTGACAGAATGAAAGGGACAAACGATAAGATCATGGCAACTTTTGTTTCCATAAGTCCAGTCGCAACGTTCTGTTCCTTCTTTCTATCTCTCCTGTTAAGAGTCCTGTTTGACTGGCTGAATCCCGGGATTACTGCCTGCGGGAGAATGCTTCCCAACCTATTAGGCAAAAGGACTAAGGTGTAGATGACAGGGGAAGATAGTCCAGACAAAGGTGTAAAGACAGCAATCAGCTGTTTTTGCTTTTGGACAACTCAGAGAGAAAGCTGCCTTAAAGAAAACCAAGACCCAGAAAGGCATCATTTGCCCTCCGCAGGGCCGATTTTAGTAGATTCCCAAAGAAGTTTATGGGTTCACTTCTAGCAAGTGAAGACACACCTCCTCCATCTTACTCTTGTAATTCACAAAAACTCAAGAGTCCTGGTTTCTTTTTGGCCTGTACCAAGGGCGGGCAGCCAGTCCCGACGACCCTTGGGCTACCAGATCAACGGGTCCAACTGTCTTGAAACAGAGCCCCAGGCTCTCAGCACCCAATCGGAGCCGAGCTCCGCCTGCAGCCCGCCCAGAGGCCTGAGCCTGTTAGTTCTACCAGTAATGCCTTCCCTAGCAGCAGCCCGCTTTCAGCCTGCGCCCAGGCTTGGACTGCGCCTAACTTCTCCCTTTACTCCTCCCTCTAACCAATCACCATCCCCAAATTTCCTTTGGCCCCACCTCCAGACCCGCCCCGGTCCAGTCTCGGGCTTGGTTCGCCCGGGCCCCACCCCTGGCCCGCCCCGCCGTCGGTGCGCGGCGGCCGGGAAGGCGCCTCCCGCAGTCGCTCGGAACTGCGGACCTGAGAGCTTCCCGCAGAGGGCCGTCGGTGGGAGCGGAGTGGGTCGGGCGGGGCCGAGCCGGGCCGTGGGCCGTGTGGGGGCCAGGCCGGGCCGGCGGACGGCAGGATGGGCTGCACCGTGAGCGCCGAGGACAAGGCGGCAGCCGAGCGCTCTAAGATGATCGACAAGAACCTGCGGGAGGACGGCGAGAAGGCGGCGCGGGAGGTGAAGTTGCTGCTGTTAGGTGAGGCAGCGCCCGGTTCTGGGACCCTTGACTCTCAGCGCTAATCCCCAGACAAGGATCTGAAACTGCTCGGCGTGGGTACTGCCTATACCGCTTGAAGCCCCTAGGTTCACCCTTTAGGATCGGAAACTCTAGATTGGTCTAGATAATCCTCGTCCGGGACTTTAGTTTAGACCCTCAACTCATCCCAGATCCCAAACCCCCAAACCCAGACACCAAACCTTGCTTGACTACTCCTGCTCACTATCCAGTCTCAGAGATCTCAGCCCTGCCTTGTATTTCCACACTTTCTCGGGCTTTACTTAAACCCTCAGAACCCCACTGGTTCCCACCTTCAAGCTCCACCTGCTCTATTCCTATTGGCACGAACATTGCTCGGGACCCTTGTCAAGCCCCAGCCTCTTCCCTAGCCTTACTCTGGGGTCGGCATCCTCCACCTGGGTTCCCTGACCCCCTAAGAACCTCTTAGGGGGGAAACTGACTGCTCTCAAGTCCTCCCGAGCGCTTCCATGCCAGGTCTGCCTCTGCAGGCATCTGCCCCCAGGTCATCTGCCCCTCTTAAGTCCTCTCTCATACTGGCATTGTGCACCCTTCTCTACCAGGCGGGCTTTGATGGGAGGAGGGGGGCCAGGGGCTGGAGTGGGTCTAGACTGAGTTGGACAGGACCCTCCTCTCCCCAAGAGCCTGAACTGAGTCACACTGGGGAAGAAGGACCAGGCCTCAAGCATCTATGGGAAGTTCATTCCCTGGGAATGTGTTTCCTAGTTTCCAAGGCTTGTCTGGGCCAGGGCCAGGGGAGTCTGGGCAATAGGAAGGAACATGGAGGAGTTAGGGTTGTAGCCACTTCCAAGGCCACGGAAGATGGTGGCTGCTGGGATTGAGGGGAAGTGGAAGTTGAGACAACCGACATATTGCTGCCCCTGTGTGTCTGAAGAGATCTGCTGACGGGCGCCGGGGTTCTCAGACCTAGGGCTGAAAGGCCCGAGAGATGGCCTAGGATACTGAGTGGACCTGTTGGTTCCCACAGGAATCCTGTGATGGGGAGTGGTGGGCAAGGCCAACGAAGTCTTGGTGGGAGTCAGCTACCGGCAGCCCTGAAGCATCCCAGCTAGGCTTTGGCAAAGGCAGTGGGCCTGGTGGTTGTGTCCAGTCTCCCACTGGGAGTCGGAGTGTTTCCCTGCGGAAGCCTCATTTGGAAACATGGGGTCCCCTGGATTGAGGGGAGGAAGGCCCTAGCAGCAGCTGCAGCAGCAGCAGCAGCGCAGCGCAATCGGCTGGGTAGTATGTGGGGGGGTGTGGCCCCTCAGTCCCAGGGCCGCCGTGGGGCCTGCTGGCTATGAAAAGCCTGGCATTTTTTGCCAGGCCTGTGGCCGGGAAACAACATGTATGTCTTTCTGGATCCATCTGTTGACTGTCCCGGCGGACCCGGCCTGGGGGCACAGCCCCGGAGGTTTCAAAATGGCATCCGCTCCACTGCTGCCGCGGGGAGGAAGAGAAGGGGCGGGAAGGGGCGGCGGCCCAGCCTCCTGGGCTGCTTTGCGTTGGGCGCTTGCCTCTTCCTGTCTCTGCTGCGAGTGCGGCAAGCAGTGAGTGGGTGTCGACGCGGCGGCGGAATGTCCGTTGCTGCTGAGCCTGCGGAGGGCACTTCCGGGACCGCTACCTCCCAGTGCCCAGCCTGGAGCCCCCTACCAGCCCCTCCCAGGTTTATTGCAGTTACTGTGGTAGCGAAGGATTTGTGGGTCTGGACCAGAGAGCCCCGGAAAGGGGGTTGGTTGCACAGGACTCCTGGCCTGTTCTGTAACACAAGGCTTCCTCTATCCTGACAGGCTTGCCTCTTAGAGCCCAGCTCAGCTTTTGGGACAGGCTAGGTGGGACCCGGTATCCCTTCCTACACTAGGCTGGCAACAGCCAGTGGTATAAGATCTGACTTAGCACTTTACACTTTATTAAGGAACCGTTTATCCCAGGATCCTGACTCTCTGGCCTTTCCTTCCTCCAAAATGGAATTCCTGGCTTGTATCAGAGGAGTACCCGCTGTGAGGCTAAGACCAGGGAGAGGGTGCACAACCAAGGGCTGAGAGCTCTGCCCGAAATGGACAACAGTCATTGCTACCTGGGAAGGGCTTGAGTCATCCACTCCTCATGAAGGAGTGAGTTGACAATGCGATTCCAGCCGTAGTAGGTTCAGAATTCCAGGCATCGGTTCTACGTAGCCGGAGACTCTGTCCAGGCAACGGGGACTTAAGCTGGGCAAGTGCCAATCTTCCCTCCCAGCCAGAACCACGCCTGCTGCCCCACCCGCACTGTCTCCCTCCATACCCTGTAACCCTGCCAACACCCGGTCACAGTCACTGTCGCCAGGACAGAGGCAGATAGATGTGGTACACACTTGCAAGATAGTTTCCTCTGGCAGCTTGGCGAGGCAGGTAGAGAAGATGACACCAGTCTCACTGAATGGGAACCCCCTCAGCCCCACAGTTCAACCTGACTGACTGGCCAGGCCCAGGGGTCGGTGGACTCTGGGTGACAGCCTGAACTGGACACACCAGGAAAAAACAGTGTCCACTGTGGACTCCACGAAGGCTCAGAGTGTCGATGCTGTGTTTTGTCTCGCCATGGGACTTGGTGTCTTTCCTGTTTGGTTAATGTTCCATTTATAGAGCTTCTAGAATCCTCCCAGTAGTCCCACCAAGGCGTGATGCCCCCAAGGACTGATGTATGTACATCTCTGCTCCCTGGGTTCCTGCTGTCCCCACTAGAACATGGTACTGGCCCTTGAGGGAACAAGGCAGGGTTAGGTCTTTTCCGTTTGTGTTTTGAATGAAGGATGGATTTGGTAGACTGGGTTGTGGGGTGGGTAGGTAGAGGTCTCTGTGTCACAATTTGAGGTACTGTGAGCAGGTGACAAGTGCTCATTGGGAGACCAGTGACCAAGAGTACCCCAGGCTGGGCAGTGCAGGGACTGTTCAAAGCCAGGCTTCAGTGGATTTACAAAAGGAAAAGGAAGGCGTTTGTAGCTGTGTCCTGTCTGTGTCTAGCAAAAGGTGGGCATACGGTATTGGTGCATATTAAATATGTGTATAAACGATGAAGCTCCCGAACACATCCTGCAACAGGCCACAGTCCTCAAGGGTGAGAATGAGAATGAAAATATAATCTGGGGCTGCCAACCAGGAGTCAGAGGGGAGGGCTGGCCTGCGATCCTGACTAGCTAGGCAGTGGGACTATTCTGATGGTGACCGAAGGGATGCTTTCTGGAGGAGTCCCTCAGTAGCTTGCAAAATGAACATCATTGGCCCCATGAGATGGCTCACCATTGACAAATGCCAGGCACCAGGGCAGAGAATCAATTCAACAAAGGCACTGAGACAGAAGTTGTGGCCTAGATTCCCAAGACTCTGGTGGGTGTTTCCTGGCCCAAAACTGGAGGCACACCCTGGCTGGACCACCCTGGGGGTCATGTAGATATAAGTTAGAATCCTGGGGCTGGAGAGATGGCTCAGCAGTTAAAAGTACTGCCTGTGCCAGGTGGTGGTGGTGGTGCATGCCTGTAATCCCAGCACTGGGGAAGCAGAGGCAGGTGGATCTCTGGGAGTTCAAAGCCAGCCTGGTCTACAGAGCAAGTTCCAGGACAGGCTCTAAAGTTATACAGAGAAACCCTATCTCAAAAAACCAAAAAGAGCGGAAAAAAAATACTGGCTGCTTTTCCAGAGGACCTGAGTTCAATTCTCAGCACCCACACAGCAGCTCACAACTGTCTGTAGCTGCAGTTCCAGGGGATCCAACACACAGCATACTTGCAGGCAAAACACCAGTGAATATGAAATAAAATTTAAAAAAAAGTTAGAATCCTGGCTCTACCTTTTGCAAGAGCTGCCTATCATGTACAACTCAGGGGTTGTGGACATAGTGTACCAGATCCTTGGGGGTTATAAACAAACAAACAAACAAAACCAAATAAGGGATCCTCTGCTACCTCTGACAGAGCTTTCTGGGTACAGAATAGGGACGCTGGGGAACTCCCTTCCCTGCCCCCAGGAGGTTCACAGCAAGTGGGAGGCCTGGGTTTGCAGAGAATTGATGTTGGATGAAGTGGCTGACTTCTAGGGCTTGAAGGCCTAATCTCTGGGGACCTAGCTTTGAGGGTGTGACAGAGCTCTTCGAGCCAGGTGGGCTGGTACCCAGGCAGCCTCCCTCCCCTAACCCGGTTCTCCCCTGCTGGAGCTCATTAGCACTTGAATGGGGGGCTGGCCTGCCTGGGCCTCAAAGTCTCTTCCCACCCCTCCCCCAGGCTGGGCAAGGCTTTGTCTGCCGGGGTGAGCCTGGACGAGCTCCCACGCTTGGGAGGGAGTGGGGGGTCCAAGCCATTTCTAGCCTCCTCTGTCTGCATCTTGCCTAGCCCTGCTAGGCTCAGCCCTGCCCATCACTCCAGTCCCAGTACCGCCAACTTAAAAGCTGCACAGTACCCTGACAGAGAGGAATCAATAGGGACTAGGTATTTTAAGGGATATTCCTGAACTGCTGAATCAGGACAGCTCAGGCTAGGGCATCCCTGGTTGAGGGTTGGGGGCGGTCCTTGGAACAGACTCAAACAGGTGGTCATTAGTCCGGATGAGCTGCTGCTGGGCTGGAGGTGCAGTCCAGCCAGCTGAGGGACACGCAGGTTTCCACACCAGAAGCTCTCAGGCAACATCGAGCCATCTACTATTTTCAAATCAGAGCCTAGGCTGCCAGATGTGGAGTGGACATAGCCAGGGTTCGTTTGGGTCTGTGAAGCTTGTAGGGTTGGCTCTGGGCTGATGTGAGAAGTAAGGTGAACATTGAATTTCCCACCAAGTGGCAGCCAGAGGTGGGGCTGCGGCTGCAGTGATCCATCCCAGTGATGTATGTCTCCAGGCCTCCATAGCACTGGTGGATACGGCTGGTACGGAGACACTTGGGCCACTGGAACGCACTCTGGTCCTTATACCCTGTCTGCAGCCTGCACTCTTCACTGCGTCTCTCTTAATTGTTTCTAAAAGTCACTGGTTTGCTTGGCAGGAAGCAACTTTATTTTCCCAGAAAGCTTTTAGCCACTGAGGGACCAGGGCACCCCACCCCTACCACCAGCTGAAGATGAGAGGGGTGACCTGGAGCCTGAATGCTTCAGCCTCCACTCACCTTGGTGCTGTGACTGAGGTAGGAGTGGGCTGGTGGGGCAGGGTGTAGGCTTGGCAGCCGTCTCGGCTCTGTAGGTTAAAGCTGGGCTTTCACTAAGGAAAGAGTCACTGTTGCCAGGCCACCGCTCATAGATCATGTCAAAGAATGTCCTGCAGGGTGCCCTGGGGTGAGCAAAGGGCTGGATTGGACCCTTTAGTGTGCCCCTGGTACCTGGTGCTCTCAGGAAGCCCCTGCCTCAGCTGCAGGTGGCAGGGTGGGGCCTCCTCTGTCTAGCCACACCCTGCCTTTTGCCTAGAGCTCTTGTTCTTACTAAACCCAACCCCACCCTAACCCTGTTGGTGCTTCATGGGTCTGAAGCTACTCTTGGTGGTTTGGGAAGGATAACCTTCCAGGACAGAGCAATGATTGCTGGGCCACCATTCAGGGTTGGCCTTCAGAATTTGCATACAAGGCTCTGAGGGGTGCCAGGCCTGTTTGAGTGAAAGTGGGGTCATCAAAGGCTTGTCTTTGTGCCTTGGAGGATGCTCCCTCACCCCAACTGCTTCAGAGGCTGTTGATGGCAGTACCTGCTGTGCCTAGGCAAGAGTGGGGACAAGAAGTCTTGTAGCTGGGCCTCTCAGGGAAATGGTGTCCACATCAGAGAAAAAGGAGGAAGCAGCTGGGGGGCGGGGAGGAGCCCAAAAGAGGAAGAGGCCAGAGGGCTGCTTGGTGCTGGTGAAGAATTGTGGGTCTTGAGTCACCTAGGGCTTTGCCAGCCAGAAGGCCTAGAAGGTTCACACCTGCCCAGGCTCACCTGTGAGTTCCTGAGCCTCCAACACTCCCTTCGGCACACTGGGTTAGGGCCCTGTTCTTGTCCTATCCTAGCAACTACGCCAGGATATCAGAGGCGGTGCTTCTGAGAAGGATTCTAAGCCCCTCCTTTAGCCACAGGAAGTGGTGGCTGGGAGAGGGACACTAGTGGGAGGTCCAGCAGGAAGGCCAGAAGCTGCTCTCGGATTCCCGAGCGGCCATTGCCCTCCAAGCAGGAAGGCCACTGCAGGCAGCGATGAATGCCTGGAAGTGGGGCAGCGGCCCCGTGTTAGCTCACTCTGGGTTTCCCCTGCCTGGGGGTTGATGAGGGGCCCTCAGCCCAGCCTAAGGTTTCCCCAGGCACTACGTGCTGAACCTGGGTATCTTCGCCGTTCCTCGGTTTCCCTTCTGCTCTGTGACAGCAGCTGCCTCTAATTGAACTTTGGTTATTACATGATGCTAGACTTTGTGCAGTCCATCGAATCTTGTGAGGCCAAGATGGGCATTATGCCAGTGACTTCTTCACCCATGGAGAAACTGAGGGCATCCAAGCAGAGATGCTAGGGTATGACTTCCAATACTCATGCTTCCGCCCAACCACTGTAGCCCTTGGTGTCTGCCCGCCTGCCAGGATCGGTGTTATGTTAAGATGACAAGCCCATGCTGCTGCGCCTGTTACAGGTGCACGTATGCGCTGTGGGTACTGGGGGATCCTGCCTTGGGGAGTCTTACTCCTCTTTTGCCCTGAAAGGTGAGACCCATGATTCTTTGAACCTTTTGTGCTGTCCAAACAGAAATCTGCCTGCCGCCATGGCTTCATCCTACATGTGGCCAATCCTGCCTTACTTCCCCCCTTCCCTCCCTGCCCATTCCCTGTGACACACATGTCGTACTCAGTAACTTAGCACTGTACCCTCCCCTGTTGTGCCTCCTCCTCCACTAACCTCCAGTCTTGCTGAAAAGCACTGAAGTTTCTGCTGGTGGCCTAGTGTAGGGATTGGCCAGATGGTGGAATGGCGGAATGTTCCTGGAAGGCTTCTATGGTGAAGATTGGCTCAGTGGTGACTTGAGTGTGTTCGGCACTCTGTGGTGACTGAGCATGGCTGCTCTGTGGCTGGTAGTAATGGCTCGGGATGCTCCAGGTCTCAGGTCTGTGGCTAGGTAGAGGTCATCCTCCCCATGGAGGTTCCAAGGGATTCTGCTATATTGTCACAACAGGCCCTCTTGGCTAGGAGGCTGTGCTGGAAAGCTTACTCCATGTCTCTCCTTATCACAGAGGCCTGGGTACAAAAGGGCCCGATCCCCACATTCCTCGTTGTGTGACCTCAGGCTGTGCTCACTTCTGGGACTTTTGCCTACAGGGACCACTGCTGGCTTGAGTTGGGCCCTTAGGCAGTTTGGAGTGGCTGAAGAGCCTAGGAAAGCTGCAGGGGTACATTTCACAGATAGGGACACTGAGGCCCAGGCTGCAGGCCTGTCACCTAGGGCTAGCCACAGTAATTTAGAAGAGGCAGCCATGGTTCAGGCACTTGAAGAACCCCTAAATGAGTCTAAACAAGCTAGGAGGAGAGATGTACCAATGACCTGGGGGCTTGGTCAGTGCTTCCAGGCTCGTGCAGCCTGGGGTGACTGATTTGTTGGAGCATCTGGTGCAAGGTTGGTGCGAACACTGGGGTGGAAATGTGGCAGGATCCTTCCAAACCCCACCTCCTTGTCATCTCCTTCTCCCCCCAGTCTGAGTCTGTGTATAGCTTCCTTGGAGGGCTTAGGGGGGGGGTCAAAGAACAGCACCTGGAGGAAGGAAGAGAGGCCTGGGGTGGGGTTTAGAGCCTTTGTCTGGCTGGGCCCTCCCCCCTCCTTTCTTCCCTCCTGTTCCATTGTTCGGTGTATTCATACTCTGAAGCTGGCTGGGGGCTTCCCAGGGAGGAGGTTGTAGCCGAGGGTCTTGGCACCTCCCCCAGCCACCCCTAGCTGGGGAGGCTGCTTCGCTGAAACAAAACATTCCCCGCGTTGCCCAGCCCCCACCCCCTCTGCTTTGTCTCTGGCTGCTGGGCTCCCCCTGGTGGTAGCTGAGCCCGAGACCCTTGGCTCCGGGGCAGGGAGGTGATAGGAGCCAGAATGGTCGAGCACAGCACTGAAGATGTGGCACTTCTTTCTGGTAGCCAGGCTACCTTTAGGGTGGCCATCCCAGGACGCAAACCCATCTCCACTGTGACCCACTGGGATTGGGGCGGAATGGGTGTGCCTGGTGCTGTGGCTTTGAGCTGGGCTGCTGCCCAAGCCTACCCTGTGGTCCCAGCTACTTACGAGAATCTCTGCCCTCCGGCTGCCACGTCAGCTGCCTATTCTCCTTAGCCCACGAATTCCAGGGGAGCCCACCAGCTTAGGAGCTGCCTCCCGGGAGGATTTCTCCGGCCTTCTGAGTGTGCAGTCAGTGGTATCAGCTGGGAGGCATCTGGCCAAGAAGAAGGCGCAAAAGTTCCTGCCGCCCCCAGCGGGAGTGAGCTCTCATTCCTGTCCCAGGTTGTCTCAGCAGGGCATCCTCCCTGCTCTGTGTTAGCCTGTCAACTGCTGCGATTCCTCTCACTCTTACCTTCTTGTAAGAATCTCACTATGTAACCAAGGGTTACTTTGAACTTAACATCCCCTTGCCTCCCCCCTTCTGGGTGCTGGGATTACAGACATGTTCCACCATGCCTGGACACTAGTAACAACTTTTTAAAAAATATTTTTTATGGGCCTGAGACGTGGCTTAGCAGTTAAGAGCACTGACTGCTCTTCCAGAGGACCCTGGTTCAATTCCCGGCACCCACATGGCAGCTCACAACTGTCTGTAACTCCAGTTCCAGAATATCTGACACACTCACACAGACATCATCTTTACATTTCATCCCTGGGTGTGATGATGCACACTGCCCCCAGCTCTTGGAAGACAGGCAGGTATATCTCTGTGAGTTCAAGGCCAGCCTGGTCTGCAGAGCTAGTTCCAGAACAGCCAGGTCTGTTACACAGAGGAACCAACCCTTTCTCAAAAAAATAAAAATTTATATATACATATATATCTATTTACTTATTAAATTATCTAAAAACCATATTTTTAATTCTTGGAGAATTTCATATAGTGTATTTTTAAAGTATTTAGTTATTACTACTTTCATTTTGTTTGTTTGTTTTGTTTTTTCCAGACAGGGTTTCTCTGTATTGCTTTGGAGCCTGTCCTGGAACTAGCTCTGTAGACCAGGCTGGCCTCGAACTCACAGAGATGTGCCTCCCAAGTACTGGGACTAAGGGCATGCGCCACCATTGTCCTACTGCTACTTTTATTTTTAAGCGTATGTATGTTTGCGTACTACATGCTTGCCTGGTTCCTGCATAGGCTTTCAGAAGAGGGCATCAGGTCTCCTAGAATTGTGGTTATTGATGGTTGTAAGCTGCCAAGTAGATGTTGGGAGTCAAACCAGGGTCAGAGGAAAAGCAGCCAGTGCTCTTAACTACTGAGCCCCAGCCCCAGTAAGAACTTTATCTGCACACTAACCTTGAGTGAGGTGCGTCAAGAGGAGCTCTGCATTCAATGCTCACCCCTCTTCTGTTAGAAGAAGATAATACATGGCCAGGCAGGGTGGCATGCCCGCCTTTAGTCCCAGCTCTGAAGAGGCAGAGGCAAGTGGATCTCTGAGTTCAAGGCCAGCCAGTTTGGTCTACAGAGTGAGTTGCTGTTACACAGAGAAACCCTGTCTCAAAGAAAGAAAGAGAGAGCGAGAGAGAGAGAGAGAGAGAGAGAGAGAGAGGGAGAGAGAAGAGGAAGAGGAAGAGGAAGAGGAAAGTGCATTATTCCACATCACAGATGAGGGACCAGAGGCCTGTAAGAGCTGAAACTAATGGAAAATCTCAGGAAGGATCAGTGTAGGCAACAGGGGTGCTGTAGATCTAGATTCCTCTCCCCTCCTGGGGTGGAAGAAGATCCAAAAGTAAAAGGTAGCCCAGCTGGCTGGCTGCTTGAGGGAACTTAGGTTAGAAAGGACAACAGCGGGTCCTAGCGTCCCAGCAGACCTAACCCTAATGAAGGAGGTAGAGGGTCCAAGATGGGCACATAGATGCTGGGACCTAGATGAACATCGAGTGTTTGAACTTACAGGCCCATCTGTGGGCAGGCTTTGCGGGTCTGTTCTCTCCACAGGCGCTCAGTGCACCATGTAGAAGCAGATGTTCTGCGTAGAGCAGCCTCTGCGATCACTGGCCTCCTGCAGTGGGCCCAGCAGCTAGACTCAGGGTAAAAGCCGCAAATGTGTTTTCCCTGGTGGGAAGAGGCATGGCCTAGTGGGAATGTCAGAGCCACCCTAGGGAACCTCTGTGGTCCCCTTTGGCCTCATCCAGCTGGGGATGGAGCACCTGGTGGGGTTGGGAGAGGCAGACACCTGCCACAGTCTTTGAGCAGGCCTCCCTTCCAGTACCTCTGCGTCAATCCAGGGTCTGCTGGGGCAGCTCTCCCCGAGGTAGGCACAGGACTGGCAGGGAAACCAAGTGTGTTCAAGCAAACTCCAGGCTAGATGGTAGGAGTAATGAGTCAGGCCATGATGGAGAAATGGGGGCGTGGGGGAGACGACAGTGAAGAATGATGCTGTGGCCTTATAGGGCTTTCAGAAGAGGGCATCAGGTCTCCTGGAGCCCCGGTCTGTATGAGAGCCAAGGTCTTCACCACACACCTTTCACTGGGTGACCAGTTTCCAGCTCCTTCCCCGACTCTGTCCTGTTGTCTCTCCCTACTTCCTGCTTGGTTGCCAGTACCGCCACCCTTGTCCTGCCTCTCACTACTTCCTGCCTGAATCACAGCTGCTGTAATGACAAAGGGACCTCCCTGACCTCCCAGGTATGGAAGCTCCATAACCTTGTTTTATCCACCTGTCAAAGGTGGATATGTTTGTAGTGACCCCGGCCAGATACAGAGAATGCCCTAACTCAGAATCTGAGAGACCCGGGAAGGAAGCTGAGGAATTAGAGTGGTGTAGCAGTAGGCCTTCAGCTGGCTGAGGTAAGAAGTATCTGGACCTGGTTCCTGGCCTGGGTGCTCAGGTGTGGCTCTCTTGGTGTCTGCCAGCTTTGCTAGGGAAATCAAATGCAAAGCAAGATTGTGCCATCATCCCTGGTTCTGGGCAGGGTTATAAGTAGCCCACAATTTCTCTGGAGAGAGTACTCAAAAGATTAGATGCCCTCTTTACCCACAGTGGCCAGAAGAGAAACCAGTGCCTCACATAACCAGGAGTTCCAAGGTCCAATAAGAGGGGACAACCTTCACTTGAGGTTTCCCGTGTCCTGAACATCTGCCACCATTACCCTTCCCACCTGTCCTGGTGTCTGCGTGGTGACCCATCCCTGTTGTCTGGACAGTATGACCCTCCTCACCCACCCCACGTCTTCACATCTTTAACCTCTGCTCCCTGAATGAGGCCTCAATGCTGGCTGAAACTGGTTCGTCCTCTGCTGCCTTCTGTTCTGTTTGCAGAGCAAGTGGGAGGTAGCTAGCTAGGTAGCCATTGTGCCCTTTCTTCTCTTGGCAGATATTGAGGCCCTGTGGTAATGGTTGGGTAGTGTGGGCAGGCACCACAGGCCTTCTGAACACCCCTCTGGACTTGTAGAATGTGAAGGAGCCTCTTTCCACTGCTGTGCATGGCCCTGTTTGGTGGAATGACGATAGCTCATACCCAGGCGCTGTGTCAAGCCTGGTACCCCTAGTGCTTAGGGCTAAAAGCTAGAGAGAACTCTATCTCAAGGCCTGAAGGTTTATGCCATATTAGTTCCCACACAGTCCTCGGAAGAAAGCTTGGGACAGTTGGTGACATTTGTAACAACTCAGACCTTTCCTCTCAGAGCAGCTACTAGATTGTGGATGTACCCAGACGCACTCTTGGGAGGGAACACAGTGACAAGGACATCTGGGCCCAGGCACATAGGATCTCCAGGAGGAACTGCATGTAGAGCAAGGTGGACTACCCACAGATAGGGCTAATTGTACTGTAATGTGTGCCTCAGTTTCCTTAGAGATGGAAGTGAGAATAGAACCTGCCTGAGGTTTGCTGTGAAGATGAAAGTCCCTTGTAAATAAAGATGGAGTGCTTACCAAGTATGCACGGAGCCCTCGGCTCAGTTCAGTATCACTTCAACTGGGCAGGCGTGGCTGGGCTGGGAAGATGGCTCTTGCAGAGGACCGGAGCTCAGTTCCCAGCACCCACATCCGATGGTTCGCCGTCGCTTGTGACTGCAGCTCTAAAGGATCTATTGCCTTCTGGCCTCTGTGGGTCCCTACATGCATATGCACATACCTACCTCAGATGCACAAATATATACACAAAACTAAAAATACAAAAATAAAATTTTAAAGTTTAAAAAACAACTGGTTAATGGGGCTGGTGAGATGGCTCGGCAGTGAAGGTCATTGCCACCAGGCTGGGCAACTTGGGTTTGATCCCTGAGATCTACATAGTAGGAAGAAAGAACTGACTGCTGCAACTTAAATGGGTACATGCGCATGTGCACGTGCAAACACATGTGCACACACGCACATTTTTTTAAATGTTGGGGGCTGAAGAGACGGCTCAGTGGTTAAGGGTATTTGTTCCTGTTGAGGACCAAATTTGATTCCCAGCACCTATGTTGTTGGGTTGCTCATAACCACTTTTAGCTCTAGCTTTAGAGGATCTGGAAGCCTCTGGGTACCTGCACTGACATCCACATATTCATACACATAATTTAAAATAAAATAATTGGAGGCTGGAGCAATGACTCAGCAGTTCGGGGCACTGGCTGCTCTTCCCCAGGGCCCAGGGCCCACATGATAGCTCACAACCATCAATAACTGTAGTTCCAAGAAATCCAGCAGCCTTGTCCGTGTCTGTGGGCACTAGGCACACATGCGATGTAGACATACATGCAAGCTAAATAACCATACATGTAAAGTTTAATTAAACAAAAGAGATTTTAAAGTTTTTGTGTGTATGAGTGTCTGTCTATATGCACCATGTGTAGGTGCCCACAGAGGCCAGGAGGAGGCATCAGAGCCCCTAGAACCATACATACAGTTAGGAGCCACAATATGGGTGCTAGGAGCCAAACCTAAGTCTTTTGGAAGAGCAGTAAGTGCTCTTAACCACTGAGTCATCTCTCTAGCCCCAAATAAAAGCTATAATAAAGGGGCTGGACGGTGGTGCCGCACCACCCAGCACTCGGGAGGCAGAGACAGTTGGATCTCTGTGAGTTTGAGATCAGTCTGATCTACAAGAGCTAGTTCCAGGACAGCCCCCAAAGCCACAAAAAACCCGGGAGGTGGGAAGGCTACAATGAAGAGCTGGGTATGATGGTTCATGCCTCTAAACCTAGCACTTGGAGGCAGAGATAGGTGTTTGTGAATTTGAGGTCAGCAGGGCTACGTAGTGAGAGCCTACCTTAAAATAATAATAATGGAGGGGCGAGAAAAAACCCAGACGACAACAACAAAATTCCAGGTAGGAAGATCAGAAATGGGCCATTTCTGGCTTCATGGCAAGTTTGAAGTCAACCTGGTCTACATGAAACCCTGTCTCAAAAAACAAAACTCTAGGTATCATCTGGCACACAGTGGTAACTCATCACAACTTTGCCATCATTACTCATGATGTATTGTTAGTGTGTTGGCCCCATTATAAGTTGACCATTCCTAAGGGATTCTAATAGGCCTATCCATTAGACCCAGCCACCAACCTGTGAACTGCTTGGAGACATAGACCCGGGCCACTGTCAGTGGAACATGGCTCGGGTTTACCCAGTAAAGGGAGCAGTGTGAGCAGAGGCCTGGAGGAAGCCAGAGGCAGGCAGTACCTGGCAGTACAGGTGTGACACCTGGTGAAGGGGCAGGGGCAGGGGCAGAGTGAACCTGGGCAGAAGGAATGAAGAGGGACCTCATCTTGATGTTGTGGTGGCGTCTTGAATGCTGTTTGCCTGATCCTAACCAAGAACGTAACATTTGAACTTCCATGCCCTCTGTAAAATGAGACCAGAAAAGATACTTGTTTAATGGAGTTGCTGTGGCAAACATGGGAGAAACTAACAAACCTCAGAACCAGTCCTGGAGAAACGAGGACAGAGGCTCTGCCAGGCTAGAGAAGCCTGAGTCAGAATGTGTGTGTGTGGGGGGGGGGCATCTATTTTCCATCTGTTTAGGACAGAGCTGGTCTAGAAACAGAGGGCTGGGCCTTGGGCTGTATCCAGAGGACAGGAATGTGGCTTTGTGGCCCTTGTAGGTTGCTTAGCAGCTGAATCTTAGGGTTTGGGGAGAGGAGGGGTTCCTGCCCTTTTTGCAATATGCAGGGTACCTTCCAGCCAGCTCTGCCTGAAATGCACAGAGTGCATATGTGAAAACAGAGAATGTGGACTCGTCTTTAGCCAAATCCCTGAACTCATACAGGGCAGGGGTGCTGAGCCCTGGTAGACAGCCGTGCTTAGGGGCAGAGACCTACAGGAGCCCACCACAGGGTAGATGTTATAGGTTTCCTTAGCCATTGTGGCCCAGACTGGCTACACCTCCATCTCACTGTGCCACCAACGTGTGGCAGGTGAGAAGTACCTTCAGGGCTAATGGCAGCTGGGCTGTTTGCCTGCACACAGAGCCCTCTGGGCCCGTTTCTGACAACTGTACTCTCTATTCCAGGTGCTGGGGAATCAGGAAAGAGCACCATCGTCAAGCAGATGAAGTAAGTGGTATGCAGTAGTCCCCAAACTTTGGTCATCTTCATCTCATCCTGTACTGTCTCTGGTCTCTACGCTTCTCAGACTGCCTCGTAGCTGCTTATATCAATTTGGCTTCATGGGCCAAGGGTTGTTCCCCACCTTTGGAGCAGATCCCTGCAGTCCCCAGTAGTCCCTGGCCCCCATGCTATTTCTTGTGGTTCATGGATCATAACTCTTGACCTCTGCTGACCAGGATCATCCATGAAGATGGCTATTCAGAGGAAGAATGCCGGCAGTATCGTGCCGTTGTCTACAGCAACACCATCCAGTCTATCATGGCCATCGTCAAGGCCATGGGCAACCTGCAGATTGACTTTGCGGACCCCCAGCGTGCGGTATGTGCCCCTCTACCTGTCTCCCAGAAGACTTCAGGGCAAGTCTTGTCCTGAGGAGCCTGAGGGTACTCCATCCTGGGCCCTGTTCTGGGGGAGTTCCTTCCCTCTAATAGGGAAGGGGTATGTTCCTTTACCTGGCTGACTGGCCTCCATTTCTGGGCCCAGGATGATGCCAGGCAGCTGTTTGCACTGTCCTGTGCTGCTGAGGAACAAGGCATGCTGCCTGAGGATCTGTCCGGCGTCATCCGGAGGCTCTGGGCTGACCATGGTGTGCAAGCCTGCTTTGGTCGCTCTCGGGAATACCAGCTTAATGACTCAGCCGCTTAGTAAGTACTGAAAGGGACCAGGCATGGTAAGGGGTCCCAGGGTGCTAAAGCTGATGACTGTCCATGGTGGCTTCGGTGGTGGGTTGGATGGGAGCGCTGGAATAGCATAGTATCTAAGGTCTGGCAGGATGACAGCCGCGGTGGCTTTCAGGCTACTTTAGCTTATCTGTCTTTACACATAATTGTTCTGAAGAACATTTACTGCCACCTGCTCTGTGCAAAGTGTCAGGGACACAGTGATGAGTGGAAAAGACAGGTCCTTAAGCAATGACAGCTGAAGGTGTCAGTACCATTGGGGGTAAGCCCAGAGGAGGGACAGCCTCAGCAGAACTGTGAGCCAGAGGTAGGAAAGGGAGGAATGAAAGGAGGTTTGAGTCAGGGGCATGGCACATGCAAACTCCAGGCTGTCATTGAGGACTCGGGAGTTCAGGCTCACAGAGGAAGAAGCATCTTTGAATTGACAGACGTGTGCACAAGCTAGAGCCTGGACCTTGCTTCTGACCTTTTCTGAATCCAAGCCAAGGCCAGGACTCAGTTGGAGGATCACAGAGTCCCAGGGATCCCAGAGACCCACAGGCTTGGATCCGTTAGGCCAGTACGTAGTTCTGAATGCCCCTGCCATTCAGCCGTGTGTCAGGACTGAGGCAGGCTGCTGAGACATCCTGGTAGGTGGTAGGAGACATCCGTAGGTACTGGACAGTGTCACCAAATAAATGCTAGCTGAGGTCTCTTTCCCTCCTTCAGCTAGCCAGCCAGTACCACCCCCACCCCTCCAGGTTCCTACTGCCATCCAATCCTGAGCCAACTCAACAGGGCTAGACCACCTCATAAGAACAGGCAGGAGAAGAGCTGCCTGGCCAGGGCTCCCAAGTCCTGGTTCAGTCACATGAATAGGTTTCCTCTGTCCTCCTTGCATGGCCTAACTGCCCTTGTGTCATCCCCCACCCCCTAGTAGTTTTGGGATCATAGCCAAATCTGCTGAGGCCTCCAGGCTTCAGCACTGCCCCGCCCTGAAATCACGGGCTTAGCCACCAGCTGAGCTTGTGGGTTATAGAGGCAGGGAGGGGTGAACCCTGTCAACCTAATGGTTGACAATCAAAACTACTTCAGTGTCCCCAATACTCAAGAAGCATAGGATGAGGAAGCATCTCTGGTCCACTTCCTGTTTTCCTTTGTCTTTATTCCCCAGATACTGCTGCATGCCCAGCGCTGTTTTAGGAGTTGGGGTTCAATAGTCACCACAGGCCCTGCGCTGCCTGAGTGCTTTGTGCCTTGACAGGATCATTTAAAGGACTGGTATGGGATGGAGCAGTGCACAGAATGGGTACCCCAGTAAGAACACAGCAGAGCAGAGGGAAACCCACCTGTTGAGAAGGGAGAAACTGGTATAGACCCCTCCCCTTGAGGCTTCCAGGCCAGGGGTTCCGTCTGCAGGAGATGGAACATGGCGTGCAGGTCACAGCGAGTGCGCCATGGTCCCCCGTGGCCCTTCCTGTTATTCTGTTCTATCCCTGCTTCTCTGAGATCATTTCCCTTTGGCCTGGTTAGGCTGGCTGCTGGCCCCAGCACCCCTGCCCCAAGAACAAAAGACCAGTAGAGGGCAGCCACTTCAGGGCCCGGACCCAGCCCAAAGCCACAGCTCGGATAGTGAGGCAGAGAGAGCCCTGAACCCTTCCCAAGAGCCATTGATACTAATTAAAGGAGCCCCAGGGGCCTCTGCCAAGCAGGTGTCTGTGCTCCCATCTCAGCTCACATTTTATTGGGTGTTAGGCAAAGAACCCATTGGGTCTGGCAGGCCCCAACATGTTTGGTCCCATATGAAAAGACCACACCAGGTTGCTCTGCAGTGGGTACCTTAATTATACCGGTTAGCATCTTGAATCTCTCCCCAGAGGACTAATTTGCCCCCTTCCACTTTTTACTTGTAGTTCCAATGTTCTAGGTCCTGTTGGATGCAGGTCAAGTTGAGATCCTGACTGTTAGGGTTGCAGAACCAAAACCCTTCTCCCAAACCCATTTTATACCCATTTATAGGTGGGAAACAAGGGAACTGAGCCCGTGTTTGTTTGTTTTATTAACAATTAACATTAACATTCATTAACATTAGCAGTTGTGAGGCAGGCAAGGGTTAAAGATGTAAGAATGGCAGGCACAGTAGTGCACACCTGTAATCTCAGCACTTGGGCCTACGGCCAGGAGGATTGTAGGTTTGAGACTAGACTGGACTCCGTAAACCAGATCTTGCCTGGAATAGAGGGTGGAGGAAGAGGAAGGGAGAAGAGAAGAAAGAAGCAGGGTTTGGCCTGTGTGAGGTCCAGATTGGGTACTCCTTTTGGCTTGCCTTACCCTCTACTCCCTCCTTGTAGTTACCTGAATGACCTGGAGCGCATTGCACAGAGTGACTACATCCCCACGCAGCAGGATGTGCTGCGGACCCGTGTGAAAACCACGGGCATTGTGGAAACACACTTCACCTTCAAGGACTTACACTTCAAGTGAGTGGGTGCATGGACAGGGCTGGAGCAGTACTTCTAGCTACTGGAGTAGGCACTGGGTGTAGTTCCCTCTGCGGTCCTCAGGCTGTATCGGGGAAGCGTGTCCTTACGTTTCACCACCTAGTTTTTTGTTTGTTTGTGTTTTTCAAGATAGGATTTCTCTGGGTAACAGACTGTCCTGGCTCTAGCTCTGTAGACTAGGCTGGCCTCAAACTCACAGAGACCCGCTCACCTGTCTCTCTTCCCGGGTGCTGGGACTGCAGGTGTGTGCCACCATGCCCAGCTTTCACCACCTGGTTTATCAGTAGCCACCCCCTGCTAATAGCCTCTCCTGCCCCTGTCCCATGTGGCTCCAGCCTGTCTGACCAGAGTCAAAATCCTGGTTTTGGTGATTGAGTGTGGATGATGCCATGATGGCAGCTGTCCCCCTTTGGCCAGTGTCCGAGCTTCGCCTGCTAGCCTGTGAAATGCAAGAATGTCTGGCCCGGGGCTCTGCTCCCCGGAGCTAAGTTGACCCAATGTCCGTAGGATGTTTGATGTGGGTGGCCAGCGATCCGAGCGGAAGAAGTGGATCCACTGCTTTGAGGGTGTCACCGCCATCATCTTCTGTGTAGCCTTGAGCGCCTATGACTTGGTGCTGGCTGAGGATGAGGAGATGGTAAGAGACCAAGAGAACCCTGGTTGTGGGGACAGAGCCTGGCAAAGGGGAAATGGGGGTGTCAGTCCCAACTTGATGTCCTTTCCTTAGAATCGAATGCATGAGAGCATGAAGCTGTTTGACAGCATTTGCAACAACAAGTGGTTCACAGACACCTCCATCATCCTCTTCCTCAACAAGAAGGACCTGTTTGAAGAGAAGATCACACAGAGCCCTCTGACCATCTGTTTCCCTGAGTACACAGGTGGGGCTCTGTGAAGACTCTCACAGGTGGGGTGTTGGCTGTCCCAGGAGGTACTAGTGGGGACCTAGTGGCCCACAGATGCCCCCATCTGGTCAGAAGGAAAAACACAGGATATATGGTAGCTCATTCGGTAATGTATACTGTCCACACACAGGAGACTTGTTATCATACATAGACCTCTGCTTTTGAACATGTGCACATGTGAAGCATATTTCATACAGCACACGCACTTACATATGAACATACTTGCACACATAGGCTTGTCTATCATGTGCACGGATCCTTCCTGTACATGCAGGAAGGAGGCTCACCTGCCTTCAACATACAAAAGTCTTCATTTCTCTTTCTTAGGGGCCAACACGTATGATGAGGCAGCCAGCTATATCCAGAGCAAGTTTGAGGACCTGAATAAACGCAAAGACACCAAGGAGATATACACACACTTCACGTGCGCCACCGACACCAAGAACGTGCAGTTTGTGTTTGATGCCGTCACTGACGTCATCATTAAGAACAACCTGAAGGACTGTGGCCTCTTCTGAGGGGCAGCAGGCCTGGCAGGATGGTAAGTCAGAAGGAGGCCAGTAGGGTGATGGAAAACAGCATAGCAGAACCCTTGAGTTCAGAGAGGGGATGGGGCTGGGGCTTATGGGAGATCCTTTGGGAGTAGTCAGCCTGAAGGAACAAGGGTGGGCAGGGCAATGGGAACCAGAGGACAAGGGAGGGAAACAGAAGGACCTGGCTTTCCACTGAACAAAACTAGAGGGCTATTCAGTGTCCTTGAAAGAAATTGCCTCCTCACCCGCATGTCACATTAGCCTAGTCTAGAAGCAGGGGGAGACCTGGCTCCTCACTGTTCACTGAGCAGCTTGACAATTGTTCTGAGCCATCTGTCTGTCTCTCAGACCTTAGAATCCTAGGCCCAGGCTAGCCTCGATGGTCCTGGTGTCCATGCAACGACCTCCAGTGTCACTGATACATACACCTGTGGCCCAGCAACAGAAGCTGGCCCCTGGGCACAGCTGTGTCCCTGGTAACAAGTAGGTAGGAGAAATAAGGTCATTGTCTAGAGAGGCAAGAAGAGCCACAAGTAACCCAGGCTGTCTGTCTGTCCTCCACCTCCAGGGCCACCGCTGACTCTGCTCCCTACTACCCCTGAGGAAGATGGGGGCAAGAAGACCATGCTCTCTGCCTGTCCCCCCAAGCTGCTTCTCCCATCTTTTCTCTGTCCTCAGCTCCCCTGTCCCCTCCCTTGGCTCTAGACTTGGGGAGGGGTTGCCACAGGCCTCCCTGTTTGACGCCCACCCTTGTCTGAGGTGCCGGGAGTGGCCATGGTACACCCTTCCTGGGCATCTGTTCTGGTTTCCCGACCGTTGTCTTGTTCTGGGGTGAGAGGGGAGCGCATGCAGAGTTTTCCAAGGCCTGTGTCTGGAGGAGTACCCACTTGTCCAGCCTAGACCCCCGCTTTGTCCAACACCAGCCCTAACCCAAGTCCAAATGTTTACAGGGAGCCTCCTGCCTACCCTGCCCTCTGCCGCTCGGAGGCCCCAAAGGAAAAAGCACAAGAAGCATGAGACAGCACCATTCCTGGAGACGCAGGCCACCTGCTCATTCTCGTAGCTTAAAAAAAAAAAAGAAAGAAAAGAAAAAAAAAAAAGAAAAAGTAAAGGGGAAAAAAAAAGGAAAAGTGCAAACCTAGAAAACTTTTTAGAGAAATCTATTTAAAACTGTCAGGTCCTGACCAGCACCCCCACCCCCACCCCCACCCCCACCAGTCCCTTTCCAGTGATTCCGTGCCTTGAGTGTGTCTGCGTGTTTACACCCATCCCTCTTGGGCGGCCCCCTGCCCTGCCCTCCACGGAATTGGATTCCAAGGGCTGTTCCAGACAACTGCCAATGTCACAGAGGGCCCTGCCCTGAAGCCCTGGGCCCAGGCTCCATTAACCTAAATGTAGCTCCTTAGCGCTAATCTAGGAACCGCCGCTGCCTGCTGAGGGGCCCAGGCCCCTCACGCCCTCGCCCCAGGCCCGGGTCCTTCAGCGTTGAACACTTCCTTGCTTTTTTCACATGTTTTATGGAATTGTTCACATGATTTGAAATAATAAAATGTAGAAAGAAAACACAAGGACTGCTTGTGCTTTTCCCCCAGGTGTCAAACTACAGAAGAGAGCGGGCCGGCCACACCTTAGTGGCTCAGCTGGCCTGGGACCCCGGACATTCCGTGTACCCTCTGGACTGGTCAGCTTACATGTTAGGGCCTATGCACCCTCCTTTCCCAGCTGCAGTTTGGGGTCTGGGGCAGCTGTCAGCCCTGCAGAACCTCTGAGCAGACTTGGGAGCTCTTCTGGAGGGTTCCTGCAAACTGGGAGTAGCCAGGGTGTCTAGCCAGCCTTTAATGCAACAAATACTGACTTACTGGCACAGAGGCTTAGACCGTTTAAAGGGGCCGAAGTCACACGGATAAGTGGGCTGCACCCCTTGACTTGACAGACTCAGAGAAGCTAGCAGCAGGAGCGGTGGCACATGCTTGTAATCCTAGCGCCCAGGAGGCTGAGGCAGAAGATTGACTAAGAGTTTCAGGCCTGTTTGAGCTACATATTGAGACTCAAAAAACCCCAAATCACCTCCAAGGCACAGGGAACATTCTACAAGTGGGACAGAATTGGAAGAAGGTAAAACAACACTTTCCCAGGATGTGAACACCCTGTTGGGGCTCACCAGGCCCCAACTCTCCCCATTGTGTTTACAGACACTAGTGTTGTAGCCCCTGATACGGTATCCATCCATCCATACTCCTGAGAGCAAGCCTATTGAAACTCTTATGTCACTTGAAAGAAAGAAAGAAAGAAAGAAAGAAAGAAAGAAAGAAAGAAAGGAAGAAAGAAAGCCAGGCAGTGGTGGCCCACACCTTTAATCCCAGCACTCAGGAGGCAGACAGGTGCGGTTCTGTAAGTTAAAGGTCAGCCTGGTTTAGAAAGCTGCAACGCGAAATCCTGTCTCTTTAAAAAAAAAAAAATGAAAGTGGAAAAAGGACTAGTTGGGGAGAGGAAGGGGATCAGTGGACGTGCAAGAGGAGGGAGAGTGTAGTAGGGGTTAGTAGGATAAAAATGCATGTTATACATGTTGAAAGGTCATCATGAGCCATTACTATGTATAATTAATTAACATATGCTAATAAACATTTTGTAGAAAAAGGTTAGAATACCACCTCGTCAAATCAGAGGGGTAGGGAGGGACAGGCTGTTCATGGAGGTCTGTCAATGGAAGGTTGAACGCGGAAAAGAGTGCTGGGTTCCTGCGGAATGGGCGTGGGCAGAGTACGGTGCTAAATGCCTGGGTTTTCTTCCAGGAACAGCCTGGGCAGTGGCGGGCTGAGCCTGCTCCTGGGAGTAGTAGGCGGAAGACGGGCCCCAACGGGGCGGAGCTCCAGGCCTCTGCCGCCAGTCGCCAGGGGGCGCCACAGCCCGTCCTCTCCGCGGCTGAGCTGGTCACGGAGGCTGACGTCACCGGGTCCCGTGGAGGACGCTGGACACAAAAGCAGCTTTGTATGGCACTGGAGGCTCCGCGCCGCGGCCTGACAAAGCGGCTGGGTCCTAGGGCGAGCGAGGGTCGGCGCCGCGGAGGCGGGGAAGGGAGGGATTGCACCCGGGACCTGGGACTTCGCCTCCTTACACCTGTCAGTGGCCACAGGCCACCGGGTTTCTAATGCTGGCAGTAGATGAAAGGTGGTGGTGGCGGGTCGGAAGGAGCGCCTGTTTCTTAGGCCCCTCCTCCACCCCGGTTCCTCAGGCCATTCCGGCTATCTCTGCCACGGGGTACGACTGACAAGAACAGGATCCTGTGCCATCCCCCAAAGCCCTGTCTTTCTTCAGAGGCTCAGGCCTGAACCCCAATGTGTGCAGGCGGGCTGGAGCTCTTCCAGGGCCACCATACCCACCCAGCAGGAAGCGAGCACCGGAGATGGTTCCTTCCTTCTGTCCCGAGGGGAACCCTGCACAGAGGGCCATTGAGGGACTCGCATTGTCTTTCTGATGCACCCGGTGCCTCCCTGCCTGGGTGGGCCATCTAGGGCTCTGGTCTGGATCCCCTGGGATCTCACTTGGCACTGGGTCTGGGTGTGGTTCTGGCAAGCAGAGCTTACCCGGGTTCAGTTAGGCCCCCACCTGCCCTTAGCCCTTCTACTCCAGCTCTGATTTGGAGGGCATAAGGCTCCATTGTCCCAGGACTGGTGGGGGCGGCTTCTCAATTCAGCCTTTCTTTAGCTGGTGGGAAATTCCCAGCCATGCGTGGGGGGTATGGGGCGGCAAGAAGGACCGCCCAGGTATCTTGAACACTGGCTGGAGGGGCATCCACCACAGCTTGGATCTGTTCTTGGCCTGGCCTCAGCAGTTCCTCCTTTCTTGGGAAACAGCTGAGTGAGGAGAGAGAAATGGAGTTCTTTCTCTAGAACTCTCCCAACGTCCACACCCATGGGCAGCTGCAGTATGAGGTCCCAGACGCTTAGCAGATTGTGGACCCGAACTCCTGTTTTCAGTGTAGGGTGGGCAGTCCCCAGCCTGTGAGGATTGCCACGAGGCCGGCCTGCCTCCGAGAGAGAGAGCACGGCTCACTTGAAATAGTTGCTGGGGCTACTGATGTGGTCGGTGGTGGCCTCAGTATTTTTAACCTCTTTGTAGGGCCCAGAACAGCTGGGAAGGGAGGAACAACCCCAGAGTCAGAGGCCTAAAGAGGGGAGCTTATGGGAGACTTTGTGGGGAGGGGCCAGCCCAGGACGCAGGTGGAGACAGATGTCCTGTGCCGAATGGGAAAGGGGCCCTTCCTTGAGTTATAGGCAGGGCTTCCGTGACTGCATAGCCCTGACGGAATGTCTCACCACGTTTCAAAGTAGACCTCAGACTCAGACGCCCCCTGCTCCTGGAGCTGAGGACTGGACCGGTCCAGGCCTTCTGCTTGCTAGGCAAGAGCTCTACCACTGAGCTAAATCACCAACCCCGACCTAAGACTTCTTTATGTTAACATTTTATTTATGTGTATCTGCTAGTGTGTGTGTGTGTGTGTGTGTGTGTGTGTGTGTGTGTGTGAGTCACCCACACGTGTGCCACAGCATGCTCGCGGAGGTCAGAGGACAACTTGTGGGATTCAGTTCTCTCCTTTCACCATGTATGTTTTGGGGGTTGAACTCAGAGTATCAGGTCTGGTGGAAACACCCTCACTTGCTGAGCCATCTCGACAGCCCCAGAGCCCTAACTTCCGATGTCCCTCAAAAATCATTGTATGCGCACCCTTAGTCCAAGAACACCAGGCTACTTCAGGCTAAAGCCCAATAGCCCTGCCTTCAATGGCATGGCCAGCCAGGATCCCAGTGGCCTTGGGAGATAGGAAGAATGATGATAAGACTACAGTGCCTTTTTCTGAGTTCTGCGTTTAAGGCCATCCCCAGACACTGACAGGAATCCCTGTGTCTCAGAGAGATCTTAGGACCTTCGTCACTGCCCTGTGGGTCTGCATCTTCCCCAACTCCATTGCAATCGGGATGGAAGGCAACCCGCATCGTGTGCTCAGGGTGATGGCCTCCAGCCAATTGGGGCATGTGTACAGCTGTGTTACAGCAAGCGTATGCATGCCTGCCAGACAGTCAACCTCAGTCACACAGTGGTAGGTATCAGGGTTCAAGGGAGACAGAGGTGAAGACCATGGTTCCTTCTTCTTGTCTTAACTTCACTATTTTAATTTTATGTGCACTTATGTCTGTATGAGGGTGTCAAATAGCTTTGAGCTGGTTTACAGACAGTTGTGAGCTATCATGTGAGTGCTGGGAATTGAACCCAGGTCCCACTGGGCCATCTCTCCATCCCCACCCCACCCCTTTTTGTTGTTTGTTTGTTCGTTTGCTTTGAGACAGGGTTTCTCTGTGTAGCCTTGGCTGTCCTGGAACTTGCTCTGTAGACCAGACTGGCCTCAAACTCAGAAATCCACCTCTGCCTCCTGAGTGCTGGGATTAAAGGTGTGCACCACCATCTCTGTGCTAATTTCTTACTGTTAATGGAGATGCAACTTTGCAGGAAGTCTTGGTTGGGAGAAAAATCATCATTTGGCATCATCGCCCAGCTCTGCTTCCTGACTGCTGCTTTGATCTGCTGCTCTGTCCTATGGGACTTCCCCTTGGGGGAGGGGCAAGTAGGCGCAGAGTCAATGGGCAGGTGGCTCAGACTCCAGGAGACTGGGAGACTTGCTGGGTGAAGCAAGCTCAGTTTATTTCAGGAAGGGGAAGCCTTACATAACTACACCTGCCCAGGGGAAGGGGAAGCCATAGCACTGGCATCAGGGTCTTCTTGTGGCGTCTGGAGTCTGGTTCAGGTCATCTTGTCTCATGGCATGCAGCAGTTGCTGGGGGCTCTTTTGGCAGACTAGGTTGACTCAATGGGGGGAAATTACTAATGCAAGCTCAGATAGCTGGTTTAGCCCAGTTTAGGCCAGCAAGAGCCTGTTGGCTCCTAGGCCCTTTGTGCCTGGGCAAATATCTCTCTACACCTGATCTCATCGGGGTTGAGGAAAGTCAGTTTTGGGATGCCTGATGCAGAGTGAAAGGAGGACCTGAAATGTACCTTCTCCATTAATCCCTGAGCCTCATGGTGACCCAGGAGGCCCTGGGAAGTGGAAAGCTTTTCTACAGGTGTGTTCTCTCCTGTGTCTCTGCTGGGCATCTCCAGATTGTAGGTCCCCAGGGATGATGGCCCCTGCTGCTGCTCCCACAGTGGAGAACCTAGGGCCTGGTTCTGAGGTTTGATATGATGCAACAGGAATCTCCCACAAAGAATGATAGTGAATTGTAAAGATGAGTTCAGCAGGTGACATAAAGGGTTCAGGGTAACATTTTGGCAACAAAAGTTCTACAGGTTCCAGAAATGAGGCCACTGGAGTACTAGAAGAATGGCAAGGCTGATCTTGGGATGTGGTAGGCTAAGAGCTGCAGTCCCTACAAGCTCTGCAAGCCATGTCAGGACGTAGAAGCAAGGTACTATGAAGGTTGGCCCCAGGGACCCAGCCAGGGGCAGGAGGCAGGTAGGGTCTTGCCCTGTCTCCTATGGTGGGATTCCTAGGAGGGGAGGTCTTGGTTCCTGCTTGGGGTGTATTGGAGACTTCTGAGAACGCTGATGAATCCCTAGGGGAGGGAGGGAGGCTCTGATGAAGCCCTGGGCTCAGTGGTTTGAGGTGGGAGAAAGTGGCTGTGCAGGTTAGGAAGCAGGAGAGATAGTGTGAGAGGAGTTGAGCCTGAGCCTGGGACGGCAGCCATTACAGAAGGGTTTCCCTCAGACCTGCCTGTGCTAGCGTGTTCTTCTAGCGAGCACCCAGCCTCCTTGCCCCAGTGGCTATGGTAAAGGGAATGGAGAGAGTGAGCTATAAGACTCAGTCTCAGCCGGGCGGTGCTGGTATAAGCCTTTAATCCCAACACTTGGGAGGCAGAGGCAGGTGGATCTCTGTGAGTTTGTGACTAGCCTGGTCTACAGAGCAAGTTCCAGGGCAGACTCCAAAACGATAAAGAGTAAGCCTGTCTCAAAAAAACAAAAAACAAAAACAAAAAAAGACTCAGTCTCCACCTGGGGATACTCAACTGATGAGCTACAGTTACAGTGTCTGAATTCAGTCCTGTCTCTTCCTGCACTACTAAAGAGCTGGCAGGCACCACGCCTTTAATCCCAGCACTTGGGAGGCAGAGGCAGACAGCGGATCTGAGTTCAAGACCAACCTGGTCTGCAAATAGAGTTTCAGGACAGCCAGGCCTACACAGATAAACCTGTCTTGGGGGAAAAAAAAAGGTTGGTTCCTAAACAGGTTCTGGGGATCCCCCGGCATCTTCAACTCCTACTAGAGCACCCTGCCCCCCAAATCAGGACTTCCAGGGAGGCTCTCTTTATCCAGCCTAGGGAATGTAGTATTTATGTAAATGTCATTTTTGTAAATGTCTGATAAGTACGGAGTGTCTGACAGTCTACTTTTACAGCTTTCCTGGTATAGCCCCTCCCTCAAAGGCTGTAGAGCAGGGCCCCACCCCCACCCCACTCTTCTGGGCAATGAAGAAAACAGGAGTGAGTGGAACTGTGATGTGGCTGGATGAGGGGGGGACTCCCCATCCCAAAGGGGCTGACCTCAGCCTGGGAGGAATGTGCATGAGGGAGGGAGGGAAGGCAGGGGTGGAGCCAGTAGGGAGAGGGCCACAGTTAAATGCCCAAAGCTCCTGATGGCTGCTTCTGGCACCCCTTCTCCTCAGCTCTGACATGGCCCACTGAGGGGAAAGGCAACAGGCAGGGAGGGAAGGAACTGATCTTCACAAAAGGTGGGCCGGGCGTCTCCTGGACTGTGGAGATTTGGGGTTTGTGTGTGGAGAATGTCCTGCCAGTCCCTGACTTTTTCCCAGATCTGCTGGGGGCAGGTGTTATACTGACAGGAAGCCCAGCCTCAGGAAGCCACGAAGGTGGCTGGCTGTGCCTTCGCCACCTCCTGGCACCAAGCTTCAGTCCTCACAGTCGCCTGACCTAGTGCCCACGTGGCCGGTGGGGAAAGGTTGCAGCATGGAGCCACCAGCCTTGATTGCAAAAGCAGGTGTGCATGGGGAGCCGGAGCTCCCACTCAGTCCAGGGCACTGGAATCCAGCCCAGGGCACTGGCATGTGCACAACCTTCATCAGACTAGTGTCCTACAGCAGCCACACTGAGGGCAGTCCCAGCAGGGTGCAAGGGATGGGTGGGGGGAGGCAAATGCTGTGTCTTGGTGCAACAATCGAATTATTTGCAAAAGGAAAAGCCAAAGCTTTGGCAGGCTATGCTGTTGCTGGGCAATCCACAGGAGGAACCCAGGCAGACCGCCTGGATGTCCCGGATGTCCCCGAGCAGGGGCATAAGCAGGACCCAGCTGCCTCCCAAGCTGGGAGGCAGGCCAAGATTGCCTTATTCCAGAGTCTTGAGGAGTCTGATTGTGACACCTGATACCATCACCTGCAGTGCTGCCTCTAAGGGACCCCCACCCTCAGCCTGAAGCGACAAAACCCAGGACTGGGTGCAGAAAAGAGATCTTGTGAAGCACCTGCTGCCCATCCCTTCCTCTTCCACGGAGGAGACATAGCTGCAGGAGCCCGTCTCCCAGCTTGAGCAGGCCAGAGACAGCTCGTTCCCTTGAGCTGGGAACTGAGTATCCAGTTGTCGGAACGATATTGGGTTCTGGGGTTCTAGTACTATCTCCTGGCATGAATACCTGCACTAGTGCAGGAAATAAGGGGAGAGAGATTGGGCCCTTGGGCCTGGAGAACTGAAGGCGGGCGGTCTGGTCAGACCAGGGACACAGCAGGGGTGGGCAGGGGCCTCAAAGACACTTGCTGATCTTGGCTGCTGGGTGGAAAATTGTAAACAGCCAAAGAATGTTGTTTGCTTGCATGAGGCCAGAAGAGGCTGTCCAGGTCCATGGGGAGAGGCAGCCAGCCCAGGAGTAGGGCAAGACCTCATCCTAGAAATCTCGAGTTTCTCGGCTCCCTCCTAAACGTCCCTAGTTTCTCCCACTGCTGCTAGATAGGGAGGCCAGGGACACTGGGTCCTGAGGCAAGGCCTCATAGTTGACTCCTGGGAAGATAAGTCACCCTTTTCTCTGCCTGTGCCCCTGTATCTCTGGATGACACCCAGGTTTGTAGCAAATCTGCACAGCTGAAGTGTCCCAGCACCTGTGACAAAGACTAGAGGGCTCCTGACCACTGAGGCCCTGCTTTCAGCCCCGGGGAGGCTGAGGCCATGTCTAGCCCCTTTAAATTGCTCCTAAGAGTGTAAACAAGGGAGTGCTTTCCAGAACAGGCAACAGGACTAGACCCCAGGCACCTTCCCACCTGGGCTCCAAAGCCAAGTGTAGGGGTTTGTCCTCTCTGACACCTGGCCCAGCGCTTGAGAAACAGAGATAGGAGGAGCAAGTTGGAAGCCAGCCCAGGCTACAGGAGACCCTGCCTTTAAGCAAACAAAAATAACCCTACAAAACCTCCTCAGGTACCTGGCTCTGGCTTCTTGGGCAGGGCGGTCTTCCCAGCTTGGAAGAAAAGCTGGAGTCCATAGTTGCCCACCTCCCCACACTCATGCGCACTCTGCCCCTAGCTCCGGCCTAGCCGGCTCTCAGGATGGGCCCACACTCCCAGCAGAAGTGAGATTTTCTGCATCTCCTCCCCTCCACCCCCCTTCTCTGCCTGGCTGTCATCTCCGCCACTTTGGGCCAGACAGCTGAAGGTTTAAGAGGTCCAAAAGAGGTTCAGTTGGTAAGGAAGCAGCTGGGGCCCACAAGAGGGGAGGAGAGTGCCTTCCCTGACCTCTGACCCACCTATCCCAGCCAGCTCCTGGGAACTCATCCCTCAGCTGCGCAGAGGGACAGGTGAGGACAAGGGACAGGTGAGAAGGTGAGAACAACCAAGACCGGCGTGCCTGACCTTCCATTGCAGTTCCTTCTGCCTGCTGCTCAGAGCTGCCAGGGAGGGTCTCTGCGGTTTCTACCTGCTTTGCTCTAACTGATTGCCAGGTTTCTGGGACTACTATCTGGGGCACCGTCACCTTGAGATCCAGGAGGAGAGGGCCACCTCTACCTGCCCAACCCTTGCTCCCATTCCACTCCTGCGGGGGCCACGTCTCCAGCCAGTCCCAGCTGCCTGTGCCGGTCACCGGATCCACCCTGTAGCCCTGCAAACTTTATGGTATTCTGGGCGGTGGCTGGCCTGGTGGGGGCGGGGGCTTCTACTTAAAGGAGCCGTCAGAGGGTGCCCTGTGGGCCTGAGCCAGCTCCCCTTCTCCAGGAAAGAGGGGTTATGGTGGGGTGGGAGGCCCCTTTGCAGAGCTCTTGGAAGAATATGGGAAGGCAGCCCGTGTCAGGCCCACAGACTTCTAGAACGTGAGAAGAGTGTCAGCAAATGGAAGGAGAGAGATGGGGTCCTGCCCTGGGAGGGGGTCTAGAAGCTCGGGTGTGTGGTGAGAACGGAGGAATGAGGGGTCTGTGGCCTTGGCCCCTGTGCCCAACCTGTCCTGCGGGCTCCTGTAAAGGAGGGTGACTAGAGCAGCCAGAACCTGGCTTCACTTGAGTGTGACAGGAGAGGTGTGTGGTCAGTGGAGGGGCTCAAAGACAGAGAAACCTAAGACCAGAACTGGAAGGGACTTTGAGGGGAAATCATCACTCTATCTGGGCCTAAGGTGAGCCAGTCCTCTTTGGGGTCCCAAGCCTGACTTTAGTCTCTGTGTGCCTAGCTCCTTCCCCCCTCAGGCTGTAGAGAGGAAACAGCCGCAGAGCTCGGCCTGCTGAATACGGCCTGGGTCTGGATGGGGGTCCTGGGAAGAATATGTTATGTATGTATGTGTGTTAGAGTCAAAGGGAGTGATGGATGCTGTTTTTGTATGCTCTTGCATGTCCACTATGCATGTCCACACATCAGCCCACGCACAGATGTGACTCATGTGCCAAACAGGCATACTTTATGCTGGTACACATTGAATAGATTTACACACGCAGTACCACATGTGTGTGTGTGTGTGTGTGAGTGCACATTTGCACACCCAACTTATATCTACATAGATGTGACATGTGTTTGTTCATAGACATTTAGACATATGCACATGTACACACTGTTCATATATGCACGTTCACAAGGGGACCCTGAGAAACATCCATATCTGAAGGCACCCACAGCCTGGCCACAGTCCCACAAGTGCCTCCCTGTCTGTGGGTACACAGCCACCTCCGGAGGCCTCATCCCTGCTGTCATTCTCCCTTCATCAGCTGTTTTGCTCATTGCACTTGGTGCCCTCTGAAATGACCACAAGATCTGACTCCTTGTTGGCTCTCTGCCCTTTACTGCCTGGGGACCTTGTCCATGTCATCAGTATCCTCGTCCCTGCCCCAGACTGGCATGAAGTGGGTGCACAGTGTTTGTGAATCAATGTTTGTGTGTGTAGAGGAGGGGAGGTTACTGAGGAGGGTGACGTGGTGGGGCGGGTGCCTGCCAGAGCAGGGTGACCCTGAGGGTGTGCCCGGTGTGGGTGTGTCTCTGATTGTGGCCAGGCGGGGCACCCTTGGTGGAGAGGAAACGGTATGCGACCCCCCAGCCTCTTTCCCTAGGGGCTGTAATCTGATCCCTTGGGACTCCCCCATGCCCTCCCGCCCTTACCCTCTCTGCCTTGCTTGCTGCCGACTCTTCTCTTCCAGATCCTGGGGCAGAGTCCAGGGCAGCTGAAGGCTCCTCCACACACACGCCTGCTGAACCCTGAGCGCCCTGAGCTGCCGGCATGGGGCGGGCTGAGGCTGCCGCCATGATCCCAGGCCTGGCCCTTCTCTGGGCAGTGGGACTGGGGGACGCTGCCCCTAACCTTCCACGCCTCCGGCTCTCCTTTCAAGGTAGGTGCCCCTGGCAGGTGGAGGGCCAACTTGAGGTGAACAGGAAAAGGGCCCAGTATGGAAACACTTGCTGGTACCAGTATGTGTGTGCCCCTCGCCAGACACTTGATGGGTTGGGGGCATTCTTAGGCCATCTCCAGTTAACCCTGTCCTAGCCTCAGCCCCCAACCTCTCTGCCTACATTCTCCTCATGCTTTCCCAAGGAGGATCCCTACTGTCTCCATAGCAACAGTCTTTGTCTCTGCCTCATCTCCCATCCCAAGGCAAGCTATGCCTCTTTGGTAGGGAAGTCAAGGTTCTGGGGGCATCAGAGCCCCTTTCTTATTATACCCCTTGCACAGAGGGTGGTCCCTGAGCAGTGGCATTGGTAGTCAACTGATAAATCCAAGCTGGTAATATGGTGACTGGAAAGGGCCTTCGGCCTGACTTTTTAGGGATGGGTTTCTGTCTTGTTTGTTTCTGCTTGTACTGCCTTTCCTAGAACCTGAAGAGTCCATGAGCCTGGCATCCCAGCATGGAAGCCCACTTGTCTGCACATGTTTTCCTAGATCTGTTTTCTCCTTCCTGGGGGTTGCACCATCTATTCTATGACTCTGTTCATGCATCTGGAGTGGGCCAGTCTTCATATGTGTAAGCTCACATGTACATAACTGTACATGTGTATGACTCAGATCACACAGATAACCTTGGTCTACAGACAGAGAAAACAAGGCAGGGCATTAAGGACGTTCCTGTCACAATAGGCAAGTACTCAGTGGCATCTTTCCCTGCAGAGTTACAGGCCCGGCATGGTATCCGAACCTTCAGGCTGGAGCGAACCTGCTGTTATGAAGCTTTGCTGGTGGATGAGGAGCGTGGACGCCTCTTTGTGGGTGCGGAGAACCATGTGGCTTCCCTCAGCCTGGATAACATCAGCAAGAGACCCAAGAAGGTGCCAGGGATCCCCAACCTTACCCAACGTCAGTGCTGCCCCAGGGAAAAGCCTTAGGATTCTCCTCCAGACTGTCTAGACTCTAGAGAAATCCAAACGGGTGGGCACCTGAATGGAGAAACCCCAATAAAGAGCATTCCAAGTCCCTAACCTGTGTTCCTCCCTGTAGCTGGCCTGGCCGGCCCCTGTGGAATGGCGAGAAGAGTGTAACTGGGCAGGGAAGGACATTGGCGTGAGTGTGGGCTACTCAAAGGGGAGCTTGTGGAGGAGGGTTGGGCCCCGCCCCCGCATCCTAGGGCTGAGAGAGAGGCTAGCCTGTTCTGGATGGGGTAAGGACAGGAAGGTCAAGGCAGATGAGGTCTGGAGGTGGTGAATAAGGGTGGTTCTTCTTGGGGGGCCTCTGAGTCACGGGGGGACCGTGCGTGCGTGCGTGCGTATCTACACTTCCTCATACAGCCACCCTGTGAAGATAGGCAGGATTTGTGAGGAAGGGCACTCAGGTCCCTGTGGTTCTTGTCAGTGCTTCCCTGAGCTAGTGCAGAAGAGAGGAAGTAGTTAGAATGTTCCTAGTGAACAGGAACTCCTTAGTGCTGCCTCCTGGGGAAGGCCTGACTGACTGCCCCCCAACCTGCCCACCAGACGGAGTGCATGAACTTCGTGAAGCTTCTACATGCCTACAACCACACCCACTTGCTGGCCTGTGGCACAGGGGCCTTCCATCCAACCTGTGCATTTGTGGAGGTGGGCCACCGGCTGGAGGTAAGACCAGAACTAGACACTGGGGAAGCAGGAAGGCTGGTGAAGGGCCTGGTATTAACAGCTCCCTCACCTCCCAGGAGCCCGTGCTCCGACTGGACCTGAAGAAGCTTGAGGACGGCAAGGGGAAGAGTCCTTATGACCCGAGGCATCGGGCTGCCTCCGTGCTGGTGGGTGAGTCCAAAGGTGGCACCCAATGCAACTCTAGATCCCCCTGGAAATTCTAGAGTTTCACATGTCCCACGGGCTCCTCCTTAGATTCCCTACAGTCCTGACTTCCTGATCGATCACCCCAGAGCTCCCCAGGTACTTTTACCCTGAGAGTTCACAGCTGGCTAATCACCCCCTTGCCCTCTGCAGGGGAAGAACTGTATTCAGGGGTGGCAGCAGACCTCATGGGCCGAGACTTTACCATCTTTCGCAGCCTGGGCCAAAACCCGAGTCTCCGAACGGAACCCCATGACTCCCGCTGGCTCAATGGTGAGAAAGCTGGTAGGGGCACCGGGGAGGGAGCTGCCATCCTCCAAAGGGCAGGTGCCACACAATGAAAGCATGAGGGAGCAAAGCGTGAAGATTCTCTCCAAGTGTCTACTGTCACAACCAGGCCCTTTGCCAGGGTCACAGAGACAGACAGGCATCTCTGAGTCCATGGATCTCAGAGCAAAGACAAGACTAGATAAATTCCAGTGGCCATGTGAAAGACTAGATGAGTTTGGGTTGAGGAAGGGGAGCTACTTGCCGGGATGAGTTATTAACACAAGAAAACCAGTCAACAGAAATGGAAGAGCATCCCAGGTAAGGGGAATTACCAGGGCACAGGTCCTGAGGCAAGAGGCAGCCAAGAAACAGACTCGGGGAACTAGTGTCTATCGGAAACCTAGACTCTCAAGGACAGGAGTCCTTTACTATGGGATAGTAAGAGGAACTGAAGGAGGAACAGGGAGTATTTGATCTGCTGGGGAGGAAGATTTATGAATGAAGGTGAAAACAGATACCTCATCTCCCTCTTCTCCTGGCAAATGTAAGGAAGTGTGGCATGATCGGAAGCCCTGCAAAGGGAAGAGGGACATCCTGCTCGTGCTATGGTCTCTACTGCCCCCTCGTGGCTGCTTCTTGCCTTGCCGATGCTGATCATAGGGACTCTACAGATGGGTAAAATGTTGGGGCTGGGACTAGGACCCACTGACCATGCCTCCTGTTTGTCTAGAACCCAAGTTTGTCAAGGTCTTTTGGATCCCAGAGAGTGAGAACCCTGACGACGATAAAATCTATTTCTTCTTCCGAGAGTCTGCAGTGGAAGCAGCACCAGCAATGGGACGCATGACTGTGTCCCGTGTTGGCCAGATCTGCAGGGTAAGGAGACACTGGGCCATCCACTCCCTGGCTACCTTTACCCCTGACCCTTTGCCTGCTCTGGTCTTGTTCTCATCCCTTCTGACCCTGTGAACAGAATGACCTGGGTGGCCAGCGCAGCTTGGTCAACAAATGGACCACATTTCTGAAGGCGCGGCTTGTATGCTCAGTACCTGGAGTTGAGGGTGACACCCATTTTGACCAACTTCGTGAGTGTCTTAAATGAGGAATGGCATGAGGGGAGGGGTTAAAGGTGCAGAATCCAGGAGCCTGGGATGTGTACTGCCCTGCCAACCTTTCCTTTGTTTACAGAGGACGTATTCCTCTTGTCCTCCCGGGACCGCCAGACACCGCTTCTCTATGCTGTCTTCTCCACCTCCAGGTGAGGGGCAGGAAGGGGAGTCCCCTTCAGTGGTCAGTCTGGCTTGCTGGGCTCCTCACTTTTCTCTCTTCATTGCCTGCAGCGGCATCTTCCAGGGCTCTGCTGTCTGTGTGTACAGCATGAATGACGTGCGCCGAGCCTTCTTGGGACCCTTTGCTCACAAGGAGGGGCCTACTCATCAGTGGGTGTCCTACCAGGGTCGTGTCCCCTACCCACGACCTGGCATGGTGTGTTGCTAGGGACCACTTTCAACAATCAGCTTCAAGGTCTCAAGGGTAGAGAATGTGACTCTGGCTTGGAGGTTTTTTTTGGGGGGGGGAGGTTGATTTCTTCCTTTTGGTATGGGTGGGGAAATGTCGCCATCATAAGACAAAACCGCAGAGTGAGACCACGTGCCCCCTCAGCCTAAGGTTCACCAGGGAAAGGCATAAACACTCAGGGCCCTTGCCCCTTTCCACCTTTCCTGTCACTGGAGGCTTTGAATGGAGGGGCTGACAGCCAGATCCCTATGTGACTGTCTCTGCCTGACGTGCCTTGCCTTCCCTAGTGCCCCAGCAAGACCTTTGGCACCTTCAGTTCCACCAAGGACTTCCCAGATGATGTTATCCAGTTTGCCCGGAACCACCCCCTCATGTACAACTCAGTCCTGCCTATGGGGGGGCGCCCGCTCTTCCTCCAAGTGGGAGCTGGGTACACCTTCACCCAGATCGCTGCAGACCGTGTAGCAGCTGCTGATGGACACTACGATGTTCTCTTCATTGGTACAGGTCAGGGTCTCATCACAGTAGCCCACAGGACATACAGCCCCCTCCAGGTTCCTTGGCCTGAAGGTAGAAGTTGTCCCTTGTTGGTCTAATACCTCCATCTTTGTCTGGGCTGTGGCCCACTTTCTGAAGGCTGCCCTAGTTGCTTCAACCTACAATTTTCACTCTTTTGTGATTTGACCATGATGAAAGTAGAGACAGTGTGTGTGAGTGTGTGTGTGTGTGTGTGTGTGTGTGTGTGTGCGCGTGCGTGCACACAGGCATGCATACACGTGCATACATACATGTACCAATTTTTTCTATTTATTATTAGTTTGAATGCTTGGCCTAGCTTAGGCTCCTTTCTGGCTAGCTCTTTTGATTTAAATTAACCTATTTCTTTTCATTTACATTTTGCCTCGGGGCTTTTACCTTTTTCTGTACGTCTTACTCTGTGTCTGCTGGCTGGCGTTTCCCTTTCTTTCTCCCTTATTCTCTCTTCTCTTGTTCTGTTTATTCTCTCGGCCTTCCAGCCCTGCCTATCTCTCTCCTGCCTAGCTGTTACCATTCAGTTTTTCATTAGGCAGGCAGGCAGGCGACAGCAACACATCTTTACACACTGAAGCAAATGCAGAATAAACAAATGTAACCTATCCTTGCATCATTAACAAAGGCAGCAGAAACATATGTAACACCTTTGCCCAGTTAAAGTAATATTCCCAAGCATAAACAAAAGTAATGCTTCTTTGTCCAGTTAAAATAATATTCCACAACACACTTGGCTTGTCAGGGAAAAGCAAGTCACTCTGTCTTCTCATTTCTACAGACGTGGGCACAGTGCTGAAAGTGATCTCGGTCCCCCAGGGCAGCCGACCTCACTCTGAGGGACTTCTCCTGGAAGAGCTGCAGGTGTTTGAGGTGAGGGTTCATCCCCAGTCACTCTAGGACTCATCACCCCAACCCCTAAGCACTGATCACCACGTCCTGTCTTCCCTCAGGACTCTGCCACCATCACCAGCATGCAAATCTCCTCTAAAAGGGTGAGTAACAGAACTCTGAGGGTGACCCGAACTTGTGCACCCAGCACCCCAATTGTCTTGCTCCTCCTTAGTTTTCACAGCCCAGAGTTCAGGTATAGTGTCTGCTGTGCTCGACAGTGAGACCTCAGTGTTCCAATCTGTCAAGTGGGGAAAAGGCTATCTGATTGAAGGGAGCCGGGTAAAGGCTGTTTTCAATCAGACTGGAGACTCTTATACCCTCTAGCACCAGCTCTACATAGGATCACCAAGTGCAGTGGCCCAGATTGCATTGCACCGCTGCACTGTCCTGGGCCGTGCCTGTGCAGAGTGCTGCCTGGCCCGTGACCCTTACTGTGCTTGGGATGGATCTGCCTGCACACGCTTCCAGCCTACTGCCAAGAGGTGGGCTGACTTGGAGCCTGGATTGGGCCACTGGGAGGTTGTCTCTCCCTGCTCCGATACCAGCAGTGAAGAGCTTACAAGTTTTAATGTCTCCCTCAGGAGGTTCCGGAGGCAAGACATAAGGAATGGTGACCCCAGCACTCTGTGCTCTGGGGGTGAGTACCCCATCAGCTCCCACCCTCAGGCCTTGAAATTGACACATCCAGCCGTACCTTGTCTGAATTTTACCTTCTTGTCTCAAGACTCCTCTCACACTGCCCTGTTGGAGCGGAAGGTCTTAGGTGTGGAGGGTGGCAGCGCCTTTCTGGAATGTGAGCCCCGCTCGCTACAGGCACATGTGGAGTGGACCTTCCATCGTGCAGGGGAGTCGGCTCACACTCAGGTATGCCTTCGTCCACCCTTTCTAACCAGGCCCAACTGAGATGCCATGTCCTGCCTGTACCCCATAGAAGTCCAGTTCAGTGAGGCTGTGCAGTCAGGCTCCATAGGTCCTATCCTGTTCCATCCTTAGCTGAACTCCACAGCCCAGTAATGTCCCACTGCGTCCAGCTAGACTCCTGACCCACCCTCTACCATGTGGAAGGAGAAGGTCCTCAACCCACCCCTGTATCGAGGTTTCTAGTCTATTTCATTTCCCATTAGAGTGATCTCTTGATCTTCATCCAAAGGCCTCCTATCCCTGTGCATCTAGTACCTGCCACCGCCTATTTTCCTTGGCTCCCAATGACCCTCTGTTTCTGTGCCTGCCCTCACAGGTGCTGGCTAATGAGCGAACTGAGCGGACCGCGCGGGGGCTGCTGCTTCGTGGTCTGAGCCGCCAAGACTCTGGCGTGTATCTGTGCGTCGCGGTTGAGCATGGCTTTTCACAGCCACTGCGTCGCCTGGTGCTGCACGTGCTGAGTGCGGTACAGGCCGAACGACTGGCACGGGCCGAGGAGGCAGCAGCTCCTGCACCACCAGGCCCTAAACTCTGGTACCGGGACTTTCTGCAACTGGTGGAGCCAGGTGGCAGTGGAGGGGCAAACTCCCTGCGAATGTGCCACCCGCAGCCCGGACCCCGCTCTGTGGCAACAGAATCGCGTCGTAAGGGTCGCAACAGGCGGATGCATGCTTCTGAGCTGCGTGCTGAGCGTGGCCCACGTAGTGCAGCACACTGGTGACTGGGCTCTGTCATCACACCGGGGACCAGGCTGAATATGACACTCAGAAGAGGGGGCAGACAGACATCAGCAAGACTTGAGATGTGGCTGGGGCACACTGAGGTCCTTGGACCAACAGAGACACCTAACTCATACATAGGCCCTGGCCAAAGGGTAGCCGAGCCAGCTTATTTATTAACAAGATAACTTGTGAATGTAGCCTCAGAAGAGTGGCCCAGGCTCAATTCAGGATCGAGCCTGGAGGGAGGGGACAGAGAAGTGGGGCTCCAGAGTAGACCAGGGCCAGAGGACTGTCTTGGGTGCCTGCCCTGGGGGAAGCATTCTCTTGGGCAGTGAGCAGGAAGCTGTAGCAGATTAGACCATGGGTTGGAGTGAGGCAGGCCAACTGTACTAAAGTAATGCAATAAACACATTATCAGCTGAAGTTGGAATGGCCCCAGCAGATAACAGCTAGTCCTTGACCTTGCTGGGAGGCTCGGGCATTGTCCTAGCAGTCTTAAATACTGAATTTTTCTCATTCAAGATTGCCATTCTACTTGGCCGTGGTGGCACTCACCTTTAATCCCAGCACTCGGGAGGCAGAGGCAGGCGGATCTCTGTGAGTTCGAGGTCAGCCTGGTCTACCTACAGAGCAAGTTCTAGGACAGCCTCCAAAGCCACAGAGAAACCCTGTCTTGGGGGGGAAAAAAAAAAGATTGCTGTAGAGAAGATCAAAAGTGGCATGAGATGATCTGGCTGGCTCCAGTTTGCCTCTGGGGTGTTGACATGCGCAGTGCATTCTGCAGCTATTAATGCAGGACTAAGCTCTCTGAAGTGAAAACAACACACTAACAGTACTAGATGTTGTGGGCCAGAATGTGTGCAGAGCTCACTGCAGGGTCAACACTTGAGCCGAAAGATAAGAGGGAACCAGTCAGAGCCAGTCACAGGATGTCTGGAGGCAGAACATTCCAGGATGGAAGAACCAGTCAGTGCAAAGCTTGGAGCAGGGGAACAAGCCCGCCAAGTCTGAGGAAAACAAGGAGGCTAATATGAGAGTGTCACATGATGGATTCAGGATGTTTTGGAAGGTAGACCCTACACACACACAGTCTTGCTTTGCACAGTCAAGAAGAAGCAGAACAGAGCTCACACACTGACTCAGGCCTGGAAACTGGACCAGCTCCCTTCAAGAGTGACCAAAGTTGCTGTTCATCCTCGAGTGCCCCTGCGTGGCCTTTTACGCCCTTGTGGAGAGGGGGAGGGAGGACCAAGACTACTTTGCACTAAGTACATTAGCCATGTCTCTGCATTTTTTATTCTCAGTACAGTTGACTAGGAACCCTTGTGCCTATTTTACAGGTGGGAAAACAGAGGCCGCTCTCAAGGTTCTCTTTACCTAAGGCTACAGTTTAATACTAGAAATGCCAGCATTTAATCCCAGTCTGCCCACTGGCCAGCATGAGTGTCCACTTGTGGGGCTGCCAGATCCCTATGGTGTTGTGCCCAGTTGCCCACCTTCCCCAACCCAATACCTGGTACTAGTTGGTCACATGATGGGGGACGCTCATCTCACATTTGCAGGAAGGAGACGGCTAGGCTGTGGGTAAAGGGTCTATGGGAGTGAGGGATGGCTGAGGGGAGATGTGCAGGGTTTCTTTTCTGTCATAGCTAGCTGCAGGGCATATGCGGCATGCTCATCTGGATGGAGGCCCCAAGGCCCATGTGTGTACAGAGTTGCTATGGTTATCAGAGACGTTCCCTGGGCCCAAGTGCTAGCAGGAGCTTGCTCTTGGCCGAGTCCTATCACCAAATAGGTAGTTGAGGCCACCCCATATGGGTCACTCTGCCCCTTTTCATGGCTCAGAGATGCCCCCTCTAAATATAGCCCAGGAAAGTGAGCTCAGACCTATTTTAAGACCAGGTTGGGAGGCAGCCAGGCCTTTCCCAGGATCCTAAAGGAGCCACTGCTGGCTTTGTCCAGTTCTGCTACTGGGCATTCTCACCGGACCCCTGACTATACCTATCAAGTACCATGCCTGAGGAGACCCAAGAAGGTAGGAGAGGGTAGCCACGGGGTAGGACAGGAGGACAGGGCTCTAGTCCTATGGCCCTGTGGCTCGTGGAGACACCTCGTGGCCTTGAATAGTCTTTTCATACCCCTGTTCTAGGGACCAATCCCTACCACAGACAAAGAGTGGACCTGCCATACTTAGAACTCCTCCCTTTTTCAGGTCCTGCCTCAGTTCTCCTTGCTATGGACCAGGGGGAGGGATCACAGCTCTCCATCTAAGAATGGGTCAACTATACCCAAGAGGGTGTGAGCGTCTGGGGAGCTGCCAAGCAGTTTAGCGCTTCCCTCAGCAAAGAAGCCGAGTTTGAGATACAAAGTGGTTCCAGGAAGCATTTCAACATCTGGCCCAGGGACTGGGAAGTAGGCAGGCCGCTGGCCTGCCCTAACCAGAGGAAGGGCCCTGCCCTCTACCAAGGGGGGATGTCTATCTTTTATGGGGGGGGGGTGGCAATGACTGAATTGTAACATCTGCCATGTGTTTTTGTCTGTAGCAAGTAAAATATATTCAAATACAAGGTATGGGAGAAGCAGTTCAGTGCAAAGAGGATGTTTAATGTGACCAACAGCCCATCAGCCAGGCTTATGGGCTGACAGCATCTGCTTTTGTTTGAATTGCTTGTGAGCATGTCAAGGGACAGCTTCAAGCCATTAGAGGGCCCAAAGCCATCCTTACCCAGTGCCCTGGCACACTGTTACCTATACCTCTGCAGGCATCAGGAGCTCTTGTGGAGCCAGAGCTAAAACAACAAAACCCAACAGAAGGCCTTGGAGGTGCACACTTGGGAGGCACAGGCAGGAGCGTCTCTGTGAGATCAAGGCCAGCCTGGTCTGTATAATGAGTTCTAGGCTAGCAGGGCTACATAGTGAGACTGTTTCAAAAATAAATATCCAGTCAAATTAAGCCAGCAGAAAGTATAGCTATAGTTATTTAAAAGTCAAAGATATGTTGATAGTAATTGGAAAGCTGAGGCAGAAAGGTAACTTGAGTTAACCAGGAACTCAATACCAGTCTGGGAACTTTCTGAGGCTATCTCAAAAAAAAAAAAAAAAAAAAAAAGGGGGGGGCTAGAGATGGCTCAGTGATTAAAAGCACTTCCTGCATAACATGAAGGTCAGAGCTGGTGGTGGTGGCACTGCCACCTTTAATACCCCAGGTGTGGTCTTGAATGCCTTATAATCCCAGTGCTGTGTATAATGGGAAGTGGAGGCAGGAGGATCATTGGAACTTGTTGGTTTCCAGCCACCCTTATCAAAAAAAACCCAAACAACCTGATTTCCAGCCTCATGAAGAGACCCTGCCTCAAAGGAATAAGGCAGAGGACACCCAAAGTCCTCCTCTGTTCTCTACACATACACAGTGTCTAAATGCATGTGGGCATACACTATATACACACACACACACCACTAACACACAACCACATAGCTTAGGCTATGAAGCGAGTTCCAGGTCAGCAAAGGTCACACAGAGAGACACTATCTCAAAAACAAAACAAAATCTGAGATAAATATAACCATGAGGAAACCATAAAGAGTCAGTGACTAAATGGGCAGAACCTGTGAATGGGTAATTACACACATTAGTCAGGCTCCCTAGGCAACAATCAAGCTGTTTCTCCTCTCGCAGATTACAGCAAGTATATGTAAAGGTCTGTACACACAGGGTCTGGTTTAGCGCCGTAAAAAACTTGCATGCATGAGGGACCGAGTTTATTTCTCTGGGGCCCATGATGTGCTTGAAGCTGCCCCTTGGCCTGCTCACAAGCAAAAGACAGATGCTGTGTGTTAATCCCTGTCTGGGACTGCAGGTCACATAGGGATATACACTTCTCATCCCAGGTCTGGTGAGGTGGAGACAAGAGAGTTCCTGGGACTCTGTGGTTAGTGAGCCCACCCTGTTGAGTTCCTGTGCCAGGTCAGTGAGACCTCTGGCTTCTGTGTGCACACACATACACATCCTTTTTCACAGTGGGGTACCTAATGGTGGCGATGCTGTACTGCTGGGCTCTGGACAGGCCTTTAGAGGACAGTGCTGATGACAGGTTTAACATCTGTTCTCAGGCCCATTGACTCCGCTTCTGAGAATTGTCCTCAATAACTTCCAGCAAAGTGGAGAAACCTTCACATTTAATGATTGATGTTCCTGGGGGTTAATTTCCAAAGGGAATTGGAAACAACCTAAATGCCCAGATATCCTCAGAGGGAGGCCGGAAGGAGTCCTCAAAGTTATATGAAACTGTTAAGAAAAAAATGGAACTCCCACAGTGTTGTTGAGTGAAAACAGCAGGGCTCCGGTAAGAGAGGCTGAATCATTGTTAGGAAGGCAACCAAACAAAGAGGAATTGCTAGAATGCAGTTGCCTTTGCCTAGGAGTAGGCACCATGTTATCTGGTCAGGCCAGATGGCAAACTCTCTATTGCCGTGGGCTTAGGTTGATGAACTGTTTGCTAGCAATAGGCAGGCAGAGAAATGCCTGAATGTGAACATGGGAGCATGTCAAGAGCCCCTATGCACAGTATAGGCTTTTGGAACCCTGAATCCAAACTAAGAGTCATTCCTGAAACTGTGGGGAATTTGGAACCAAATGCCACTGGTGTAGTTCTCATATATTCCAAGTTCCTGCCGCCTGAACTTACCTACAAGGTTAAGGAGTGACTTGTTTGCTCAAATCAGTCCCTGTCCCTATAGACACTGTGTTGCCCATGCAGAACCAGAGGGGCAGGGGAACACTGGCTCCTAACCACGTGGAGGAGGTGCGTCTGCACCGAGTGGAGTCCATCAGTGACCTACACAGTGGAGGAGGTAAGGGTGCAGACGGGAGGTGGGGAAGAATGCTATGGGTACCACCTTCCTGATGAACCACCCTACCTGCAGGTTCACTACAGCCCTATCTGGCTGAAGAGGCACAGACATGGGAAGAGCTTCTGGGTGTCTTGCCGCCATCACTGTGCACCCAAGCTGGTTGCAGCCCCGTGTGTGGCCGTGGGGGGCTCCTCCTGCTATTGGCACTGCTGGTATTCACCTGCCTGGCACTAGCCATCCTGGCTGTCTACCTAAGTGGTAGGGACAGGCACGGCTGGGAACCCAGGGCACCTGCAAATGCAGCAATGAAGGGTGGGGCCAGGGTCAGTGGGCGGTTCACTCCTGATGCTGGGCTAGTTGGAGATCTGCTACTGCACATAGTCTGACAAGATCCCACCAATGTCTTCCCACCCCAGTGCTGCAGAGTGAATCCCTGAGGGTCTTGGCACACACACTGCGAACACAAGAGGAGACTCTGCTCAAATTGCGCCTGGCTAGCCTCAGCCAACTAAGGAGACTCAACTCCAGCGAAGCTCGGGCACCCAGCACACCCAGCTGAGACACCGTTTGTATGTGAGACATATGACGGTGGATAAAGGGACCTTTGGCAGGTCTCCTCTCCCCCACTGATGGCTACACCTACATTACTTCCTTGGTGAGATTTTTGTACAAGAGCCTAATGTGACTCAACAGCTGCCTGTCTCTCTTGACCTCTTCAGACTAGGCCTGACCAAGCTTTGTGCTGCCAAGGCCCTGCTTGGGATAGCCAAAGGTCAGAGGATGGGGCATAGCCTCCTCCTGGCTCCTCCTATGGCCTGTCAGCACCCTCTGGCCACCCCCAGATAGGAGATTTCAGAAGTCTAGAAATAGCTGTCCCACTCTGCCAGGCCTCCTAGTGGGGGATCCAGTCTCAGCTCTCAGACAAGCTAGGCTGAGTTGGGGGGGTGGAGGGGGACCACATAGCAGAGATTCCCTTGGAGGACAAAGGTGAAATTGAGATCTAGCTGGGGCCAAGCCTAGGGTGGTAGATGAGAAGGAAGGCAAGCAAAAGATTCAGGATAAAGGTCATGGGGAATAAGTCCTGTTTAATTCTCTTATTTTTAAAAATCAGCACACATCCATTTTAGGCAGCTTTGCCTACCCTATGCCATGGTGGACAGGTGCCAGACCACCCCCCCAAAGGAAGTGGGTCCCAGGGGGCAAGTCTGAAAAAAGAAAAGGGACAGTCCTTTCTCACCTGCCCCTCAGCTCTGGGACCAGCACACATTTGGTTTCACCTGAGACAGGACAGGATGAGGCCATAGCCACAGGACTGAGCGCAGACACCAAGGGCCAGAGTCTTAAGTGTCCTGATCCCGTGGCCCTCCCACATGTCTATTTTTGGTTTCATCATTAAAAAAACAAATAAAGTGACAATCGCTGGCAGAGACCAGTTCTCAAATTGCCTTTTGTTAAAAATATGGTAAGGGTATCAGTAGCGTTCTCATTGGCCAGTCTGCTTCACAAGACATCTGCCCGCTTGTCCCTTGCACGACTCCGGGCCTTGGTCCGGGCTTTGAAGGCTGCAGCATTGTACAGGTGCTGTGGAAGAGGCAAACAAGGGAGCCTGGTAAACTGTGGGTGGGCTCCTCCTGTAGCCCACCTACAGCTCGAGGGCTCCTGGGAACAGGAGGCAAGACAAAGTTACCCAAGAAGCAAACCTTCTCAAAACGTGAGATCTTGCAGGCCTTCAGGGTAGCAGCATCCAGCACCAGCACAGGGCCCAGGCCAAAGATGTCACGGAGAAGCTCGTTGTTCTGAAGACAAGGCAATTAGCTAACAGCAGTCTAAAGCAGTGAAGCTGGGTAGACCTCCCCATATGTTCCCTCACCTGGAGGTGATAGTGCATGCCTGAGCCCAACATGTCCTTGAAGGCTGTGTAGATGCGGTGGCGAGCCCAGCTGTCTATGCAGAGCACTTCCAGTCCAAAGCGGATTGTTTCCTCCTCACATTCACCACCCTACAGGGTAGAGGGACCATGGTTGGGATTGGCTAACATAGCTGAGAAACACACACACACACACACACACACACACACACACACACACACACACACACACACACCACACACACCCACCCCCTGGTTACGAGGGGGTGTTGAAACCAGGCCTATGTAGCCCTAGCTGTCCTGGAATTCACCAGCATGCCTCTGCCTCTCCTGACTGTGGGGGTGGAGGTACGCGACGGGTGGACCACCATGCCCAACCCTTGGGGACATTTTTAAGGAATATTCATGTTCTCACATGCACCTCAACAAAGTGCAGCACAGCTCGGAAAATGGAGCGCTGGCGTCGCCGGTCAATCTTGGCACGGTACTTATTGCTGTCAGTGGCTAGAGTACGAAGGGAGCCACAGAGAGCCTCCATGTCCTCATAAACAAAGTCCTCCTGTGTGGGTGGGAGCAATGAGGTGTTAGGTAGAAGCCTGAATTCTTCCGGAAGAGAGCATGGTGTTGCCCAAGGCTTTCTTCCACTCACTGCTCTCCTCTGCCAGGCTCCTCTTCTGGCAACCCCTCCTTGCCCTCCCCCGATGCCCCAACCACCCCCACCCGACAGTTCACCTCTGCTCAGAATATAGCACCCAGCATGTGAGTAAGTGTTGGGGTCACCTCCCCTACAAAATGACCCAAGACTGATGGGTTTTCTGTGGCACGTTCTGCAAACAGTCTGGGATGGTGAGTGATGCCAACAGGCACTCCCCTCGCACCTCAAGGTCCCGGGCAAGCTCAAAGAGCAGTGCGATGGCTTCCCCAGCAGCAATCCGCAGGTTCACACTTTCACTGGCCAAGAGCTTCGGCAGCCGGGGCAGCTGCCTAAGGAAACGGCAAGCTAAGCTTCATGTGTAGGTTGAGGGTCCCCGCTTCACGATTACCTCCCACTCCCCCTACCTGTCAAGGATGTGGCTGATGTGGGTATGAGGACAGATGGTGAGCAGCAATGCCCAGGCCTGCAGAGCAGCACAGAGCAGACCATGTAGGCTGGCAGGGACCAGGGCAGCAGGGGAGCCAGTAGTGCCACAGGACCAGCTGAAAATGCCCTCCAAGCAGGCCAAGCAAGAGACCAGGTCCTAGGAGCACAGGGAGGCGGGAGTGCTTTACAGACACAGCTACTGAGTCCAGTTACTACACCACCCACGCCCAAAGTCCTCTTACCTGGACATCGGTGGCAGCCACATAGCAGCCCAAACCAAGAGCAGAAGCGCACTGTTGGGAAGAGGACAAAGCTAGGCGACCATGGGTCAACATCAGAAACATCACACGAGGCTCACTCTCCTTAGAGTAGGGAGTCGAAGACAGGGAGAACCTGGCAGGGCACCCTGCTCTGGGACGAGGGAGCATGGGGCGTGAAAACACTCACATGGAGCCGGGCAGCGGGGCTTGCTGTACTGTCACTGAGCACCGAGATCAGCAGTGGCTGCAGGCTATGGAACAGCTCCTCACCCTTGGGTCCAGGGCCCAACTGCACACAGAGCAGGCCTAGCACAGCAGCAGCCAGAGCCTGTTCTTCACCCTTCCCTACAGGATGCTTTCCAGTTAGCGCACGCGGCAAGCGTCAACACCTGCCTAGCGAGGGTTCCCCAAGTGCCCAGGACTTGACCTTTCTTAAGGCACTTTTCCAGGGCATCCGCCAGCGTGAGGCTGCGCTCCAGCAAGAACTCGGGAAGCAGATGGGAGGCCAGGGCCAGGCGCAGGCTCTCAAGAGCTCCTTGCCGGGTCTTGGCACTGGGAGGTAGAGAAAGGGTTCATGTGGGCGACTGCTCCCTTAGTTCCATTTGCCAGAGGCTGAGCAGGGCTCTACGTGTAGAGGCTGGCCAGCAGCCAGAGGTACCTCTTGTCAGTGAGGCAGTCCACGTGGTCTTTCAGCTTTTCCTCCAGGGTTTCCTGCTGGCTCTGCTCATCCACAGCTTCCCCACCTGCAAAGCCAGCTGGTCATCTCTGAACCCTGCCCTTGTCCAGTGGAGCCCTCAACGAGTTCCCCGTCAAACTTCAAGTTGCTCTCACCCAGGCAGTCCTCTGCAGTGGTGCTGAGCAGGCTGGGACATTCACTGGTAGTACTCCGGGCCTCACTGGCTGCTTCATCCTCACTGGAACCCGAGTCAGCTTGGGTACTGCTCTTGGCACCTGGGCGATGTAAAATCGCTATCTGACCAGTCTCCACTGGCGAGGGATGACTCAGGGTACCTTGTTTAACTTCATGAATACTATTCCATCTTAGAGATGAGCAAACCATGGCTAGGTTAAGCATCACAGGGGCTGACACATGGGACTTGAATTAGAAAGGGGTAGAAAAGGAGAAGGAGGTCGGTCTCTCTGCTAGACAACACAGCTGCTAGGCCTACCCAGGGTCAATCTGGCAGACTTGGTGAGTGGAGACCCCAGGAGGGCACAGCCTGCTTTAAGGAGAGCAGAAGGGACTGGGTAAGTCCCACCTACGCCTGTAGTCCAGTCTAGATTATGCTCAAAAGTAAGCAATGTAAAGGGAGCTCAGGGTATAGTACTAGACAGACCCGGGCGGGGGTTTAAACTGAGCCAAGGTCTTGTGCTTTCCATTAGTGTCCGCGCCCCTCCCCCACCTTAGCAGAGGTATAATTTGACTGGTTGTCCTGCCTTTGAAGCACCGCTGAAACAGCACCCCATCTCAGGTGTAGCAGGTGAAAACAAGTGACTTGTAATGCCTCTGCCACAGGCCACCACACTCACTAAGCTACCTATCAACTCTGGAAGCAGAAGCCCAGCTCCTAGTGGGTATGCTGGGTGCTTTGTGCTTCAAATATATTGTTTTCTGAGTTTCCTTTGGTTCACTCAGGGCCATCAATGCCAGATAGACACAATGGCTCCTTCCAGCCTTGGAAGACCAGAAGACGTTCTTTCCCATGTAACCATTTGAGAAAGAAGCAAACATAAGGGGCTCTCAAAGTGTCAGTAGGGCATAAACACTCCTGTGAATTCTCTCAAAGTGTCAGTAGGGCATAAACACTCCTGTGAATTCTCTCAAAGTGTCAGTAGGGCATAAACACTCCTGTGAATTCTCATCTCAAGCACTGGCTTTGAGATGAGCGGCTACTGCAGCAGAGCCCTGGGCAGGTTCTGATCTGGTGGCTGTCCTTACATCTTAGGGACTATTAACAATTGTTGCCTGCTGGAAAAGTTCAGCCCACACATGGACTTCTGTTCACCTCTACCCTTATTATACTACTTGCCCAAACAGCCCAGACTTCCTCTTTTGTTGGCTGTACTGTGATCCCCTTGGCTGCCAGGCCTTTGCACAACAGGCTCTCTGCCTGGGGCTCTTTACCTTCTCAGGTCTCACCCAGAAGCTCCACTCACAGGGCCTCCCGTGATTCTGCCTTGACACCATTCAGTAACTGGTTTTTGTACTAGACCTTGTGAAATTGTCATTACACTACTAAATGGCCCCAGACCCGAGCCACATTAGGGTGGCAGTCAGATCAAAACTGTGCTTGGCAGGCACTCTATCTCAGCAGAATTAGCTTGTCTATATGCTTCTGGTTGAGACTGATAAGGAGTCTCAAGATGGCCTCAGGCTCTTGGATGTCCACCCAGTCTCCAGGCCAGTTGCTAAGGCCTCCATTCTGTATAGAACAGACGAGGCCTCTCTGCTAACTTCCCTGTGCAGTCTACCAAATGCACTAGTATTTGGCAAAGGGGCTGGCTTCACGCTTTTGTCTAGTGTGGTTGTCCACCCCCGTGGCGATGGGAAAACCTAGGTCCTTAAATGCTGGCCAAATCACCGCTGCGGGCGCGGGATTTCGAAAAACAGCTGGCAATGAGCTCAAGTAGAGCGCACACGTGGCCAATGCCTGGTAGGGCACGTGCGAGCCTTAGCAAGGTTCCGGGAGGTTGCACAGGGCTGATCCCGGAAGAGTTGCCAACCCAAGACCCTCGGTGACATCCAAAGGGAACCACAAAACGTCCTCGCTCACTACTGACCAATTCTACCAGAGCCCCGGGACTCACCTCCTCCACGGCGCTGACCGCCCTTGCGGAGCGCATTGCCCTTACGAGCACGAGGCATTCTTGGAACCAGGAGTCGGGGACACGGAAAGGGGGCGCGGGGTCAGGGACCCGGAGGGCGGGGACTCCAAACCAGCGAAACGCTGGCCCGTGCGCTGAGTTGAGACTGGGGAAGACGACAGGAGCCACACGCCGCGCGCGCCACCATCTTCGTGAGGCGCCCCGCCCTGCCAAACGGGTCGCTGGGAAGGTGAGTTCCCCGCCACCCGGTTCAGTTCCACATCCACGCGGCCGAAACTACTATCCCCAGGCGTCTGCGCGCACAGATTAGGGCGGCCCGAGTTGAGCGCAGTGCACGACGGGAATCGTAGTCCATTCTGGAGGTACACAAGCCGACGCCGCTCCAGCTAAACTATTTACCCACAATGCCCTGCGTACTCTCTTTGCCCCTCCTCCCCCAACTCCGGTTCCCGCAGCGCCTGGGTTCATAGTTAACTTGGTAGTTTGACTCCTTGCTGGAAGCATCGCTAGACCCTTGAAACAAGGCATCTGCGTTGACGCCAGGGTTTGACACTTGGTAGAATAGTGAGAACAGACAAACTTCAGGTAACAGAAGAGTGACTTTATGGATGAGAGTACAGATAATAGCTTAGCATTAAACAGACTTTAGCTTAATTTTTTTTTTTTTTTTTTTTTTTTTTTGGCAGGGGCGCGTACGTGCAAGCGTTTGTGTTTATGCGTGTGTGATGGGGATTGTCTCTCTGCCCCTTAGATAAGACTTCTCTGCAGATGCTGAGAACAGAGATATAGGAACTGAGTCCTAGGCTGGCTGGCAACCTTAAATGTCTGGAACTCACTCCCTAGGGCGGCTTTATTGTCTTAAGTCGGATGATCTCAGAGGGCTCGGAGTCTGGTTTTCTGTTTTTATTAGGCCCTGTCTATTCCTCAGGAACTTCTGAGGGAAGGTGTGTTAATGGAAGTGGCCTATGTTTTTGGGAAAGTTCTATTAGTTAAACAAAGCATAAATGGGAATTCCTCTAGGGCTGGGAAAGTGGCAGCAGGGACAAGAACCAAGGGCAGGAACTCCTGACTTTTATGTTGATTTCTTAGGCTCAGGTTTAGGCTCCTGGCAGGTAGGACCAGCCCAACCCAAGTAACAACGGCATCTGAAGGACTTCCAAGCTCCAAGACTACCATCTGGCTTCAGATGCAGAAAGGCTTTCATTTGTCCTGGGTCTCTCCGGGTACAGCGACCATGGCCATGGCATTGTTGGTGGCTGCAGGCCATGGCAGCCTTTGTCACATTGATCACATAGGGGCCTAAAGTGCTCACTAGGTAGTCGTGGAGACGCCAGCATCCCTCCTAAGGAGAGAAGAGATATGTCATTGCTCCTTCTCTATGACTTGGCATGGCTTCTCTTCACTTAGGACTCCAGCATGTGCATGAAGAAAGGGCAATGCTCACCTCAGAGCTGGAGAAGCTCAGGTCTCCCCAGAGCACCACTCCAGCGGCACCCAGCGCTGCACTCACACCAATAGTCCTCACTAGGTCATCCTGGAGGCAGAGAACGGGTAAGCCAGACTGGACGGGCCAGATCCATCAGAGCCCAACTTCACCATGGGACCCTTTGGTTTACAGCTATGACTGAGTCTGCCTCTAGGGTGGGGCTCTTTTGACAGAGCCTCTAAGTAACTTCCCAGGACCTCCAGAGAAGGACTGTCCTTAGAACCCAATGACTGGATTCTGTCTAACCCATTGAGATCTCCCAGCACACAGCCATGCATTCCTGCTCCAGGATGGGATCTTTTGTTTGTTTTCTTGTTTTTTGAGACAGAGTCTCAATTATATAGCTCCAACCACCCTAGAACTCATTCTGTACACTAGGCTGCCCTTGAACTCACAGATATGCCTCCTGAGTGCTGCGATTAAAGGCCTGTGCCACCGTTGCCCAGCAGGCGAGGATCTTTTTTGAACCCCTAGATCATGACCAACTTCTTATGTCCCTTAGGCAAAGTCTTCTCTTCAGGCCTTTCTGGGACAGGGCTGTGTCTCTGGACTAAAGCCCTAAACCTCAGCTTTTACTTACCAGAGACAAGAATTTCCCAGAGCTCCGGTGTGTGAGGCGAGCATAGGCCAGGACAGGTAAAGGATGTGTATGCCCAACAAGGGCTACACGGAAGGCCTCTTCCAGGCGGTGTCGGACGAAGGCTTGATGGTAGGCAGCTGGCAGTCTGGGTGGGAGGTAGATGCTAGGAAAGATAGCACTAGAGGCAGCCCAGAGCCAATGCAGTTGGTTGTTTCTGGTAATGGCGGCCGCATGGCAGTGGCCTGTATAGTTGGAAGCTGTATTATGCCAGCCATTGCCACAGGCTGGGTATCGATAAAAGCCCCAGAGCCCATGTGGGCGAAGTGTCTGTCCCAGCTGCAGTGTGTATCCCATCAGTGCACGGGCAGCCTGCTCGAAGCCAGTATGGGCTTTGTAGAGCTGTTCCTGAGGGTCCAAGCCAGGAAACACCCGCTGTGCCCAAGCCAAGGAGGCTGCCCGGTAGACTTGGCGATGGGGGCCCCAGTTCCCAGCCCAAAGTGGATACCACTCTTCCCAGTCCAGCACTGCCAAGCCAGCAAAACTAGGCCTTAGGCTGTGGAGGATCTGGTGGGCAGCCTGTGACAAGTGGCGATCTAGTGACACAGCCTGAGGGATACCCCCATTGTGGGCTGTGCCTCTAGGTCCAAAATAAGGATAAAGACCAAACTGGTTCTTGTAGAAGATGGTGATGTTTTGGCCATGGAAACGCTGGCCATGGTTGGCTATGATGCTGAGGGTATTAAGTGGTAGGTGCACACCAAAGAGGGCCTTACATCTTGCTGAGGGTACATTCCACAGCACAGAAAAGGGACGCTCAGGAACCTGCAGCAAAGACTGGCCATACACCAAGCATAGGGCTACCCCCACCACCAGGGTTAGGCCTGGCTGCATGGTCGTGCCACAAAGACGGAAACCTGCAGGAGAGAGGGGTGTGAGCTTAGCATCCATGGCCAAGGCCACGCCTTTTGCATGGGAAAGCTGGGAAAGCTTCCCAAGTTCTTCCCTTCAGGGAAAGGGGCAGGGCTGGGGGTTAAACATGGCTCCCAATCACTCATACCCCAAGCATCCTGAGCTGCTCCCCTCCAGCGTTCTCCATCTCTGGTAAGGCACCATCATGTTCTCTGAGACTTCCCCCAACTCATGGCTGACACAAGTCCCCTTCCTTCCCCAGCCCATCTTGTCTCTGCCTTAAGAACATCAGTGCTGGCCTTCTTGCTACCCTGGCTTAATTCACATTCAGCACTCAGGTCTCTAACATTCCCTATCTCGCAGACCCTGGAGGAAGTGAGGGCACTTGGGCTCCCAGCATGAGACTTGCTACACACACATACCCCAACACTGTCTACAAATTCCTCACTGCCTACGTCCAGTGCAGGGCTTGACACATAGAAAGTGCTTGGTGAATGGTAATGAGTGGGTGAAAGGGGAAAGAACAGTTACCTGGGCCTGGAAGAGGAGGAGGAACAAAGGACAGATATTACCTCATCAATGGCTCTTGGGCCAAGTTGGATAGTAGGGCTTCTGCAGGGACAGGGGATCTGGGAAGGGGGTTTAACAAATAAATTGTCACAGCCATACCTAAAGGAACCCTTTATTCAGCCACACTAACAGCTCTGAGCCGAAGCTCTGAACCCACCTCCAGGCCCATTGGTACCCAGGAAACATACACAGACTAAGGTTGCCCCCTAGGGCTAGGGGGTTAAAATATGGCCAGTGGGCTGAGGCTGGGATGGTTCTGGGCAGTTCAACGTCCCAGAAAGACAGTGCCTATCTTTCAGATGTCTTTTTCCATCCAGAATATAGGGCATCCCTTCAGATCTCTGTATCTTGTCTCTAGCAGGCTTTGAGGAAGGGGCCCTGGTGAAGGAGGGGGTGAGGTGGTCAGAGATTGGGGTAGGGGAGGAGGTGGTGGCAATGGGGGTTCCTTGGAGCTCCTTGGGACAGCTTGGGCAGCTAGGATAGGCCCCTTGCAGGGTGGCTGGGGGCAGGGTGTCTTAGAGAAGGCACGTAGGAAGGTAGTGGGCAGCCGACGGTTGGTGAAGACCAAACCCTGCACAGGTTCGCCCAGGTGGTAGCCCAGATGGGCATAGAAGTATAACTGATCATGAGTAGTGAGGTGCAGCCGACGGAAGCCCCGGGCTCGGGCAAAAGCCTCCAAGCCCTCCATGAGGCGGCGGCCAAAGCCACGGCCCCTCAGAGCCCGGGCTACCACCACTGTCTCAACTAAGAGGCTGTGGGGCTGGTCCAGTACCCGAGATAAACGGGCATGGCCAACCACAATGGGAGATGCTCCAGGTGTGGGATGAGGGCTCAGCAGCATCAGGCAGAGGGGGAAGGCATCTGAGGACTGGCCCAGGGAGTGGAGACGGGAGGCACGGCTGCGGGGCCACTGGTCATTGATGAGGTCAGCACAAGCACTCAGAAGCTCAGGTCGGCAGTGCACAGGCTCCAGGGTCAGCTCAGCTGGGTTGAGGACTAGGGTCTCCTCTGCCTGGAGTTCAGGATCCAGAGTCAACTCAGCTGGGCCAGGACTGAGGGTCATCTCTGGGTGGCATGTGGGTTCCAGGGTCAGCTCAGCTATCCTGGGATTCAGTGACAGCTCTGGCTGGCGTGCAGGATCCAGGGTTAGCTTGGTCAGGTTGACTCTCAGGGTCAATTCTGGCTGGCATGCAGGATCTAGAGTCAGCTTTGCTGGGCTGGTACTCAGGATCAGCTCCATCCGCTGCACGGGGTCTAAGGTAGGGGTCAGCTTGGCTGGGCCAGGTCTCAGAGGCAGCTCTTGCCTACAGGTAGGATCCAGGCTCAGCTGAGTCAGACAGGAAGCCAAGGTCACTTCCTGTTAGGTTTCAGGTGCCTCATTGCCAGGCTGGATGGAGGGTAAGGTCACAATCTCCAGGCAGTGACATCTCCTCATACAAGGTTCACCTCCTGTGGATAACAGCCATGCTAGGCTGTGTCAGGAAGACGGGGTTGGGGCAGGGGAGGAGGGCTGACGGAAGGGGAGGCATGCATGTGGGAACTGGGTAACGGTGTGCTTCACCTGTCCTACATGCACTGGAAAGTTCAGGTGTCCTACCCCAACACTGGAGGGAGGCTGAGGGTGGTGACGGTAAGTGCTGGAGATTGTGCTAGAACCCAGAAGTTCTGCCTACAAATGTTGTAAGTGTTCTTTACAATAGCTCACTGTGCCAGGCTAACCAACCTAGCCCATTTGCTGGCTACCTTTTGTTTTTGTTTGGGTCCCCCCTCTCCACCTCTGTCTCTCTCCAGGGTATGGAGTCTACACTTGCCTCAAAGTAGTGATCCGATTGCCTCAGACTCCTCAGTCAGTCCTAGGGTCACAGGTATCAGCCATCACCATGCTGAGCAGCCTGTCTTATCTACAGCAGTCCACGACTGTAGCTGGCAAGCCTTGGCAGATGGTGACCCAGACATCATACCTCTAATTTGCTTTCACTTGGGTTTTCTTTTTCAGAAGAAAGGTCACTCCCAAGGGCTACCCTGTCCCTCTTTCTCCCTACATGTCAGCTCTCCTCTAGCTCTGGGCTTTTCAGCTATCCAGCCATGCCTGCTATCAGGTGGATCCTGGGACCCAGGCACGCACAAGCTCAGTCTCCCTGCACCCCCACTGCCTTCCTTTCCTGCAGAAAAGGAAAGGCATCCCCTCCCCAGTTCAGTCCATCGCAGGACACTTTGGGCATAGACACACTGTCCCTATGTTTGGTGCCCAGCATGAAGCCTGGCCTATTGCATAGAATGTGGCTTTTGCAAGCCTGCTTGCCTCTGTCCTGAGTTGCACAGTTACCCTGATAAGCCCATGGCTTCCTTCCTAAATCTATAGGTGTCCAACGGCCACCAGGCTAGGGACCCAGGCCTCCATGCCTAACACTTCATTGTTTACCCACCTTATTTTAGGTTCTGCTGGAAGGAGGGGCTATGTTGGGGGTTTCTTGTAGCAGGTGGGCAGTTGAGTCCCACTATACTCATTTATTCCATCAAGTGCCCCTGACTACTCCCCAACTTTCCCCAAGCCCGAGTACTGGCAGCTCTCACCCCTCACACAAATCCCACACGCTGGGCTTTAAGCCCCTTACCCGCACCAGTCAGCTCAGTAGAAGCAGCATCCCCTCCCAGCTCCTAGGCGGCTAAGGTCTGAAAAGAGGAACCTCTGGGTCCGCCCCTAGCCCAAGGCCCCAGGGTTCCCCAGACTGGCTTAACCCCTTCATTGCGGGGCCCCACCACTGTAGGTAGAGCGAAGCTCCGAGTATTCAGAGAGGGTCTGCACTTGCCCCTTATGGGTCACAGGCCATGGATCTTTTGGGAGTTGGGGGTTTTAAAAGCTTGATTGTGGATGGGTGTGGCTCAGCATGCTCTTGGAGGGAAGGACCAAGGTTGGTAAGACTTGAGGGGCGACACGGTCATTTGGGGACCACAGACGCGGGGAGGGCAAATGGGCAATGTGTGAGATGTGAGGGAGATACTGACATGTTAAAGCCGAGCTCCGGGATGGTCCGCGTTCAGCCTGCGCACGGTTTGGTATCTCGCTGTCTCTGCCTCGGATTCCTCGGTCTGCCTATGCTGGTCCCAGCAGTACGGAGGGCTTACAGCAGTCTTCGCAGGCGACGGCGCACCTCCTCCTAAGTCCTCCGTGCCCGGAATGTCACCACCTAGACCCCCCGCCCCTGGTTCTGAGCGTCACAACAGAACTAAAGCAGCCCCATTCGGTCCCCCGGCTTCTTCGCTTCCGGCGGCGACTAGGCCTGAAGCTTCCTGTCGTGGCTCCGCCTCCTCTTGGCCCGGCCCCCTGCAGGCCCTGCTTCTGACTTCTATCAGCTTGCCTGGGTTTGGCTTTTCCTGCAGGTCTCACCACCCCAGGCTCAAAGGAAAGGAGTTTTGTCTACTCGCTGGTAGCATCTCCAACCCTAGTGCCTCATAGGAACTTCCTTTTGATCATGGGAAGAAGTGGTCTTTAGACAGCATACTTGGGTGAAAGAAAGGAGCCTTTCCAGTGCTCTCTGGATTCTGAGACCTGCCTATTTTACGTAAGCAGCTACGTAAAATACGGCAGCTTTGTTTGCTGGGTTGAGCAGTGCTAGTATCTCTCAGCAGATTCAGGGATCCTGTAGAGTGGTGTTATTGTTTTCCCAGCTCACATAGGGCAACATCAACACACCGTAGGTGTGCAAGGTTCTATCTTTGGAGTCATATAGCCTAGATTTCAATATGCATCTCTCTTGGTTTTGTTTGTTTGTTTTGAGACAGTCTCTCTATGTAGTCCTGGTTGTCCTGCAGCTCAGTATGTAGACCAGGATGGCCGGCCTTGAACTCCTGCCTCTCTGCCTCCAAGTACTGGGGTTACAAATGTGTATCATCATGCCTGGCTTTGCTTGTCTCTTCTTTCTGGGCAACATTGGACAAAAAGTACTCACCGTCAGGGGCTAGGAATATAGCTTAGTGGTAGAGCATTTGCCTAGTGTGTGTGAGGTCCCAAGTTCACTTCTCAGTACAGCAAAAAATAAGTAAATAAAAAGTATTCGCTCAGCCAGGCATTGGGTGGTACGCACCTTTAATCCCAGCACTGAATCTCTGTAAGTTTGAGGCCAGCCTGGTCTAAAGAGGGAGTTCCAGGACAGGCTCCAAAGCAATTTAGGGAAACCCTGTCTCAAAAAGACAAAAACATGTCCCTGCATGTCTTGAATTGTGAAGAGTGAGTTAGACCACTTCTAGTGCTAACATAGCACAGGGCTTGGCACAGAGCAGACAAAAGACAAATGTCACCTTTTGTCTCTGCTGACTCAGATTCTGAAGGACTTGCCTATGATCCTGCCGAATAGTTCCTTATAGGCACAGAATTGAGAGTGTCTTAATTCTGACTCACTATGTGACTGCCCGATGAGTGTGCCTGTGTGCGTGTGACTATGGCAGTGGTGGAGCATACTCCTGACTTACTGTGACTTGTGTGCATGTGACTATTTGAGGAAGTCATAGGTAGACCCGGGGTATGTTAGTTGCTCAGTGTGTGCAGTCTGGCAGCGCTGATCACTACACACCCTGCTTCTCACACTGCTTTCCATACCATCCACCATAGCATCGACACTTGAATTTCATAGCCATCTGTGCCCGATCCTTAAGTGACAGGGTACCCTTGAGGCTGGGGGACCTGCCACCGTGTGTTAGCTGAATGGAAAAACTGGCAGGGTTGAGGGTGAGCAGAGCCTCAGGATAACTGGGACGGCGGGCACAGCGACCGTGGCCGGAACATAGAGCTTCACTGCAGAGAAGAGCTGCACTGGTCACGTTCAGGATGAAAGGCCCAAGTGTGGAATCCATATACTCTTTAATGGTCTGGCAGGACTCCTGGGTGGGAAGGAGAGTGTCAGCCTTGTGTGAGCCCACTTAGTCCTTACAGGTAAGCAGTACTTACCTTTACTTAGCCAGGACTTCAGGGGTACAAAGAGTCTCTCCTCATCCCTACCCCTCCTCCCAGGCCTTCACTTACCTTGGTCGTGGTGTTTTCTGAGCTCACCCAGACCACCACTCCTGCTGCTCCCTGAGCTGCACTCTCCCCGATGCTGTGCTCCAGCTCCTCCTGGGAAGGAGATTGCATGGGTCTACGGATGCTATTGTCCTTCCTGCCGGTGGAGCTGGCTCCACGTCACTAGATGGGACAAAATCTGCAGCCTTCACTGCTGTAGTCCAGGCAACCTGGTCCCACCTCTCACCCACCTGCACATGGCAGGCGTATGTACTCTGGTGTTTTGGGTTTTCAAGACAGGGTTTCTCTGTTGTAGCTTTGTAGACCAGGCTGGCCTCCAACTCACAGAGATTGGCCTGCCTCTGCCTCCCGAGTGCTGGGATTAAAGGTGTGTGCCACCACCACCTGGCTGGTAGATCTTTAAAAGAAGGTTCTACCCATTCCTGTTTTCTTTTTCCCACTGCTTCTCTGGAAGGCAGACAGGACATTTTCCTGTTTCCCCTCTCCCCCACCTCTGCCTTTTTCTCTTCTGCCCTGTCTCTTTACCTTATTTTCTTACCTCCCCCTTAATAAAATTTTCAATAGAACTGCGTCTACAGGTCTCTGTTTCCACATCCACCCACTATCCAGTCCATCACCTGCCCTGGGACACAGGTTCTCTCAGTCCCAGCATGAGACCAGGGACCTGCCACCTGTGGTCCCAACCCATTATTCTTTATTCCTAACATTGACCTGAGGTTGCTCTAGTGTGATGGTCAGGGATAACCCTGTTCTCTGTCTAGCCTGTAAATAGACAGGAACTAATTTTTCTATTAAATTGTGAGTCATCCATGCTTTAAACAGAACTTGGCACAAAGTAAATGCCCCACGTATGTGGGAATGAATGGGCAAAGTACTGGGGTATTTAAGTCAGTAGGAAAGCATTTGTACACAATGCCCTGAGTTTGACTCCCAAAACCCCTCTCCACACCAAAAAAAAAAAAAAAAAAAAAAAAAAGTTGTACCCTGAAGATATGTGACTCAGGGGTTAGACGGTTAGACCTATTGCCTTATTACCTAACAAGGAAGGCTGACAAGGTAGACAAAGTCACAGAGGACTCACCAGGGGCAAAAGATGATTTGTCATTTCATAGAAGATCTGTACATAGGGCAGGATGGGCACATTGGGGTCTCTGGAAGCGGTAGCTACACGGAATGCCTCTTGCACACGATGTCGAACATAGAGCTGTGCCTTCCCTGTGCCCATCAGTGCTGCAGGCAAGTAGACACTGGGATAGAGGGCATAGCTCTGGTTCCACAACCACTTTAGCTGGTCATTCTGGTCACGGATGTTTTGTGAGCACTGTCCTGTGTAATTGGGACTTAGAAAGTCGTGGTTGTAGCAGTCTGGGAAGCCATAGTAGCCCCAGAGGCCATGAGGACGCAGTACCTGCCCCAGCTGGAGGGTGCCTGCCATCCAGGCCTGTGCAGCTTCCTGGAACTGGTCCTGGGCTACAGCCTCCACTAAACTTTCTGGCCAGTCAGGGTGCTCTGCCTGGACCAGTGCCACTGAGCGTTGTCGATAAATGTCCTTGCTGTCCCAGTTGAAGGCCCATCGTGGGCGCCATGCCTCCCAATCAATGACTGCCAGTCCTGAGAAGTCAGGTTCAGGCATGACAGCCTTGATGTCCTGGAATGTGCAAGCGAGGTGGGTAACCAGGCTGGCATTCTGGGGCAGGCCACCAAATATGGGTTCTCCGGTGGATGTATAGTAGGGGTAGGTGCCCAACTGCCAGCTGTAGAAAATAGTCATGTTAGGGCCTCGGAAGCTCTGCCCCTTGTTGGCAATCACATCAAACACACTGACATCCACATCCACTCCATAACTCTTCAGGCACCAGTAAGTATCTGCATTCCAAATAGTGGTGAACGGCTTGTTGGGTACCGTGGAGCCTCTGAAGCCTTGGGCCAAGTTGAGCAAGGTCAGGAAGAGAGTATAGATATAAAGCAGGTGGGCTGCAGTGGGGTGGGGTGGGTTCGGAGAAACCTGGCCAAAGGAAGCAGAATTCAAGGTACATATCAAACTCTCTGAACCCTGTTTGAAGTAGGGTTCTTCAGAATTTTGTCCCTGCTGTGATTTTAGTTGAACATTGATCTGCAGGGCTCAGTGAGGTCAGAGAGCAGAGGAGAGGCTTGGAGAGGAGCATTACCACAAAAGGTACAAATGAGGTTCCTCTGTGGCCAGGACCCTGCCATCTGCTTCCCCCAAGCTTTGTCTTGGCCTCGTCTTACCCACCCTTCTCCCCCCAAGGGCCAGAGGAAGTGTCACATTTCTTCTGAAAGAAGAGCTGGGAGCTGAGCCTCTGCCCTAGGCCGACCTGATGAGTAAGGGAGGCCATTACGTTTCTCCCACCAGAAATCCTGGCAGCCACTGGGAAAAGGGATGCTCAAGTGACCAAGAAGAAACCAGCCCTGAAAACCCGCCAGCTGCCCACTTGTCCCTGCTGACCTCAGGACTGAAGGGCTTCATTCTCCAGATTTCCTGGCCATGCTGTGTAAGCGCAAGCATGGCTTGGCTGAATTCTGTCCCACAAACTGGGCCTAGTTACCCCAACTTTGAGGAGCTGCTGCAGCTGCAGCTTCGGGGAAATTCTGAGCTTTTGTAGTCACCCCACCCAGCTTTATAGGCTGGTCTTGGCACAGGGTAGGACTGGGGCTGGGCTAGCTACGGCCCCTCCCACTCAGACAGCACTTGGAGAGGGCTTTGTGTCCTTACCGGGGCTGGAGGAAGACATAACCATCAGGTCAATCAAATGTGTGGTCCCGGAGGACTTAAAGCGTACTTTCTCCACACTACGGTTGACTGTGACGTTTCAGGCTCTAGGCACTTTTGCCTTTGTGGGCCCCTTCCTCATTAAAACAAGTGTTTTGTTTTGTCCCTCTCTCCCTCCTCCTTTCCTCCCTCCTCCTTCTCCCCCCTCCTCTCATTGTGCAGTGCTGGGAATAGGACTCAGGATTTCATGCTTGCTAGCCAAATGCTCCATCACTGAGCTATATCCCTAGCCCTTCAAAAAGGCATTTTAAAATATAAAAAGGCCTAGTGTGATAGCTCAGCCAGTAGAAACTCCTGTAGCCAAGCCTGATGACCTGAGTTCAATCCCTGGGACACACTTGGTAAACTACTGTGTCCAGACACAACTGGTCAGGTAAATGCATAGTCCCTGAGGGCTATGTGCTTATAGAGTACTTTCTCCATACCACTGTGACAAATCTTCAGACTGCTACGCAAACACCATGGCATGCACACGCTCTCATGTTAGTACAAATATGTGTAAAATGCTGATTAAAAAACAAAACAAAACAACAAAAACCAGTGGAGAGCAATAGAGAAATACAGCCCAAATTGCCTTTACACCACACATACATATAACACACATATATGTACACAAGCCAAACAAAACATTTTTGTGGGTTCTTAGAAGTATGGTGACTCTAAGCCCTGTCTACCTGTTGTGCCTAATAGGTAACCTCCCTCTCTTTCTGGGAGATTGTGTGTTCATGAAGTTGAGATGTGTTATCACCCTTTGTATAAACTGTGTCAGTGATTGTGCCTTTGTGAAGCTCTAGGTGGTAACTGGGCTACTGCCCAAATTCACAGGGGTTTATACATACAAGTGTGGAGACTCAGTGCCTGGGACCATGTGTGAGAGACCCTGTGTTTGTAGGCCATGGGGATGGGCAGGGGTCTATTAGTGAGTCCTCAGTGTGTGCTCATGCATTTGTAGTTCCACTGGTTCACTGTGTCATAGGCTGGTTCCTGAGATCTGCTGGGTGCTCAGGCCCAGGCTTGCCTGCAAGGGTTGGGAAAGTAAGGGAGGAGAGGACACAGCCCTGCCCAGGGTGAAATGCTTTCTGGGCCGGCAGCTGTGCTGGTCCTGAACCGCTGGATCTCTTCCTTGGTGGCCATTGGCATTGGCATTCACAGTAAGGCTACCCTATGGGCTTGGTGTCTCTACCTGTGCATGCTTAGGGTCTTTGAACAACGCCATCTTCCGACCCTGACCCTTCCCCTACCCCTCATGGCAGTCTGGTTATCTTTGGTGTGGTTTGACTTTTTCTAAGGAAATGTGAACACTTCTATTCATCCCAGATAGGGTCCTGACAACAGACCAAAGAGATGATTCTGTCCAAGTCTAGCATGGTGAATCAATAAGTTTTTTTTTTTTGTTACATGACAGGAGGAACATGAGGGCCTACTTACAGAAGCAGCATGGGTGACTCAAAGGCAGCCACATCACCAAAAGTTCCACCCTAGCACGGGGAACAATACACAAAAGCTGTTTCCTTAGAACGGCTTGCCAACTTATGGGTAGTGCTGCTCTCCAGCGATTATTTACTGCTTTTTCTAGTTTTGGAGAGGGGGCTCATGAATCTTGTAACTTTCTAGTGTGTGTGTGTGTGTACGTGCACACACATTGTTGTTTTGAGACAGGGTTTCTCTCTGTAGCCTTCACTGTCCTGGAACTCACTGCTTGCTTTAGAAGAATATATATATATGCTTTCTGATCTTTGCCCTCCTTTGTTGAATTATTTTTCCTCTTCAGATTTTAAAATTATTAAGTCTGGTGTGGTGGCAATGCCTGTAATCCCAGTGCATGGGAGGTAGAGGTGGGTAGATCTCTGTGAGTTCAAGACCAGCCTCATCTACATAGTGAGCACTGAGCTAGCCAGGGCTGCAAAGTGAGACTTTTATCTCACAATTTGTTTTTGTTTTTTGAGACAGGATTTTTCTTCAAAACAGTTCTGGCTGTTCTGGAACTCACTCTGTAGACCAGGTTGGCCTCAAACTCATAGTGACCCACCTACCTCTGCCTCCCAAATGCTGAGATTAAAGGCATGTGCCATCAGCAGGCTCCTCTTTTAAGATATATACCTGAATTATATGCGCTAGACCCATATATATACATATATATTTGTTCATGTGAGCTATACCCATATAACAGGCTGGCCTCCTAGCCAAGGCTGGGCTTGAATCCCTGATCTTCCTGCCTCTGCCCCACAAGTTATAGGGATTACAATGTCATACATCATCACCTGGTTCCTCTGCATCCCATTCACATCTCAGCACGGTTGCTGGTTCACTCACTTTCTGGTTCTCATGAGTGAACTCAGGACCTAGTTCTGAGCTAATCATGGAACACTTGCAGAACCACTAAGCTTCTTGAGGACAGGCCGGGCTGTCACCTGTCCCTCTGGTGGGTGTGAGGGAAGAATGGAGGTAACACCGGTTAGAGGCAGGCCTAATAAAGCAGCTCAGAGTTGCTCCAACTACCCTGGCTGATATTTCTCTCTTCTGGAACTTCCATTATTCCCATGATCGGGGTATATATATAGGCAAGTGATCTATCACTGAGCATGCACACGCATACACGCACATTCATGAATCTGGCTCCAAAGCAGACCTTTGAGGATGACCTTTCTTCTCAGGTCAGGATAGTTCCCAACAGCTCCATTTTGCACCCACATAGTGACAGGGACTGGCACTAATCATCTGCTAGCCTCCCTCCCAGACCCAAGAGAAGGCTGTGACTCAGATGGCGAGAGGGGCATGTGACAGGAATCCGCTGCCCCTGGGAGCAGAAATGCCCTTGCCTGTAGGAACATCCGGGAAGATTAAGCACACTTCCCCTTTTTCCGAGGTGGTTGAGGTAAGAAAGCTGGAATTGGCCCAGCCAGGGATATTGGGACAGGTGGCAGATACATAGCTACCTCTAGTCACACAATGGTGGGCCCACTTTATCTTGATAAAGTGAAATTAGCCTTAGAGTGTGAATCTTACTTGGGTCCTGTCCCAGCACAATTGCTGAGTGGACAGCTCTGCCTCCCTAGGCCCCAGTGAAGACACAGCCAGGGGAGTCAGAGCTGAGCTTAACCCACGGATAACCCTGGGCTCCCTTGTAGCCCGGAATCAGAAACCAAGCACAGTAGTTGTTTTATATTTAATTTATAAAAGAGACCCCAAAATTATAAACTACCCAGGAGCAGGGGAGTAGAGTCAGGCCTTCCCTGGCCTAGCTATATCCGCCTTCTCCGGCAAGACAAGGGGCTTCTAGGGGAATTTTCTCTCCCCCTTAGAACAGGGGGGTGACAGCTGGTACGACGCCTCCTAGGCATCCCAGAGGCTCTGCCCACGCCAGATTCATTTGTCTACCCCCAACAGGCTCCTCACGCCCAGATCCTTGTGCCAGAGGCCAGCTGTACTGATATCCCAGGTGGTGAGGCCCCCTTATAAGGTCCAGATGAGGGCCATAGCTACCAAAGCCAGCAGACTGACGAGGTGGGGCCCAGCCCAGGTTCTACTGGCACTTCCAGCTGCCCGCTTCTGGTCCCACTGGCACTGCTCGCCACCCCAGCCCAGGTAGCATTGGCAGCGAAAGTGTGTCTGCAGGTAGTTGAGGTCGGCATCGCTGAGCTTCCCCTCAGGTCGCAGCTGGGGTTCATCAGGTGTACGGCCAGGCACTAGGCGGAAGCTGCTGGCACTGAGGTGCAGGAAGGTATTGGCGCTGGGGTTGCGGCGCACACAGCGCCCATGGCCATTGCACTGGGTCCAACTGCAGTATTGGGTGGCCCAGGACACATTGACTACGTAGGGGACCAGCCACTGTGTTAGGTAATTCTTGAGGTACTGGCAGGTCTCCTGGAGGAAGAGGCCAAGGTTAACAGGTGAGCATCCAATGTTAGCTGCGTCAGCCCAAAGCCCCGATAGAAAGCATCTACGCTATGGTGAAAGCATCTCTTTCTTTTGGTAGTGGTGGAGTTGGAATCCTTGACTAAGCAAGTGCTCTACTGAAACCTCATCCTTGGCACACTTATCTGTGTACATCTGTACAAATCATATACACAGATCCTGAGCCTTTGCAGTCCTGTCCCTAGGAAGAAGTGGGGTGGAGACAGACTGGAACCCAGCTGTGCGGATGAGGAAGGGTGGGCACTCCAGCTGATCGGGACAGCATTTCCTCTTCCTGAGAACAGGGTGGGGGTGCCCTTCTTTTCTGTTGGGTTCAGGGACAAAGCCTCCATGCTTAGGAGACAGACAAGCTAGACTCAGTCTGTATACCCAGGTGAGGGTGGAAAGACAGTGTAAAGTTCCCCCAGGTATGGCTGGCTGGCTGGGGAGGTCTCCCTTACCATACTTGAAGCATACACTGAGTCGCCCCAGAAAATGACACCAGCTGAGCCCAGGGCTGCACTCTCACCGATGGTAGAGATGAGGTCCATCTGTGTGGGAAGGGATGATTACTGAGGAAGACAAGAGACAGGGGCGGACCTGTTCTAACCTGCTGGCTACAGTGCAGCCCCCCCCACTTGTGCCTCCAGGCAGGGGCTGTTCTGCTGTCTGTGTTTACACCCACCCCCACCCCCACTTTGGACTTTTGTCTCCAAAGCCAAGAGCACCCACGAGCCCACAAAAATCAAGGACACAGCACACACTCTGCTTCCCAAGTCGGGATGACTGGCTTTGACTGCATGCACTTTTCATGGCCTCGGCTTATCTACAGAATGGGGATGACATCACCCTTCCAAAGGTTAAGAGACATGGAACAGGCAGTGAACTATAGTTCTTTTGGTCCCTGATAACCCAAGCATGCGGGGTTCCTGGAGGAAGGAAGAAGGCAAGGCCCTGGAACACATACCTGACTAAGTCCTGTGAGTCCTCGGGTGTATGTGGGGCGGGTGAAGACATACACTGGGAGGGCATGGTTTGCATGGTGGGTGTGAGCCACACGAAGGGCCTCCCGAACACGGAAACTGACAAAGTTGCGGCTGTGTGTGGAGGAAGCCAGCGTCTCATCCAGGTACACAGAGGGAAAGAGAGCTGTACTCTCCGCCCAGAGCCAGGCCAGCTGGTCGTTGCGAGCCACTTCCACATCGGGACAGCGGCCTGTGTAGCTCTCCCAGTTCTGTACGTAATCATGATTATAGCAGTCAGGAAAGAGGTAGAAGCCCCAGAGGTGCTGAGGTCTGACCGCCTTGACATAGCGTAGTGTGTTCAACATGAACTGCCGAGCAGCAAACTCAAACTCGTATTGTGCCTGTTTCACTATTCGGTCTGACGGCCAGTCAGGGTGTCGACTGGCCACCAGCTGGCGTGAAGACTGTCGGTACACATCCTTCTCCTGCCAGTTTCTCACCCACACAGGCCTCCATTCCTCCCAGTCAATGACGGCCAGCCCCCCGGGCTCCTGGGTGTGAATGTAGTGTTCCACAGATTCCTTCAGCATGGGCAGGTGTGCACAGAGGCTACCGTTCTGAGGCACACCACCATGCACAGACACCCCAGCTGCATCGAAACGTGGATACAGGCCCAGACGGTCATAGTAGAAGGTGGTGATATTCTGGTTGACAAAACCCTCATTGGGTGAGGCCTCCACATCGAAGGCCCTAAGGTCCAGAGGCACTTTGTGGCGCGGAGCACATTCTTGTGTGGGCACATTCCATGCTACCACAAAGGGTCGGCCAGTAAAGATGGGTGGCACCGTGGGCTTAAGTTCCACGGCCCATGCTCCCTCCAGCACTAGGGCCAGTGTGATGATGGGACCCAGTCCTGCCCGCATGCTGGGGGCTACAGGAAGTGTCACCTGCCTGGTAGCAGCTCAGGAACTGAAGGAAGTGTGGGGAGAGAAGAAATCAGTCTAGAGAATCCCCGAGGTGTGCACCTCAATCCCACCTACACTCCCAAAAGCCATACTCCGGTGCACATCATACTCCTGCCCAGGCTGTAAGAAGTTTGAGAGAGAGCAGGATACTGAAGGGTAGGCGAGAGACTTTAGGGACTCTACCAAAACCACAGAGTTCTTTCTGGAGCAGCCTGTGGCTGGCCAAGAATCTCCTTTAGGTCTGTGTCTCTTCTGAAAACGGGTCGAATTACGCTACAGACTCATGGCCAGAGTTACTTACATGCCTATATACCATACAGTACACGGTTTTAGAACACCCCCAACCCAAGCTCCACCCTACCCCCCCCCCCCCTCCGCCAAGAACTCTTGATTCAGAGAAGGGACAGCATTTGGACACTGCATATAGGAGCTGAGAAACTGTTACGAACACTACAGAGAATCTGGTGTCTGTGCAAAATGCTCCAAGCACAGGAGTGAGGCTGTCAGGACTTCATCTCCGGCGCCGACACTGTCCTTGGCTTGGAGTAGGAGCCCGGGGACAAAGGGGCAGCGGGCTTCGCACCCACCGCCGACCTGCCCGTCCCACCACAGCCACGGAGAATCTGTGCGAGCCCTCGCCACCGCCCTACACCCTCACCTCCTAGCATAAGGGGGCCCGAGTGGAGGGTATTCCTCCTGGTCTTTGTGCGGGACCCCGCCCCCGACCCGCACGTGGGGCCAGAGTTCACCAGGGTGGGGGTGGGGCTCCTGGGTCATTTATGAAGGCGCCCCTCGAGATTCAGAGCCCACTCACAGGGAGAGAGTCACCAGGCTTGTAACGCCCGCCCTCACCTCGCACCAGGCGCCACCAGGACCCACGCCAGGGCCGCCGCCATCCTGGTACCAGCCAAGCCTGCTCCGGCCCTTCGCCCAAGCACGGCCCTAGCTCGAGCCTCTGTTGGCTCCGCCCCGAGGCCCGCGGGCCCTTTAAGAATCTCGCCTCGGAGGTGGGCCGATGGCAGGATTTGCGGTGTCGCGGGGAGGGTGTGCTCGCCTTCCTTTCTTCCGGTGCGCGTTTCGAGTTCGAGGACCACCAGATCTTCTGTGGAGGAACATAGTCATCTCTCTGAGATCTAATACCTCTTGGAGTCGGGATTCCCGCTACAGTCTCGGCCGCGAGAGCCAGCCAGCCTGAGCACGTACCCCCACAGTCTGTCGCCAGTGGAACAATCCACGCTTTGCAGCCGGCCTCTTAAAGGGATAGGACACGAGATGGGGCGGGCGGGCGCGGAGGGGAGTGGTGGTGGCTTGTGGAATAAAAGCTTTTGACCGAGGCCTTGACTCGGGCAGCTGCAAATTCAGTCCCACGTGCCTGAATGTGGACTCTAGCAGTGTGGGCCCTTTGTGTGGAATAAGAGATTTTGACCTGAGCGGATCCCGAGCCTCTTGGGACATTAATGACCCGCCTTCTCGGATCCCAGTTTGCGGTCAGACGGAAGCCCCGCCCCTGGCCTGTCTAGAGGAGGGGGGCCTGGTAAGGCCTCTGAGCCCTCCTCTGGCCAAGCAGACGCGGCGGTCGTCCCGGTAACCAGGGGTATGTCGCTGAGTCGCCCGAGGGGCTAGAGTTCAGCCTGGACTAAGAGGAAAGTGGTCTACCCGCTTCCTCCGGATCCACACACTAGGGGAGGCCAATCCACTGGACTCTCTGCGGTCCACTCTCTGCGGCGAAGTGGAGGTGGGACGGTTGTCCATAGGGGGACGCGCGCTCAACTCCAAATAAAGTGCAATTGCAGAAGTTTCGGGCTGGACTTTGTGGAAAGTAGGCTGCAGCGGCTACCCAGCGCCTCTAGTCCATATTCCGAGCCCTTCTGCCTTTGCAGTCCCCTTCTGGTAGGGAGTAGGGTTAGAACTGTTCCATCGCCTCTTAGATCTGCTCTTCACTGCACGACTCAACGCCCCGAAAGCCCGCATCTAGCCGCCAGCCCCTCGCCGCCCGCAAGTCTGAAAGCTAGGGAGCCCCGCAGCAGCAAGCATCTATGGCAGCGCAGACCAGCTTTATGAGGGTTCTCTGGCCTCACCTGTGTGGGAGTCCGTCGCCCCAATAGGTCGGCGGCCTCCCTTCTTCCTGAGGTGAGCCTCTCCAGCCAGGCTACTTGTACCAGCTGCTGCCCTATGGGCAGCCTGCTGGGGATTAGATAAACCCCCTCCCCTCCCACCCATTCCTGCCTCCTATCCCTGCCCTTCCTCCTCACTTCCTGCTGCCCCTCTGGGCGGAAAGGGACAGGAACAGGGATGGGTGGGGAGGAGAGTCCCTTGACCCTGTTTCCCTTGCTGGCTGGCTGCTCTTTGCACCCTTCCTCTGAGTAGGATCTGGCCCCAGGGGTTTCGTCAGGTGACAGGAAGGATTTGGGCCTAGGGTCAGGCTCTCATCTCCTTGACGTTTCAATCATCGTCAAATCCAGTAGTGAGGGGGCCCAAGTGGCAGTATTCATGGGAGTCACACTGGGTTGTTTAGCCAATAGTCCCCTAGAGCAGGTGCCAAAGAAGGAAACCATCTCGCTCGCCCTTGAGGGGGAAACTTGGGTGGGGTGGGGTCTTCCAGTAACTGAGTCAATTTTTTCCCATCGAGAGCGGAAGTATCTGAAGCATGGCAAAGCAGACAATGTGACAATGAGTGGACGCCTGTGCCTGTGTGATATGGGAGTGGGGGGGGGGCTAGGAGGGTCTGTGGAATAGGGGCTTCTTCACAGGAGTGTATGACAGATGTGTGTCCCTGTGGGAGCAGGAGCTCACAACAGAGACCCCAAAGATTAGCAGGGTCCTATCTGACCTCTCTGGAGCTACAGGCAAATATGTCTACTTCCAAATCACCCTGAATCAACCACCCCTCAGAACCCAAGTGGCTCACCTCCCCATTGCTAGGGAGTCCCTCTGCTGGAGCTACAGGCAAATATGTCTACTTCCAAATCACCCTGAACCAACCACCCCTCAGAACCCAAGTGGCTCACCTCCCCATTGCTAGGGAGTCCCTCTGCTGATAAAAAGCTGTATGGAAGCTAGGAGCCTAGCCTAGGCTGTGGTCCTACCTAGGAGCATCCCTGAACCACTGTGTTGGCTTGATAAGGGACAAAAGTCTAGGAAGCTCCAAGGGTGGAACCCCAGGGAAAACAAAGGCCAGGCCAGACTGTCCAGGGCAGGGACACTTCCTTAGGCAGCCAGCAGGAAGGAAGTGAGCACAGCCCAGCCGGATGGAGTGGGGAAACAGTGCCCTGACACCTCCATTGTTTATAGCTTTGGGGTCAGGTAGGCAGGTCCAGAACAGGGAGTTCCCCCAGGAGGGATGGTGGTGGTGGGAGATAGGGTTCTGTCTGATATGGGGAGCCCTGGCCCCTGGACAGGAGACCCTGGACAGGGGCCTCAAGCCTGGCTTATTACAGGGGACGGAAGTCAGTCTACAGAACTGCAAGTCCAGGCCACACAGGGTGATCCCACTGAGACTTGACAAGTTCTAGCCCTTGAGCAACTCGAAGGCCAACAGCTCCGACCCTGGGTTGATGACTTCCTCCTTCCTAACTGGAGATTCTTGAGCTTGTGGCCAAAGGCTATGCCTAGCAGAGGACCTGCTCATACCCTGAGAGATGTAGGCAGAATGTCCACAGCAGCAGAGAGCTGAGGAAGTACTGGGACACAGCCTTACAACTGAAGCCTGAGCGCATCTGTCCCGTGCTTAGCTGGGAAGTCAGGCGAGTGTGGCCTCCAGAGCCTGGTAGGAGGCCAAGGGCATGGTGGGAAGTATCTGGTTGCTGTTCAACTATAGATGGCACTTTGAGGTTCATGGGGCTTAAGCTGTAACCTCACTTGAGATAATAAGGTGCTGTTGGGACCAGAACTATCCCACAGTTATGTGGTAACGCTCACCCCTCAGGTAAGGCATCAAGGAGAATCTCTAGAAGCTTTCAGGCCCTCACTCCATAGTCCCAAACACAGTTAAGACAGGTGAGAGGCTCCCCGGGCTGGGGATGGTGTGTGAACACCGCCACCTGTTGGCCGTGGCTGGTATTGCTACAGGCAGTGTTCAGACTTATCACTGGCTCTTAGAGGGGCTTGCCAGCCTGGCAGAGTCCAGGGCCAGAGGCTTACCTGATCAGCTCAAGTGGTAGTCTAGAAATTGAGTGTTAAAGCCTCGCTGGAAGCCACTCTCAGTGCAGGGTCTACAAATAATTTTATTGAAATTGAACAAATAACACAACAGTCTTCCTGTGCTGGGGACCACCCTCCCCAAGCCATTTCCCACACTCTAGAAGCCCAGAGCTTCCACAAGTAAGGAAAAAAAAATTAAAGCCATCTCTATATAGAAATCAGACTCTGTCCCAACATTATCGTAGTCTAGACTATTTACAAACCTTCACATTTAATTACTCCTTTTATGTATTTTTTTTCCCTTCTTTTGACCCTTACCAAGGAGCTCCAGTACTTTCCCTTAACTGACCCTGAAGGGGTAAAGATACTGTAGGAGAAGGGGTGATGGACTCCTCATAGCTATTGGCACCAGCCCCGGTGAGTCACTTGCCACTGGGTGATGGGCAGCCCCTCCCCCACAGCTGGGGATGGGCGGGGCTGGTACAAAGACAGGGAGGTTCGACAGAATATGTGGTGTGGGGCAAGCCCCCACAGGCACAGGCATCCACAGCCTGTCCTGACCCCGGCCTGCACCCTCTCAACTTGGAGGAGGGCAACGAGTTGAAATCATAGAGATCAGTCCAGCCCTGGGTGAAAGGAGGCGCCTCCCACGCTGGTCCCCATTCTTATTTAACGGCCAGTAAACTGTCCATCTTAGAGTGGGGACAAGCGGCAGGTAGGCAGGAAGAATGAGGCTGGCACTATCCCCAGTCTCTATCCAACACAGGAGGAATCGAGGTAGCAAACGGCTGAAATGCTCTGACTAGGTAGGGGTGAGGGGAGTGAGGGGAAGGGAGTTCCCACTTGGGTGCAGCCCCTACAGCCCAGGGGCTGGAAGAAGGCAGACTCTGCTTGTAAAGTGCTGTGGCTTCTAGCTTCTAGGAGGGCCGGGCCCTAGGCAAGCTTGGAAGAAAGCAGGTCAGGCAAATAACGAGGAGCCAGGCATTCCTGACCAGCATGTGTCCTGCCATGCTTCTCGCAGAAGTGGCTGGGGCAATGGGCTGGTAGTTCTGCCACTGGCCCTCCCCAGCCACCAACCTCTTATTGTTCAGACCAGCCAATACCAGTTAACACTGAGGGACTGCCCCTTTTACAACGGAAGGTTCCGGGCCAATGGAGGTTAGTTTATTCAGGGTTGTGGCACCAGCCTGGACTCCTGAATGGAAGCTACACCTTGAGCCTGGGGGTTTCCTGCTGGGGCAGTGGGTGCTTGTGTCTGCCATGCCACAGGCTCACACTTCATAGAGGATCACAGGGAAATCCACGTGGATTCGGGGGGGATCCAGCTTCACGGTGCCCTGCCATGGAAACAGAGCTAGTAAAGATGGGCTCAGAGCCTCTATGCCAGGAGCTTTCCTGTTACTCCCAGCTCCTCCCCCAGGAAACCCGTCTGCATCTGCTGACATACTGATGTAGGTATGACCACTACCCAGCCCCTCACCTGAGGAATCAGATTCTTATGTACCCGCCTCAGCTTGGCTCGCTTCTGCCCGTTCTTGGTGACGATTGTCTCCTCGTAGAACTCGTGAGCCAGATCCCCATCTTCGTCATAGAACATGGAGCTATGTGGAGAAGGGAACAGGCTAGGTTAGACCGTCACACCCGGTCCTGGCAAATGCCACAGACCACAGCAAATGTGCTGAACCCCAAGCAGAGAGGCACAGCCTTAATCTTAGTGTTAGAACAGTGTGCCTGGAGTGGTTAGGAGGAATTAGGGAGTGTAGCAAGGCAACTGTTACTGCCACGCTAACAAGTCACTTCAGTGCACACTGTCTAGGCAACCAAAACCAGTTCTCATCACTGTTCCACAAGGGTAACTATTCCAGTAGCAGGCCCTTCACTTAGGGCTTCTAAAGAGGGCGCCGTAGTGGCCTGGGCATACTGGTCTCACTCCTAAAGACACTGCTGGTTCAGGGCCAAAGACCAAGATCGTGATGTCTGAGCCAGGAAGGCCGCTCTGCCACTCATTCCCCAGTGGTTGGTACAGTCTAATTGACTCTGTTGGTTGGGTCTTTTTGGTATTTACTGTCAAATCCCATCACGGGGAGTGGCAGTCCCTAGGAGCTCACTGGGTCCAGGCCATTTTGTGTGAGTCCCTGGGGGAAAAAGAGGGTTAGTGCTGCAGGTCCAGAGAACCAACTGGGCGAAGGCCCGTCTTTCAGTGGCCTCACCCTCAACAGAGGCCTTGCTCTGCTCTAACAGACACTACTTTCAGAGGTCCAACTCTTCACTGTGCGGAGGGCAAGGCACCTAAACAGAAGGTCATTTCCCCTTAGAATAGGAGGTACAGAAATGCCTTTAATTTGCAGGCTGAGTTGGATGAAACCAAGATCTTAAGACTGTCAGAGACAGTCTACCCAAGGGCCAAGCCTCAGTCAACTCTTCTTTAAAAAGACATTATGGACAGGCGCTGAATGCCACTTGGTTTTTCCCCTACCCTTGCTCTGATGGGGATCCAAAATGTGACAGTCGTCCTGATTCAAATGTAGGGAGTGGGGCGTTCCTCGTTCCCGGATGTTCTCCCCAAGATAGATACCCATGCCCTTACCCGCGGCGCGTGAATACGAAGGGGGGCACCGCTCGGGCTCGAGACCGCACCAAAGATTGCTCAGAGCCTGCTGCCTCAGGGCCGCCGCCCCCCGTGGCGGAGGCAAAGGGCCAGAGGCCCCGAGCTTTGGAGCCGCTGGCGCCCATGTCAGCGCCGCCGGCGCATGGCGGACCCGGCGGCCGCTCCGCTCTCACAGTGCGGCGGGCGCGACCATGCCCTGCCCCAGCCTCCACTCGCAGGTGCCGCCGCCGCCGCCGCCTTCCGCAGGCTCTGCTGTCTCCACGGAAACCTCACTTCCGCTTCCGCACGCCCTGCACGCTGCCTCCCCTGAGTGGCTAATGGCCTCGTCAGTCTGTAGACTAGAACCAATGGGGGCACCCTCAGAGGCTGAACCACCCAGGATGCGACACCTCCAGGTCCCAGAAGGCTATGAGTCCCAAGGGTCAGCTGGGACAGCTCCCTCCCTGAAAAGCGGAGGTAATGTGTTGTTGTTATGGACTTTAAGGTCGGGCGGGGTATGATTGTCTTAAGGTCCCTGAAGCCCAACATTCAGTGGCAATACTTAATTAGGTCACCCCGCCACCCCCTAAGGGGCCTTAGGCCTGCCTCAGGCTAGGATACATTTAGCTTGTTTTCACAACTGTGTTTTTGCAATTGTCAACTTTGCTCATAAATTATGGAATTGTTAATTATCTTTTGTTTTCTTCAGACAAGGACTCAATATGTCACTTTTGCTTGCCTGAAACTTGGTATGTGTAACAGGCTAGCCTCAAATTCATGTCTACCTGCTTCTGCCTCATAAATGCTGGGATTATTGGTCAAATTTCCCCCCCCCCCCCCCCCGCTTTTTTTCCAGACAGCGTTTTCTCTCAGCCCTGGTCTCCTGGAACTCACAGAGATTCATCTGCCTCTGCCTCCTAAGTGCTGGGACTAAAGGTTTGTGCAACCTCCGCCTGGCCTGCTCAAATTTCTTATGATTCCATTTGAGGTTAAATTAAATGTTGTAAATTCACCAGATAACATACCTCAGGAAAACAAGAATTGTTACCTATAGCATGTGGAATGTGGCTGTACCCATGAGTACTGATTTGGTAAAGGGGTTATGTTAGTTTCTTTGAGGCAGTATGTGAGAGGATAGTTTCCGTGTGCTCTCTAGCTTATTCTTGTCTCCACCATGACCTAGGCCCTAAGAGTGTTGAAAGACACCAGTATCCATAGGCATACATCTCCTAAACATGTTGGTCCCACTGAGACCTTGGAAAGGATGCACTTGCATGTGTCAATCACTGTTTGGCAGTCAATCCTATTAGTTGCTACCCTGACTGTGGGTCCACATCTATAGAGTCCAAAACCAGAAAAAATTCTTAAATCTTTATTCAGCCAATTCTCTCAGGCCTCAGGCCCTGATGAGGACTGTCATACTCCCATCCCCTTCCCCACAGGAGGCATTCAGTTGAGGCCACAAAGCATTTCATACATTCATACACTCCGATCAAAATATCTGAGGGAGACTCTGGCTTTGGCAAACAAGTGGGTCTCATCCAGCAACATCTTCCTTAGAGGTGGCACTCAGGCACTGTAGCTATACTTGCCAGCCTTCCCTGACCTCAGGATATGTGTATAGTCATAAGGCACTGTAAGAGGGAAATACACTCTACCGTACGTCTGTATTATTCTGACCAGTTATCCTTGGTTCTGATTGGGTTATCCGGAGACTTGATCATGATCCAAAGTAATCTTTCTCCATAGATAAGGGCCCTCACCCCTGCATACATAACCTTGTTCTGTTTCTAGAGTCTTGAAGACTCTCACAGCTGAGACCCTGACGAAAGACTGGAACAGCTCAGAGTACTACCCAGTATACACAGGGTGGAGGGATGCAAAGCCATGCCCCGCTACATCCACTGGTAGAGGGCCAGCTCCTTCACTCTTCTCTGGGCTCAGTCCCTAGTAGAGGAGGACCTCCACACACACTCATTCCTCGGGCCTCACGGGCCAGGTCACACTCACACGGCACGCCCTTCGCATTGCCTATTTTCCTCCTGCCACCCAGGGATACAAAAGGTCACCCCAAAGGGCAGGCATGCAAGGCTTCCTGGATCTTCTGGCGGCAACGAGAATACTTCTGCAGGATCTGTCGGAGGTGTTCCTCTTCTTCCCGCTGCAGGATGCGTAGGAAATTGTGCAGCTCAGGCATGCTGAAGGCATCCCACTGCAAAGGGACAGAGGAGATATGGGCTACAGCAAGAAATGGCTAAGAACCTCTTCAGAGATTAGTGCCTCATGGTCACACAACTTAGGACTGGGCTTCCTGAGAGTTCCTGTCCTGACTTCTTCCAATGATGGACTATGATGTGCAAGTGTAAGCTAAATAAACCCTTTCCTTCCCAACTTGATTTTGGCCATGGTGTTTCAGCATAGCAATAGAAATCCTAACTAAGACATGAGCCAAGGGCATCTAACATGCTAAGCATATTTATATTGAAGTATGGCCCCAGGTCTTTTTATATTTTGAGAGAGCATCTCACTAAGTTAACTCAGACTGGCCTTTAGGTTACTCTGTATCCCAGGAAGGCTTTCAAGTTGTGATCCTCCTACTTCAGAAGCCCAAGTAGTTGAGATTACAGGCCTGTGTCACTAGGCCTTGCTAGTAAGAGTGTTTTTAATGTTGTTGGTTTTTTTTTTTTTTTTTTTTTTTTTTTGGAGATAGGATCTTGCTATGAGGCTTAGCCTGGTCTTGAACTCCAGGCAAGCCTCTGGCTTTAGGTACCCAAGTAGATGAGACTATAGGCCTATGCCACCAGTTCTAGAAGGTAAAAAGTCTTAATGCTTGAAAGTAGGTCTTCCTGTTTCCTGGTTATACCTGTGAAGCTTTTTTCTTTAAGATTTGTTTTTAGGGGCTGGAGAGATGATTCAGTGGTTAAGAGCACTGGTTCCTCTTGCAGAAGACCTGGGCTCAATTCCCACCCACCCACATGGTGACGTTCAATCATCTTAACTCCAGTTCCAGGGGAGCCAACACCTTCTGACTTCTGTGGAGACACACACACACACACACACAGGGTCCTCTGTGTGAGCAATAAGTGCTTTTAACCACTGAACCATCTTTCCAGCCCCATTGTTTTAATTTTGCATACGTGTGTGTCTGTGTGGGGTTATGTACACATAAGTACAGCTACCTTCTGAAGCCAGAAGAGGAAGTCAAATCCTTTGGAACTGGAGTTGTAGGTGAAAGCGGGTCACCTAACATGGGTGCTTCAAACAGAACTGGGGTTCTCTGGAAAAGCGGCAAGCACTCTTAACTGCGCAGCCATCTATAAGCCCATACCTGTGCAGCTCTGGATTTGTCAATCAAATCCCTCAATCTTTGGAGGCGTCTCCACACCAGGACACAACAAAGCACTAGGGCAATTCTTCTTAGCTTGCTCTTGTGGCCCAGCCTGACCCCAAACTCCTAGCAAGCCTCCCGTCTCAGCCTCCCAAGGCCCTCGGTTGCAAGCATGAACCAAAAGATTCAGCTTCTTCCTAGTTTCTTGGAATAGGCAGGCTCTAGACCTTGGCCTGAGTGTCCTAGAAGCCTATACTTTCATTTCAGGACCTATATATTCTTGGAGAGGTTGCACAGGCTTGTTCTCTAGTCCACTTTCTCCTGAAAGCCTCACTGTAGCTACATCCTGCCAGCTTTGTCTAGAGATAAGAAGAAAGACTATGTACTCACATTCACTTCCCCAGAGTCATTTTCTTTCAGGACAAAGCTCAGGGCCTTCTCACTAGGCCCTGCATGAAGCCGTAGCTTCAAGGGCTGCTCATCATCTGACAGTTTCCGGAAGTACACTGGAGGTCAGGTAGGGGAAAAGGATGAAGAATTACAAACAGGCTCAGTTGCTGTAGCCCCTGGATGCACAGCTATTCACTATATACCCTCATACAAGGAGACCTGGGATAGGAACCTACCTTGGCCATGACGCTCAGTCCGTTCAAAGAGTGCAAACTTGCGAGGATCATCCACTACCATGAACTTGCGCAGCAGGGCTTCAATGACCTCACGTGCCCGTGTTCGTGACAGAACATGCAAGTGCTTAATAGCATCCTTAGGCAAGTAAAAGGAGGTGCGGCGCCGCACAGCTGTGCTCCGCCCTGTGCCCCGCCGGGCATCTTGTAAAGAAGGCGGCTTCTTGCTGGAAGGCACTGAGACAGGACGTACCAGTTTCAGCTGAACCTTGATGAAGCCTGTGTAGGAGCCATCCTTATTCTAAAAAAAAGAGAAAGAAAAATCAACCATGACAGGAAGTCCTATTGGAGATAGAAGAGGCTAGGTAGGGTTGTGTCGTCCTGGGGCTGGGCCAAGTATGCATGGGTCACTGCTTGGGCCAACCGACTCTGGCCATTTGGCATAAAGTTGGGTTCTGCTCCTCCCCACACTCCTAGCCTGAGCAGTCAACTCACCAGGCTCATGAAGAGGTTGCTGTTGATCTGGCCATTGTAATCCTTGATCTTCTGCTCAGTTTCAGCCTGAGAAAGGTCAGGTATCTCTCGCTGTACAGGCTCATCCTAAAAGACAGGCCAACATGGATACAGGGTCCTTGAAAAGTGCAAGACTTTTTTGAAGGAAATAGAACATCCCTTGGATCTTGATTTTGGCCCTGTCACCAAATCCATACACCCTGATTTCATCACTGCTTCCAGTTTTGCATGTTACAGATGGAGACAGCAAAGAAAGATAGAATCATTTGGCTGTCTGCGGGGGAGGGGGGCGCGGTCACCTTAGTTCCAGTTGTGACCCCTAACAGCATTACATGAACAAAGACAAATAAAGACACATGGCAAGGGGCCAGGAAAGCATGAAGGACTGACTACTAGGGAAGAATGTTGTTTAAAGTAAAAACACTTCTCGGGGATAGAAGGGATAGAGTACTTGACTCGTAAGTGAAAGGCCCTTCCATCCCCAGTACCACCCCCCCATCTGACTGCATTACTGAGCCCAGAACACCAGCTGGGTCAGAGTTTATTCTGGAGAAGGCAGACCACTCTCCCACTTCGTACCAGCACAGAACACGACCCACTGCAGGGACAGACGCATGGGAGCCGATACACATCAGTAGCCAGAAGGGGAAAGGGGAATCTCCACCCCTAACAGTAACATGCCTTAGTGGGCTTCTTGGGGCCAGCCCCACATCTCATATAGGGAAGAAATCACTGTCACAATCCATTTACCCCTGACTCCAGTTACATAAAAGGCAGCTTCAAGCCAGGTTCCAATCTGCCAGAGATGTGTAGGCAACTTTCTGGCAGAGGCCATCCTACCAGTACCAAGCAGGTAGGCTGCTCTTCCCTTGGCTGTCTGGAAACGCAGCCTGAAGACTTTAGCTCTTCAGGGACTGGGGTTTTTGCTGGAAGGGTGGAGTGGGTCAGGGCAGTCAGGACTCTGAACTATCTTCTACCAAACTCACTTGGCCTTACTGCCTCAGTCTTACTTCCTCTTGATATCAGAAAGGTCGCCACTGACCAATGCCTTGTCCCAGCAGTGTCTCCTAAGGTCTGAGCTGGGGATCCAACCCACTGCCTCATACATTCTGGGCAAGTGCTCAGCCCCTGAACTATATACCCAGCCCTCATTTTACTTTGCTTATTCCTCAGCTTCCATTTATTTATCTATCTGTTTACTTATTTTAGTTCATTAATGGTGCTGTGGATGGGAGCCAGGCCATCAGGCAAGCTAGCTAAGTACCCTCCAGCTGAGCTTGCTACAAACCAGCTGCTTTTTAACAATTCTTTTCTTTGTATACCTTTCAACTGGCTAGTACCTTATGTCTTTTCCTACCTTCTCACCATAGATGACGACTCAAGCTGCGTGGCGTGAAGATAATCCCAGAGGCCAATGAATCTACAGTCTGGACTACAGTTTTTTGGGTGCCAAATAGCAGCCCATGATAAAGAAAATTGTATCAAATACTTCAATGTTGCTAAGTTTACTAACCTTCGGTCTCCACCTCACTTTCCTGATGGGCCAGCAGCCTCTGTGCTCTTTTGAGGTATTGGGGCTCAAGAATAAGTTATCTGAGGTCACAACCACGATAGTCCCAGGAAAGTCTCTGATATGTGGCACATGTAGGGGATTCTAGAGAGGTTCAGCTGGCCCTGGCACCACACTTCACAGTTAGCCTTCCCGCTCCTAATGCTTGAGGTCCAAGGCAAAGGTCATCTTACCATGACCCCCGACCTCCCGTCTTCCAAAGTTTGACCCTGGAAGGATGATTAGAAAATTGTCTACGTCCCAGCATCTGGTGTCAGAGTTGGCCAGCAATGCCTGGGGACTTCTCTGGCTGATCCAAGACTGAAAATGGAAGGGACAGAGTCGCCTCCCAAACTTACTTCTCACTTCCAGGGCGGACTCCTCCTCCACTTCCTTATTTCCCTCAGGGAGGGAGTAGGAGCGCCCAAATGCGAAATCAAGACGCCGGTTTGGGCTGGGGCTGGCTTTAGTCATGGGTGAATAACGCCCGCCTGTGGTCCACCCAAGCTTCAGAGCTGCTTCCCCTGGCTCAACCGGTCTGTGACCGCAAGCCAGGGAAGCCTGGGGGCTGAGTACCGGCGCGCTGGAGCCGGGCTTCTTCTACCCGAAGCCGAGCCCTACACACATGTCCCGGGCCAGTTTTCGTGTGGACCCGCCCGGAGGCTCACGGAGAGGCGGGGAGGCTGCCCATCCACTAACTCTCCACGCCGCAACTTACCGGAGAGGGGCGGGATCCCAGCGACCGCCCCTCACCCGCGGGCGCAGCCCCCTCCGCCCCGGCTCCCACCTGGTCCCGGCGCGGCCTGCGGACCAGCGAGGTCCGCGCCGTGAAGTACTGCTCGAGCTCCGAGTCCGAGTCCTCCTGGCTGCAGTAGCCACTGCTCGTCGTGCTGCTCCAGGTCATTTCGAAGGAAGGCGTCTCAGCCTCGCCCATCGCCTTACCCGCCCGATCCCTGGTCCACTGCGTGCCGAGCCTCCAACCACCGCCCCGGGCGCGTGCGTGAGTGCGTGCGTGTGAGCGTGTCAGTACGCGCTTGCGCAGAGGCCTGCGACGCGCGGCAACCGTTAGGACTGAAACGTAGACAACCAGAATCTAGTGCGGGTGTTACGGGGTGGGGTGGGGTGGGGGGGGGGCGTGGGGCGTGGACACACGCTACAGCCGAGCAATGACCTCATCGCTCGGGCATCTGGCCTCGGCTCCGCCTCTCAGGCCCCACCCCCAGGGGCGGTGTCAGGGCGTGCGCGCATGTGCACCGCCGTTGCCTCGGGGCCGGAAGCGGGGTGTGAAAAGCGCGCGTGCAGCGTGCCAGCGCGCGCCTTCGCGGCCAGTGGCTTGTGGGCCGCAGTTTTTGCGTGGAGTCAGCTCCTGACAAGCCCACAAGCAGAACTAGACTCTCTGAAGCCGGGAAATCGATCATTGGGATGTTCACCATTGTGTGCGGCGCCAAACACCTCCGCTGAGGGCTGCCGAGCCCCAGGTCCCCTCCCTGTCCATACTTCCCCGACCCCGAGCTCACCACGTTCGTGTCCCTTTCCAGTGCGGGATCCCAGCCCAGGTCTCGGGGCCCGCAGCAGTCCAGGCAGACGAGCGCACGACAACGGTAATGGCAGGTGAACTTGCAGTCTGCAGAAAGGGCTGACCGTGAGGCGGAGGAGCTCGGCGAAGTGACTCCCAGACAGAGGGAGCCTCTGCCCGACAGATTTGGGTTCGACTGGCTTTTTCTCAAACTCGGTTACTGCCCACTGCTACACAGATTTTAGAAGCACCTTTGGGAACTGGCTGGAAGGCTTCAGGCGGTTAGAGATCTAATCCTGCTCAAACTTTTGTTTGCCTACCGCAGAGCTAATACTCCACTTTGTCATTAACTTGAAAACAAAAGCGTTTAACTTTCGACTTCCTCTATTTGTCATCTGCCTCTTCACATGTTTACACAAGCCTATTTTGTTTTTGGAAAAAGGGTCTCATGCAGTTCAGGTTAACCTCAGATGGTAACGTTGAAATGGGCGATCCTCCTGCCTCCAATTGCTCCAGTGCCAGGATTACAGACGGTGCCAAGCCCAAAAGCACACAGCTAATGTTTTGCCTTCTGTATGCATTAAGAGGATTGTTATATCCTGAACACTTCACTTTCCTTCTACTTCAACTCACCCTTGCGTTCCTATCTCAGCAAAAGCCATCTAGTTATTTGAACCAAAACCCTACACATCTTTGATTCCCTTATCAACTCCTGTCTGGTTTCTCACCACCAGAGCAACTTTCTTTCTCTTTGAAAATGTTGCAGTATCACAGCCCTTGCTTCTTCAATGTGGTATTCTGTCACAAGTTACTGTTCTTTGCTAGCTGAATCTGGGACATACTCATGTGTGAATGAGCCAGCTCTAGGCATGCCAGGCCTACAGTACCACCCTTGAGTTCCTATATGGCTCAAAGCCTGATTCTCAGCTCCACCTACACATCAGAATTTGGGAAGCAGAGGCAGGTGCATCTCTGGTACACCCTGGTCTGAATCTCAGGTTAGCCAGGGCTGCATACTGAGCCCCTGTCTCAAAACAACAACAAAACAAAACAACAACACCCTCAATGCCCAAGGTCTGAGAGAAGATCTGGACATGAGATGGGAGGGTATAAAGTATCCTGGGTGAGTCTCACTTCCGTTTGCTGGTAATCCCCAGGTGAGAAGGACCACTGTGAGTGTGCTTGTGTTCCATGTTTTAGCCTCTGGATCCCTGACTCAAAACAAATCTTGACTAAAGACTCAACAAGATTCCTACTTACAAGGAGCCCAACAAAGGTTCTAACTTTTTCTGGCCCCATATCATATGTGGGTGAAGTCACCCAAGAATCTGGAGGGGAACGCAGAGAGCCAGTCGTTGGGAAGAGGACCTTGACATATAGGCATAGGGCACAGTAGGCACAAAGACTTTTCAAGGGCCCTAGCGTTTTTAAGACAAACTTGAAACCATCTGCCTGTGCCCACTGTGCGCCAGCCACGGATGAAGTGTGACAAGTGATAAACCATTTTTTTTTCCAAACACGCTCCCTGACAGGGCAAGGTAACGGGACCTGGTCTGTAGGATCATCACTGCTGACCCCCTCCGCTGCCACTTGACCCACAGCCATGGTGCTCCTGCCTTTGACCTCCCGTTCTGTGATCGCTGGCTGTGTGGGGCCGCTACTCACGCGCACTGTAGGCCCTTGCGCACGACGCCCCAGATGAAGTCTCCACAGAGATCGCACCACGTGTGCGTGGCGGGACCGGCAGGCTGGAAGCGGTGGCCTCGCCCCGGGACGTGCTGCTGTGACGGATTGCGCGCTGTGCACGGCGCGATGCGCAGAGCGTTGGCACGCTCCAGCCGGGTACGGCCAGGGCCGATGCGCCCAGACGGTGCCAGCTCCCGTAGTTCAATGAGCTCTGGCTCTGCCGACATGGCCCGGTCAGGCCGGGGCTCCAGCGGACTGGGCGCTAGCGGGCGAGGCCGCAGGGCGGGGCCTCCACTTCGGTACCGCCCCCAGGATCAAGGCAGGGCGGCGGGAAAGAGCGGAGGAGAACGCAATGGAAACCGAGGAGAGACCACAGTGTGCACTTGTGGGCGGGGCGGGGCCGGGCACAGGGGTGGGAGCTTTCAAAGCACCTCTTCCCAGGCTTTCCTTCCAGTTCTCACCCCAGCTCCCCACTCCCCGCTCCAACGACGACTGAAAAGCGCCACACTGATGCGTGATGCGTTTCGTGAGTCCGCTTTACTGTAATAAAGGGAAAGGGTCTCCACATCCGGCCCTTTCTAACACCCCCCAACCCTGTCTGCCAGTTTGCTGATGCTGAGGCCTGGTTCTCTTCTTTACATATTCGTGGGGTAGGGCAGGAAGTGAAGAGCCATTGCTTGTGTTTATGTCGGGGAATGGTGGCGGTTTGCAGCTCTACTTGACTCATCTGTGCTCAACACCAGGGAAACTGAGGTCTGACAGGGGCCAGGCAGAACTCCCGCGTCTCAGAGGCACATTCTGGCCGCCAGAAGCTGCAGCCTTCACTTGGCTCTGTCGCCTTGGGCTGCTAGAACACACGTCTTTCCGTGCTTCTCCCAGTGCTTGACTTGGCAATCCCTGCGAGGGGTGGGGGGTGGGTTGCATGAGTCTGGCAGTGCTTGAGGGAGGATCCAGGGTTGAAGCTTAAGGGTTTTAAGGTCAGGGGATCCCCTTACCTGCAGCAATACCACACGCTCTGGCATCTGGAGCAGCGCTTGGAGGCCTCTGCATTGCAGTAAGCACAGCGGGGTCTCTCTGGAGCTATTGCCTCCAGGACATCCAGCCTGTAGGTTTCAGCCCACCTGGGGGAGGGGCCAAGAAGATCTGAATGTGGCCTGCTCAGAAGTACTCCCACCGAGGTCTCGCCTTCTATGTCCTATGCACTTGCCCAGCCACGCAGCACACCTTACCTCTGTGCCTGCAGGCGAAGGTCCTGCTCTGAGGGGCTGAACACATGCTGCAGTTGGTGCTTGGCAATAGCCTGCCATTTGCCTTTGTTCTCCCGCTCCAGCCGATCCCAAATTTCCGGGATCTAAGAGAATGTAACGGAGAGAAAGTAGAGGAAGGAGCTGGCAAAGCAGATCGTGGTCCTGAACAACTAACCTTCTGGGTGCCTACCTGTTCCAACACTAGGTCCTTCTTAGGGGGCTGGGTTTCAGCCAGGGCCAGGTGAGCCAGGAAACCCTTCAGGTCTGCAAGGTTGGGCAGCTGGTCAAGAAGTATATCCGTGAGGAAGGCCTGAAGCTGCAAGGTATCCGGGGAAGGCCATCGTCAAACACGTCCTGGCCAGAGGGTCAAAAGACAGGGAGTCCCCAAGTTGGGTTGGGGGTACTTGGAGGGCTTATGTCTTACCAGTTCCTATGTCACCCAAGTTGCAGAAGGAGGACAGGGACAGGCAGGGATGCAATAGGGGTGGGGCAGGGTAGTGCTGGCGGCAGTGCGAATGGGTAGGGTTCCCACCTTAAGCAGCTGTCCCTTAACAAAGCTTGTAAGGCAGTAGCGGGCTTGGGCCTCAGGGCTGAGCAGTAGATTATACAGGGTGATCCACACTTGCCCATCCAGCTTGTTTAGCCTTTGCTGCTCTGAGGGGGGCACTGTCTGCCAGCGGCCATTCTCAAATTGCTGCAGTTTGCCTGGGGAGAAGAACCAGCTGATTGGATGCAGGCATTGCCTGGGCCACCAGACTAGTCAGGACAAGATGAATTAACTGGACTTGCCTGACTCAGAGTCAAAAATCTAGCCCACCATGGTATCCTCAATGTGCACACTGTTCAGCTGTCCACTTCCATTAACCCTGAAGGATGTTCTGGAAGCAGCCAGCTAGGTCTTAGGCCTTACCTCCTTCCCGCCGGCACCAGGGACTATGCTCCAGAAGCTCCACCAGGAGGCAGGGCAAGTTGTGAGTACTGAGCATGCGGTTCAAGGTACTCAGGGAAAGGCTAGGCGAGGGATGAGAGGGCGGTTAGCAGAAGCCCCCCTTCATTGTATGCCCCAGGCCCTGGAGGGTGGCCCACCTATCCACGCAGTCTGTGACGTAGCGAAGTACTGAGAGGGCCTTCAGTGAGATCTCAAATTCCATCATCTCCGCCTGCTTCTGCAGCTCCTGGCGGTGGGAGCACATAGTATCTGCCCTGCCTTCGGAGGCCTCACAGGGCTCACTCTGAGGTTTTGCCAACTCCGGGAAACCTTGACTTACTTGCATAGGAGTACTGTCCTGGGACCGTTCTTCCTCAGATGGGTCACCACAGCCAGTGCGGGCCACCAGCAGAATCAGCTTGCGGTGGCAATAGTCCACTAGGTCCAAGACCTTGTCATCTGCTGACTCACACACCTCCTGGGGGTTCAGGGAGGGGATATTTCAGTATTTGATATTGGTGTTTGATGCCCTCCCCCACACATATGAGCCACCAGACTCTGTTCTGCAGAAGTGGCCTCTTGCCAGGGATAGTGCCTCACCTTGTGGAAGAATACTGTCTCTAGAAGGTTGATGATGGAGGCCTCATGGTGTACCTGTCAAAGAGGACACGGCTGGGCTGTGAGGAAGGGGCAGGGGCTGTTAGCTATCATGGTTCAAGGCTCTCTGAAGGCCCAGCTCACCACCATGTATATGGGGAAGGTATTATGGGGCTTGAAGTCCTCTAGCCTGCACAGCACAGGGAACACCTTCTGTTTCCACATCTCCACGGCAATCAGCTCCTCCACTAGCGTTGGGATCTGCAGAGAGCAGGAGAAGACCAGAGATGAAACAGACCCACTTCACAGCTCTTCTGGCCCCACGTTAGCCCAGCTTAGCTCTCCAACTCTCTTTGGCCCTCAGACTCCCCTAGGTTCCATAAGTACTCTCGAAGTCCCTGCTGTACTTGAGGCCTTCACTTCCTCCCTATCTTCCATATCTCCCTCTAAAGGAACATCAGCCAGGTTTCCTGTGAATGACCTTTATGACCCCTATTGCACCTTATCCCATCCCCTCTGTCCAGGCCTCCCTTTTAGGCCAGCCCTCCCCTTCATGCCCTGTTTGGTCTTTGGTTTTTCTTGTGTGTGTGTGTGTTTTCTTTTAATTAGTCTTCCTAGTTGTAGCAGCCCTTTTTAAAAAAAAAAATTATTTCATTTGCATTGGTATTTTGCCTGCATGTATGTCTTTGTGAGGGTGTCAGATCTCAGGGTTACAGACAGGTATGAGCCACCATGTGGGTGCTGGGAATTGAACCTGGGTCCTCTGGAAAAGCAGCCAGTACTCTTAACTGCTGAGCTATTTTTCCAGCTCTCCTCTTGCTGTCTTTACTCTGGTCCTGTCAAGGTGCTTGTGTGCCTTGGTTTCACTCTTAGGCCTTTACCATGCCCTATTCCTAGACTATCGCCTAGTGCCCAGCTCTGCCTTTTTCTTACAGAGGAACCCTGTATCCACACACTAGCACCACCCTTGGCCCCTCCTCCAGCAGGCATCTTCCTGGTTTCTACTTTCTCCTCCTATGTCAGAAAAGCTGCTTTCCCATTGTGGAAAGCCCTGCTTCCTCTTTAGTGAGGAATCTTCTTTGGTCTCAATTCAGGGTGCTGTTAGCACTTAGGTGCTCTCCTGACAGCCTAGGCTAGTCTTGGACCCATGACTGTCTCCCTAATTATCCCTCATATCCACCTAGGGCGCAATAGGAATGAGCCAGGCACAGTGATGCATGCCTGCACTTGGGAGTCAGAAACAGGAAGGTTGGGAGCTCACCACAGCCTGGGTTACAGATCTCAAAATAAATAAAACGAACCCAACAATTCTTCTTTCTCACTTAGGAATGACAGGCATACCAGGCCAGAAGGAAGAACAGGTGCCCAGTGTCCCCAGAAGGTGGAGTAGGAAGGCAGGAGTCCTGTGACCTTGGCTTACCTTTCCATAGGTGACCAGCAGTTCCTGGATGGGCTCACTCTGGCTGACAGTGGCATCAAGGATGGCTTGCATGTTCAGCTTCTCCAGGTTCTCGTGCTGCTTACTCCACCTGCCCCAGGAAGGCATGTGTGTATATTGAGTGTAAAAATGTGCAACGGGAGTGAGGGCGGGGTTGCGTCTACTGAAGCCTATGTGACCCTGTCCTGAAGCCAGAGGGCGGCAGAAGCCGTACACTTCTATCTCAAAGACCTTTGCCTCCCACCTGTAGGCCCCTCCACATCGGCGACCCCTTCTCCAAGTCAGTTCCAAGCTCCTCCAGTAAAGGACCGGGTGACCCCACCTGTTGCAGCTGCCTTACCCTTCAGATCCCATCTCCCGTAGCGGGAAGCTGCACAGGCCGCGCACCAGCGCTTCAGCCTCCCCAGGCAGCAGCAGCTCCAGGTCGCCCATGTCTGGGGCCAAGAATCCTTTGGCTTTGGGCTGCAGCCGGAATTGGGGAAACTGACAGTGGCGGGACCAAAGTCTGGGACAGAACAGTTGCTAAGCCGTTGAAGCCCGCGTGGGTACTTGTCGCCATGGAAACGAGTGAGCTTGGCGCCTGCGTAGTTGTTCTGATGCCCCGCTTGCCACGCCCACCTCACTGTCAATGAGCAGCCCCAGACTCAAGGCACACTCATCTCACCTCCTCAGGGCTGGAGCAGTTAGGGAGTAACTCCCGATCCTCACCAACTCCTGCAGCTGCACTGTCTCAGCATCTCATGGGGAGCGGTCTCTCACAAGACCAATGTAATTGCACAATGGATTCTACCCAGCAGTAGAGTCTTCTATGTCATTTTTATTTTTTTGGAGACAGGGTCTGACTTTGTAATCTGGGCATTAAACTGGCCTCCAAGTCATAGAGACAGACCCAGTGGCCTCTGCTGTGTCTCTTTAGTGTTGAAATTAAAGCTTTGTGTCCCCTCCCCATGCTCAGCCCAGCAGGCAGGAGTCCTAAAGAGGGACACCTTACATTTCTCCTCGAGGATGGTTCTGTGCCTACCCCTGCCCTACCCCAAAAATACCAGATCACAGCACTTAGCAGCTGCTACGAATGACTTCCTCTTGCCCCTTCTCCTACTTCCGTGCTTCAATTTCTGTCCCCCCTTCCTCTTTTATTTTAAAATTATGCTTGTGTCTGTACACATATGTGCAGGTACCCATGGTGTAAGCTCCTCAAGCCACACCAATGGCCAGGCCCCTCACCTGGGGACCTCTAACTGCCAGGTTCCACCCACACAATACTCTTATTTGCCCTAACTGTTGGACCCTGCCCCCACCCTACAGAGTAAACAGCCCAGTCTCTGGACATGAAATCCCACCAATCTCCACCCTGGAAAGCTCCACCATGAAAAGTTCCACTCTCTCCCCAAGAAGCTCTCTACATAAGCCCTGTATCCTATTCAGCTTGATGTGTTTCTTGCTCAAGAGGAGGCAGCCACCCTCTTGCTTTTTCTCTCCCAGTAAGTCTCTTGCGTGAGGCTTATTGCACAGTGTGCCTTTGTGGTTCCCCTTGGCTCTTGGCTGCCAGGGTACCTTTTTCTATCTGAGCTGGAATGCTTACACACAGAAGCCAGTGACACTGAATCCCTGGGAGCTGGAGTCATAGGCAATTGTGAGCTGTCCCACATGGGTGCTGGAACTAAACTCCAGCCTTCTGCAAGAACAGTGTTCTTAACTATTGAGCCACCTTTCCAGTGGCCCCTCTTCCTTCTTTGAGACGGGGTCTCATTATATAGCCAAGACCAGCCTGGAGTTCACTATGGAGCCCGGGCTGGTCCAAATTTTCCTTCTTTGTCAGCTTCCCAAGTGTTGGGGTTTCAGGCACACAACACCAAGCTTGTTTCCATGTTCCAACCTCATGGCTTCCTCTGAGTTCCTCATACACTCCTTTGGCTTTTTGAGACAGGTGTCACTATGTCACCCAGGCTGGCTTTAAACACGTGTAGTCCAAGCTGTCCTTGAACTAGGAGCAGTTCTCCTGTGTTAGCCTCCTGAGTGTTGGCATTACAAGAATGCATTACCACATTCACATTTGGCCCTGCTTTAGGGTTTTGAACTTATTTCTTCTGGAATACTCTACTTGCTCCTGCAAGGTTCCGCTAACATCTCCCAAGTGAGGTCTTTCTCAGCAATCTAATCTGGAGCATTTCTTCCTCCCATCTGACTCTGGTTCTTTCAGGCCCAGGGCTGTGGTCACAGCTGAGTTGGTGGAGTACTTGCCTAGCGTGCACAGAGCCTTGGCTTCAGTCCTCAGCCCTGTACACACAGGGTGTGGGAGCACAAGTCTATAACCCTCATACACAGGAGATAGAGGCTGGAGTTCAAGGGCATCTGTTTCACAGCAGGTTCCAGGCCAGTCTGTGCTACATGAGATCCTGTCTCAAAACACCCCACACAGGATAAAACAACAAACACACCGAAAACCTAGCTGTAGTGGGGCATGCCTTTGGTCCAGCACTTAGTAGGCAGAGGCAGAGGATTTATGTGAGCTGAAGGTCAGCTTGGGCTACATAGTGAGATCCTATCTCACCCCCCTCCCCACCCCCATAAAACAGAAACCAAACCAAACCTTGTTTACGTGTCCATTGTCATTTCTGTCCACTAGATGGCACTCCAGCCAGGCCAGGCTAGTTGGCATGGCTAGCACACCCACTGCTCGTTAGTGGTTGGCTGAAGCAGTACTCAATTTTCCACAGAATGATATGGACGACTTTATTTACAAAACCGAGGATCACCTCCAGACCATATGCACTAGCCTACTTGTCTAGACCCCATGGACCAACGAGGGCTTAGTAGGGGCAAGTAGCCACAGTAATATGCTCCAGCTAGACAGCCAGCCAGCCTCACTTCCAGCAAATGATGATGTTGGGGTCATTTTCTAGTCGCTCATCCAGTTCATGGTAGCTCATGCCTGGTGGGGTGAGGGGGGTGAGGTCAGCGGCCTTAGCATGGCCAGTCAGCCCTCACCTCCCCCAGCCTGTCCCGCCTGCCCGTACCTGTCTTGCAGCAGATCTCATCATAGCTGTGGCAGCCTGTGTATAGCCGGGCAGGGTGGCTCCGTTCCTCCCGAGACACTCGGACGGGATACTTCTGTAGTCTCCGGATGAGGTTCTTCATGAGCCCAAACTGGATCAGCTTCCTGCAGTGATGGTTGGGGAAAGACTCAATGCTCTAGCCGAGCCTAGCTAACCCTTTCTTTCAGTGCCTTATGGGCTAGAGTGGCCTCCGAGTTCATCATCTCCAGGAAATCCACCGGGACTAGCAGGCCACATGTTGATACTCACTGGGAGTCCCCTGCCTCAAGGCTCCCCCTGAGAGATCCAAGACACGTCGCCCCATCATGGGAGCCTGAGAGTGCCCCTCTGACCTTTCATCAACGTGTTGTAACTGCTGGGGGTGGCGTCCGATGAGGTCTCGCACAGTGGTGCCAGGGCTCAGGCTGCAGTACAGCTGGAATACATCTCGGAGACTGGCCCTTTTGTGTCCTGTGGGTGCCAGGGTCAGCTTCCCAGGTGGCCTTGTCCTCCCCAGACCAGTCTCCCCCGGGTTTGCCACTACCTTGCTTGGTGACATAGGATAGACATGCCTCCTGAAGGGACTTGTCATCCACCAGGTCCTGGACTTTTGGCGTTGGGCAATACACATTAGAGTACTAGAACACAGCAGGGGGCACATGAGCCTGGCTTGATCTAGTCCAGCTTACAGTTCACATTTTACTTAACTGTATCCCAGACTCACCTACCTGGAGGATGGATACCAGTGTCACAACACCATAGTACCTGGGGGAAGAAAGATGAGCTTAGCTTCCAAACACCATGCCTTCCCAAACCCACACCCAGGGTCCTTTGACTCCTGACTGGTGGCCCTCTAATGCCCACACGCAGGGTCCCTTGCCTCCTGACTGGTGGCCCTCTAATGCCCACAGGCAGGGTCCTTTGCCTCCTCTGACTGGTGGCCTCTAATGCCCACACGCAGGGTCCTTTGCCTCCTGACTGGTGGCCTCTAATGCCCACACGCAGGGTCCTTTGCCTCCTGACTGGTGGCCTCTAATGGGCACAACTGTGTCTTCACTCACAGCAGGTTCTGAATGGCAATGCGCACCAGGTTGAGCTCCACATCTGCCTCAGCAGAGATCTTCTGGACATGGCGGAATCCATCAATGTAGGGAAGGATCTGTAAAGAGCAAGCAGGGTCGGCAAGGATGGGGTGAAGCTAAGGTGTGGACAGCCACGCTGATAATACTTGAGAGGGCTGGCATACCTGCTGTGTGGTAAGGTCCCACTGCGAGTTGAAGAAATCCTCTTTGTCCTTGGTAAAGACAGGCACATCATATTCCTGAGCCACAGGAGGGTCAGGCCGCTGTTCGATCACCTTCAAGTGGATGGTGTTGGATTCATCTGCAGGGGACCCCACCCATATCCTCAGTGTCATCTTTCCCAAGGGCCCTCACTTAGGACCTAACTCCTAGCACTAACTGAGGCAGGCAGGTAGATCCTGGAAGGGATCATCCATCCTCTTTTAGGGAGCAAGAAACCAAGGCCAAGGGAGGGGGCAGAATGTTCTGCTGGCTGCTCCTCCACCCCATTATATACAGAACCCTCAGACATCATTGCTTCAACCCATGGCTATTTCTTTTTCTTCCTTCCTTCCTTCCTTCCTTCCTTCCTTCCTTCCTTCCTTCCTTTTTAAGAACATGTATACAATGTTCTGTCATGGTTGTGAGCCACCATGTGGTGGCTGGGAATTGAACTCAGGACCTCTGGAAGAGCAGCCAGTGCTCTTAACCTCTGAGCCATCTCTCCAGCTCCCCCCCCCCCCCCACTCCATGGCTATTTCTTGCCCACCAATTTGTCCGAGAATCTTAATCCCCTGCAGTGGCTGTGCTCAAGTCTGTATTTTCCCATGTTTCCTCTATTCATATGCTGTCTCCACAGAGGCTGCCCATACCGATGGGTAGAGTGCACCGGCCAGAGGCATTTAGCTCTTCTAGTAAGATGGTCATGATGGGCACCAACTTTTGCTTGCTCTCCTCTGTGGACACAAAGCTGCTTTCAAGCTGGACAGAACATGGACAAGATGGTTGAGTATACCTCAGAGCCCCCAGCTGGCTGCCTTCTGAGCTATTTGTTGGAGGTTGGGGGTTGGAGACACAGGAAGGAGCAGTTTCCTCAACCATGCCCGCCATACACCCATTCCCATCTTGTTGCAGACCTCCAGTGTGGTCAGGTAGCCAGCCAGCTTTTTAACGATGGGTTCAAGGGCACAAGTCTTGGCCTGAGCATCACACACGAAGCCCAAGTTGAAGAGGAGGGCATTGCGGCTGTATTTCTTGTGTTCGATGCACACGGGGCAGCCAATCAGCTTCTTCTCCATGGCTGTGCTGGATGGGTAGAGCAGAGTTAGCCCACCCCCAAGCAATCTGGGACCCTTTGCTCCCACCCAACTAGGACCTCACACAGTGATAAGCTTGTTCTGCAACTCTGGCTTGGTGATGATGTACACTTGGACAGTGTCAAACAGCTCTCGGGAGATGAAATCCTCAGGGACCTGGGGGAGGGCAGTGACGAGAGTCCTTCAGAGACGCTGGGACTGGGTGGTTATATATCCCAACCCAGGCACAAATCCTCTACTGTTTTCTTTTCCGCAGCCACCCAGTGTACTACTTACTCCTTTGTGTTTCCAAACACATGCTATGCTTTGGAAAGCTTCCTGGCTTTTGCATTCATTATTCTCACTGCCTGAGATACTTTTTCTGCTCTCATCTAACTTTTATAAATCATTTGTGTCTCAGTCTAGTGATTCTCTTGAGTCATCTAAACCTCCATGAGACCTATCACCTCCCTGAATTCTAGTCTGATTTGCCACAAAAACTGTGTGGCAAATCTCCACCCCCACGCTAGGAACCAGAGACCTGGGTCTATGTATCCTCTCCATTCAGGGTTATCTGTGAATGGAATGACATGCCTGGATGCAGCCAAGGGACCCACAACCCCTCCAGTCAGTCAGCTGAGCTCCGGAGAGCATCCCTCTCCTCGTCCAGTCCCGGGAGTGTGGAAGGCACCTGATAGGTAATTTTGGGTCCCAGCGTTGGGTGGAATTCGCTGAAAAAAATGCATTCGATGCGGCAGCTGCTGCCCATGGCGCTGACCGGTCCCGAGTCTGTAATCCCTTGTCTTTCTTGCGGTGGTCGCCTCTACCCCTAGGAACACCTGTCAAAAAGAGAAAGAAGCCTGGGCTAGGTTTGTGAACGCAAACCAAAGGAGCCGTCAACTCAACAGCGCCTGCGCGGCGCGACTCAAGAGGCGTGGCTGGCGCTGGATGGGATGGAAGGGGGCTTGTCCCAGGAAGTCTTGGGTGGGTAGACAACGCACCCGGAAGTGAAGCGCCACCGTTGCGGAGCCGTGGCGTGGCTGGCGGGCTCGGTGGTCCAGTTTATTTTGGAGGAAGTCACTACGTCGAACTTGAGAAGCAGGTGAGAAAGGAAAATTCCTACCGTGGAAGTGCAGCGTTCTAGGTGCACGTGGGGAGGCAATGTGCAAAGAGAGTCACGCTTAGCTAGGAAAGTAGCTGGGAACTACAATTCCCGTAGTGCTCTACGCCTTCCGTTCTGGCTGGTGATGACGTGCTGTATTCTGGGATTTGTAGTCTTACGTGTCCTTTCGCAGCCTACCTGAAAAGTGCGATCAATAACACTTCAAATACAGGTGTTTGACAGGCAGACTGTTAAATTGGGACTATTTTTTGGTGCTGGCTTTGTTCTGTTTCTGTCATTACTCCTCCGGAAAAAGATGGCATTCCTGCCCTGAATTAGTGTCCCCGGTGAGAGGCGTGGACAGTGGGCACCCTTGCCAACGCCTACGATGCTTTCAGGCTGTACAGCTATCAGCTGGGCTGACCATGGCCCTTTCGGTGGAGACGGAGTCGCACATCTACCGAGCTCTGCGCACTGCTTCTGGGGCTGCAGCCCACCTTGTGGCCTTGGGCTTTACCATTTTTGTGGCTGTTCTTGCCAGACCTGGCTCCAGTAAGTAGAATTCATAGTTGACTTATGGGAAGCAAAAAGCCAATTTTCTTGGGGAATAGAGACAATAGGAAATAATGGGCTTAACTTGTGGGAACAGGGTTGTTTGGTTGAGAAATATTCTGTGCTGGAATTAACGTCCCGGGGAGAGCAGATCGGTGTGGGGCTTCTGCCAGCCTGGCCAAGCTTCATAGCGTACATGGTTTCTCTTTCTTTGACTTGGTATTTCATTTCTGACTCATGGAGATGCTGGAGGAAGGAGCTGCCAGAGAGTGGCAGAACATGCTCTGTCCAAGGAAGAGAATAGGGTATGGGTAAGATGAGTTTGTTGCAAGGGGGGTTCACACTTTGGCACCTCCTTAGGTGATGGGTGGGCTGTCCACATTCAGCTGTAGGGATGGATTTGCTGGTTTCTGTTTTCCTCAGCTCCCTGAAACTCCCTCTTCTCATTGTAGGTCTATTCTCCTGGCACCCTGTTCTTATGTCTCTGGCTGTAAGTAGTGGACCTGGGTAGCTTTTAGGGGTAGAATGTGGGCATAGGTGGTGACCCATTTAGTGTCAGTTTAGAGGAGTTGCACATTCCAACTACTGGCTCTGACATATCCAGGGCCTGAAAAACAGTGTTCAGGACAAATGGGCGAAGCTCACCTAAGCACAAAGTGAGCCTCTCTCTCACCTCCAGCCAGGAAGATTGCTCTGTCCCAAAAAAACCTTAACCTATGGCGATACATCATTTTCCCTGAAACCGTGCACCATGTGGGCAGCTCTTGCCAAGAAATTGTATCCAGCCCCACGGGAGGCAAACAAATCTTGTGAATCATTTATAACTGCCACGTCTCAAACCTTCTCTGCTGCACAATGTAGCAGAGGTGACATTTCAGAAAAGTACCTAGGAAGAAGTCTGGAGAGGCAGCTGTCCCTAACTACTCAGGGCAGACATTTCTCCCCACACAGGGCCTTCCACTGTCACACCAAATGCAGCATTTTGCTTGCGGGGAAGGGAATGAAGGAGGGCGGGGCTGAGTGAGCCTGCTTGGAGGTAATCTAAAGTGCTTACAGTACTCTCACCTGAATCTGTCTCCTTAGTTCTCCTTCCTGATGACGGAGGCACTGCTGATGTTCTCTCCGGAGAGTTCACTGCTGCGTTCCCTCTCACGGAAGGTTCGAGCACGCTGCCACTGGGTGCTTCAGCTGCTAGCCCTACTCTGTGCTCTGCTGGGTCTGGGTCTTGTCATCCTCCACAAAGAGCAGCTTGGCAAAGCACACCTGGCCACTCGACATGGGCAGGCAGGGCTATTAGCTGTGCTGTGGGCAGGTCTGCAGTGTTCAGGGGGCTTGGGACTGCTGTATCCCAAGTTGCTGCCCCGATGGCCTCTGGCAAAGCTGAAGCTCTACCATGCCACTTCTGGGTTGGTGGGCTACCTGCTGGGTAGTGCCAGCCTCCTGTTGGGCATGTGCTCGCTCTGGTTTACTGCTACTGTCACTGGTGGTGCCTGGTACCTGGCTGTGCTGTGCCCTGTCCTCACTAGTTTGGTAATTATGAATCAAGTAAGCAATGCCTACCTATACCGCAAAAGGATCCAACCATGAGCACTTCCCAGCCACCAGGAAGCCTGGATTTGCACCTCAGCATAGGACCTGAGGCTGGAAACCTGCCAGACCCTCTTAGCTGATGGGGTCAGGGAACACTTCAGGTACTAGGACACTCAGGGGTAGATGTGACATTTCTGCTCCTCATGCTAGAGTGTCTCTTTTTTCTTTTCCTGCTGTCCACCCAGGGGAGCATGAATCACATGCCTGGATGAAGTTGGGGTTGCAACACTGCCTCCCCAGCCATACTGCTCATATTTGTACTGGCATGTCCAGAAATCATGGATGAAAAATAGCAAAATAAACAAAACAAATAAACTGAAAAGACTGATGAGGGGATCAATGCTCAGTTGGGGATGGTTCTCGATAATGCCATCAACATGAGAATATAGGCAGCAGGGTGAGGTGGGGACCCCTTTGCCTGGTGGGAGTTCTCCCAGAACATGAATTCTCAGAACCCTGTAGCCAAGCTTCCTATGACACCCAGTGCATTAGTAGACAAGTGGAAAGTACAGCTGTTTGCAGCTAACTGCTGGAGTCTGGGTTAGATCAGTGATAGTGGATGGAAATGGACTCTTTCTACAGGTGTCACACACAAGGCACCATTTAGAGTTGAACCGAGGTTGTTGATGGTGGCAGGTGGATCTGTGAGTTCAAGACCAGCCTGGTCAATGAAGTGAGTTCCAGGCCAGCCAAGCTATATAGTAAGACCCTGTCTAAAAAGAAAGTTGAATCATAAACAAAAAACCAAACAAACAAAAAACAAAAACCCTTTCCTTTTGATTTTGAGAGAAGGTTTCATGTCTTCCAGGTGGGCTTTGAACTCACTATGTGGCAAGGATGACAGCTCAACTTCAGATCCTCTTGCTGCCACCTCTTACTGCTGGGATTATGGGTGTGTATAGATATACCATGTGTATATAGACCATGCCTCTCTATGCAACTCAGGGATCAAACATACAGTGCTGGACTGACTGAGCTCCCGCTGCAGGCTCAGCTGTTTGCTAGGATTATGGGCATGTGCCACCATGCCCTGCTAAGACAGCTCCTTATGATGGGGACGGAGGCCTTTAGCTGTCAGGTGCTCTTGCACAGGGCCTTTCTAATAGACCGGGGAGAGAAAAAAGGAGTAAGGGACTGAGGTGATGGCTCTGACAAGATTGCTTAGCAGTAGGCATGTAGCAGACAAGAGGTGGGGCAATGGGATTCTTAGCCAGGTGGAGCTGCCATGGACCTGAGCCCTAGGACCTAGAAAACAAATTCAATTTTGCATTTGATAGGGACGAGAGGGCTGCACAAGGTGGCCTGATGGAGCCCAGGAGCCACACCTCAAAGAACCACTTTATTGATACTGTGAGTCTGGGCTTGGTTGCCCACTCAGCTGGTCCTGTAGAAAATCTGGGAACTGTGGTGTCTCTGGCTAGATGCAGTCACTGCCACAGCAGGAGGGCACAAGAAACCCTGCACGAATGCGGTCTGGGGATAGGCAGACATGTGTAGGCCCATACTGCCTGAGCCCCCAGAACATTTTTGGCAAATACAAATCCTTGCCTTGGCTCAGGGCTGTTGGCAACCAGTTTCAGATGTGAGGGCTGACCCAGCAGCTGTGACACCAGTGTCCCTGTAGCCACTTCCTTGGTGAGGAACTGTACCTGCTGAGGTACAATCTTACCATAGATGGGGATCTGGACTGGCTGATGCTCAGAGGCCCCACACCTGGCACTGTGGTTGTCTGGAGTTGCAACCAGGTAGCAAGGGTCCCATGTAGTGTTGCCAAGAAACAGCAGAAGGCCAAAGAAACCCCCAGCAGGCCCTCTTCCCCTCCTCAGAGCAGTCAGTGCCCTAGAGTGGCTTCGACGTATCAGGGAGGGCATGGGCGTAGAGAGGAGCTATGCTCAGGTCTGGAGTTAAAGTTTTGGGGGAGCTGCCTCGAAGGTAATGAGACTGGATTCTGGGGCAGTCCCCTTCCCTGGGGGTGTGGGAGCTTTTTCTGAGGGCAGAGGACTGTCCTGTTTTGCCCCAGCTTCCTCTTCATCGTCATCCATGCTGGGCCAGACAGACTGATCCTCTACTCTCTTCAGCCGTTCGTTGAGAGCCTTTAGGGCCAGTTGCCTAAAGCCAGAAAAGAAAGAAAAGACAGGTCACACTCTGCAACCTTCCTCCCACCAAAGAGATTTGTACTCAGAATCCCATGGTTTCTCTTCCTCATGCAAGGTTCAAGCGACCAGATCAGGGTCTGCTTTGTCTGCTTTGCCAATCAGAATGAGGAGTTCCCTCAGAGCTGAGCCACCTCCGGGCTGAGAAGGCTGCAGCCTACCTACCAGGCCACCAGGGATACTTTTGCGTTTGTTGGCTAAAGATGGATCTAGTACTTCAGAGCAGTCAGTGGGTGTCCTAGTCCCTGGAGACGGCCTGTGCACTGGTGTCATATTCAGGGACAGGTCATTTACTTTCATTTACTTTTGTGGTGATTAAACCTAGGGCAAGCATTCTTCCACAGAGCTATATTCCCAGCCCTTAAAACCAAAAAGCCACTTTTTTTTTTTTTTTTTTTTTTTTTGAGGCCAAGTCTTGCTAATGAAATTGTTCATGCTGGCTTCAAGCTAACTCTTGTAGCCAAGCAGACCTTGAACTCATGAACCTCCTGTCCCAGCCTCCTGAGCAGTGGGGATTATAGGCCTGTCTCACCAGGCTCAGCTAAGGAAGGGTTTTTTTTTTTTAATTTTTTTCCCCATCATTCCCCTTAAGGAAGGGTTTAATGAAGCAGCATTAACTTGGATCATTTCATCCTTCCTAACTATAATAATCTTCCTAGAAGTTTTCCAAAGCCTCCTAGGCCTAAGCAGAGCCCTCATAGAAGAGAAACAGCCCATGTGGGCACAGCACAGGGCAGAGCCTACTGTTTTCATCCTTTAGAAAAGGTGGGAAAATAAACCTGGGAATTTTCTGTAGACACCCAAAAAGCCTCAAGCTGTAGGGCCCAGAATTAGCCTGCAGCATGCCTTGAACACCAGCTGGAAACTCCTTCCAGGAAGATGTGCCCTACACACTGAGCTACACAGCCTCAGTGGAGAACAAGGTCTCAAATGGTCAGCACTCTGGTCACTGTGGATCCTGATGGCTCAGCCTATTTACCACTAAAGGCAGGTATCCTATAGCTTTCCAAGATCAAACTTTCTACCATGCCAGGGAAAAACAACAGGGACATGGGCATTAAAAGCCCCTACACACTCCAACCTGGCCCAGTACACTCCTTCCCAGTCACTCCCCAGGCTGCTTTGGAGATGTCTTTGCCAGTAGTCAATTTGTCATGGTCATGGGCCAGAGAACTATAGGAAACACCATTTTCTACTTGTGGCCCTTTGGGTCTGAGTGACATACAGTCAGATAACAAATAGTTTGGAAGAATAATACCTACTCCATGTAAGCCGAGAACCATGAGACTAAGCCAGGAACCTGCCTGCTGCCCAAATCCCCACTCCTTTTCTGTCCATTTTCTTGATCCTGGACAGTGATTTTCTGAATGACCAGTCAACCACAGCCATTCAAGACTTCTCACCAGGGCAAGAGCAACCTCTGGCCCAGAACCATCTTAACACTAAAAGCTCAGCCCTCCAGTCCATCTCCTCCACTAAATAAGGTCAAGACGGAATTGTCTTTAGGAACCCCCCAACAAAAAACTTCAAACTGTAGGGCTCAGAATTAGGCCTGCAGCATGCCCGGGTGTGTTCCCACACCTACCAGCTGGTAGTTCCTTCAAGGAAGTTCTACACTCAACTCCACAGCATCAGTGGAGTAACCCTGAGAAAATTCTTCCATGAGGTCAGGAACCCATTTTACAGGTGAGCAAAGGCAGCAACCTTTGACAAATGCTTGTGAGTAGGCTTGTGAGAGACGACCCAAAAAGTCGTCTGGACTCGGAGCTGGGGACACTGCAGAGGCTGCAGGCCTGAGGAAGTAAGAGGTGAATACTGCACTGGAATTACTGATACAGACACCCTGGGTTACAGGTGATGCAAAGGTCTCAGACATGCCTGCTGTGGCCAGTGGGTCATTCAGCTTGTTCCCTAGGTTTGGTGACATATGCCTGAAAGAGGAGTAAATCTGGTAGCACCCCAACCATCCTACATTAAGAAGAAGGGAAACACTAAAGACACAGACATTCTTCCCCGTTCCCATCACAGTGGGAAAGGGACCAACAGTTTTAGAAATCCTGAGGCAAGACCGAGGTGATGGGCAGTCTGTAGACTGGTTAAGTGGCCCAGGTGGTGAGAAACACACACTAGATAGAGCCCGTAAACTCACATACTGAGTTCCTGAATCCTCTTTGTGACGCCATCACCAACTCCTGCCTGTAGTTCTCTAGCCTATGTAGAGCAAGCTCCTCCATGGGTGACATGTGACCACCCATAGTCTAACTAGCCAAGATTCTGGAAGAGCTCACGGTACCTTCTCCGCTCTGCATCTTGAGGGTCTGTGCCTGGGAGGCTGATGGTGATGGAGGACGGCGCCCCTACGTCATAGCGTTTCACTGTCTTCTGGCATATCTTCACCTTCACCAGGAGGCCATGCACCAAGTTCGCTAGCAGCCCCACCACAGGCTGCAGGATCTCAGGGAAGAAGGTGGCAAAAGCAAAGTGGTCGGCCATGTCCCCTCGGCCTCGGCTATGGCGCTGATAGAAGCGAAGATACACCCAACTGGATAGCAATCCAAAGCCATAGGAAGCCAGTGCTGGGCTCTGGAGCAGTGTGGCCAACCGGAGCAGGAGCAGCAATGCCAGCAACAGCATGGGCACTACGCTGACGCGGACCTGGGGCACTCGCAGAACCACACAATCTCCCATAGTCTGCTTGAGAGCTACCAGGACACCACCTAGGAAACCCAGGGCGCCATGGATACGGATAGTGAACAGGTAGACCAAGTTGAAGGAAGCCATGTAGGTGAGGAGGTAGGCGAGGGCCCCCAGAAGCCCCACTGACACATTCACCACCGAGAAAAAGATGAGCAGCTCCAAGGCTCCCCAGAGGGGCTCCAGTAATCGCCCGGCCACCACAACCGTGGCCAGACTGATGGCCACGTCCCACACGTGCTGCTCCATCAGCCCATGGGTGGCCAGGGTCCAGATCCAGAAGTTGGGTGGAAAAAGGTAGCCTGGGGTGACCGCCAGGCAGCCCGTGTCCACGGCAAAGGAAAGCAGATAGAGGAACAGTACCACGGCGCACAGCGCCTTCACCACCACGCTGGCGCTGGCCAGGATGGCCCCCACATGCTGGCGGGCGCCGGGTAGGGCGCGTTGCATCTTCCCGGTGGACGTCGGCTTGAGGGAAGGTGAGCAAGGTGGCCTGGGGGCCTCCCCGGGGCCTCGTCCCAGTCCGGCCCCGACGGGAGGCCCGGGCCCGGCTACTCACTGGTCTCTGTGAAGGCTCTGGTTCCGGTCTGGTCCGGCTGTAGTTCCAAGGGGAAGAGAAAGCCTTGCTGCCAGGCCGGAGCCTCTGCCCCGGGCCGAGGACCTGAGGTTAGGCCCTGGGCGGCTTGGGCACGCCTGCCTGCCGGTAGGCCCAGCGGCCAGGTCGGCAGTGCTAGCGATGATCTCAAGGCAGGACTTCCTCCATCCACTTTGAGACTCTGCGGAGTACCGGTGTCTTGTTCCGGCCCAAGTCAAGATCGTTTAGCTCCTTGTGGGCTAGGGTTTTGACTTGACGGCACCTCCTCCCTTCTCCGGGGCCGACAAACAGGGGCGCCGCGCCTGCGCGCCCCCGCCGGCCGCCGCGGCGGAAAGCCCTCTGAGCGCTTGCCTTCCGGCTCCCCGGCATGCTGGGATACGGAGTCCGTGGGACCTAGCCGACCGGTTCCTGCACAGGACCACAACTCCCAGAAGCCGTGCGGCCGGCCGGTCCTGTAGAGGGTAAGACGGGGGTGCTTGGGAATTGTAGTTCTCAGGCCTGACTCCTCTAGCTCTTGCGGGGGGGTGTGCGGGTGTGTGTGGTTAGGGAAGTGGGGATCGATATCTCTGATCTGGGAAAGCGAGGTGTTGAGTGCGCGGGATCATGAGGCAGCACAGCCTTGGGCCACACACTTGCTGAATTCTCTGAGGAGAGTGACTGTGATTTGTAGAGGTACAGCAGTGTTTTTGTAAGTGGGTACATAAAGATGTTGAAGGGTCTGGTGTGCTGTGCCAATAATGTGTGTGAACTAATGAGAAACTCCGTGATCTGGCAAATAAGAGTCTAAGGCTAGAACCCTTGTTCGGTCATGTGGAGTCAATGTGATAGTGGCCAATTTCCCGAACATTTTTGAAGTACAATTTCACAGCTCTTAAAAATGGTGATGGCAGACTCTTCTCTTCCTTCCTTCCTTCCTTCCTTCCTTCCTTCCTTCCTTCCTTCCTTCCTTCCTTCCTCCTTCTTTCCTCCCTTCCTCCCTGCCTCCCCTCCCTCCCTCCTTCCTTCCTTCACCCCTCTCTTTGGTTTTCTAGATGGTTTCTCTGTGTAGTTCTGACTGTCCTGGCACTCGCTCTGTAGACCAGGCTGGCCTGGAACTCAACAGATCCACCTGCCTCTGCCTCCTAGTGCTGGGATTAAAAACGAGTGCCACCACCACCGGGCATATTGTTGATTTTTAAAAAAGGGCAATTTACAAATGTGATTAATTATATGAGGAGGGGCTTTATTATAAAATGTTGAACCCCTTTCAGCTATTGATCTCAGTACAACTAAGTGCTTGTGTGTTCAAAACTGCCTTCCACCCTTTATTTTTGTCTGGAATCATGGTTCCTACTGTGTGCACATACCTTTGTTTGTCACTGGGCGGTGGTGGCCACACCTTTAATCCCAGCACTCAGGAGGCAGAGGCAGGTGGATCTCTGTGAGTTCCAGGACAGCCAGAAGCCAGAGCTACAGAGTGAGTTCCAGGACAGTCAGAGCTACACAGAGAAACCCTGTCAAGAAGAGAGAGAGAGAGAGAGAGAGAGAGAGAGAGAGAGAGAGAGAGAGAGAGAGAGAGAGAGAGAGAGGAAACACCCCTACAACAAAACAAAAACCAACCAAAACAAAACAGAGTCAACTGCTCAAATCTGAATTTTGAATAAACAGTTTTCACAGGGACGATGTCCCAAGCAATATTAGAAACACATGCACACACACACACACACACACACACACACACACACACACACACACCCAAACCAAAACAACTGACAACCCACTTTCCCTCAAAGAAGCAAGAATAGGTTTATTCAGAGCAAAGTGATAGCACAGATTATAGATGGATGATACACTGTCACATTGACAGTGGTCCACATGAGTGGTAGCAATCAAGGACCAAATGCATGTATGTATGTGTGTGTATATATATGTATGCATATATACATATATACACACATATATCATACATACATACATTAAAGACAGGGTTTCTCTGTGTATCCCCAGCTGTCGTGGAACTTGCTGTGTAGCCCCAGCTAGCCTCAAACTCAGCACTCAGAGACTCGCCTACCTTTGTCTCCCTAGTGCTGGGTTTAAAGATGTGTACCACCACCACCAGGCCAAAAACCCTATTACTAAACATTCATCAGAGACTGGGTGATGGTGGTGCATGCCAGTTATCCTGGCAGGAGGATCAGGAGTTCAAGGCCATCTGTAGCTATATAGTGAGTTTGAAGCCAGGCTGGGCTACACGGGGCTCTGCCTCGAAAGAAACAGTAAATAATTATCTGCAAATCAGAACTGATTAGGCTTGATCTGACAACCCTGCCCTAAGCCATGCGCGTTGTTTTTCCTCCAGCTACTCTCTCTCTCTCTCTCTCTCTCTCTCTCTCTCTCTCTCTCTCTCTCTCTCTCTCTGTGTGTGTGTGTGTGTGTGTGTGTGTGTGTATGAGCAGGCACTCAGGCTCTCGTGTGAGCACGTATGTATGGTAGCTTGAGAGGAATGCTGGATGTTGACCTCTGACACTTCCTATCTTATTTATTTTTAAGACAGGATCTCACTGTGCAGCCATGGTGGCCTGGAGCTCACCACATAGACCAGACTGGTCTCACACAAACAGACCCACCTGCCTTGGCCTCTGCGGTGCTGGAGTTTGTGTCACCGCACACTGTCGACACTTTGTATTTTGAGACAGGGCTTCTCACTGAACCTGGAGCTCATCAATCCAGCTATGCTAGCTGGTTCCATGAACTCGGGGTTCTGCCTGTCACCACTCTTCATGCCGCCAGCTCCCGGTGCTAGCGTTACAGACCACTGCACTCGGCTTTTTACATGGGTGCTGAGAATCTGAACTCAGGTCCCCAGGCAGGTGCTTTACCACAGGTCACCCTCTAAGTCCTGCCACCTGAGATGTTTGCTGATTTTTATTCTCAATTTTGAGGAGTGTCATGTAGCCCAGGCTGACTTGGAACTCCCTGTATAGTTAAGGATGGCCTGAACTCCTGAGTTTTCTGTCTCCATTTCCCCAGTGTAGATTATGGGAAGGTAGCACTATACCCAGTTCTCAGTGATTTTCTTAGATTTATTTATTATTATGTATACTGTGTCCAGCCTGCATGTCTACCTACAGGCCAGAAGAGGGCACCAGATCTCACTATGTGGTTGCTGGGAATTGAATTCAGGACCTCTGGAAGTGCTCTTAACCACTGAGCCATCTCTCCAGCCCCTCAGTGATTTTTCTTTACCCCTTCTCTTCTGGTGAGATAGAAGGCATTTCTCCATGGTTGATTTACTGGGGGTATGCGGGTAACTATGCTTAAGATCACGGTGAGGACTTAGCTGGCTAATTTCCAGGGGCCCACAGTGACTGAGTCCCTGCTCCTGCTGTCTTGGAAGAAGAGAGTGAGCGTCCAATTTAGGAGTGTCTATGTTGATGGCTTTAGTTCTCTTCCCATGAAAAGAGTGCAGGGGCCAGGCTGGTGAGAGAGCCCACTGGGTACAGGCACGTGTGGCCAAGCTTGACAACTGCACCAATATGGTGGCAGTCGAGGACAGCTGCACGCTGTTCCTGTGCCCCTGCTATGGCCTGTGTATGCACCTGTGCATGCACAAAGTAAGCAAATATAAAACAATGCAGAGGATAAAACTAGAGTTAGTATTAGAATGTACTTGGTGAACCAGTGTGTACTTGTAAGCACACAAATCCAGAGGACAGATGGCCTGGCAAGATGGTCACCAGTGAGGTGGGCACAAGTCTGGAAGGAGTCCTGTGACTGTCAGGTGGCCTGTGGCCCCTGATCTCCTGGCCACCAGGCTGGCGTGGCCTATGTAGAGAGACCTAGTCAGTCAGTCAGTCAGTCTCTCTCTCACACACACAGTGAGAGAAGGGACAGTGTGTGTAGGAGCTGTCCTGACCTCTGATCTCCCTGACTCACGATGGAGTATCCACTTGTTTGTGGCTGGGTCAGATCCTGGCATCTTCATGGCAGCAGGGAGTGGGTGTTGGAGCACTAATTTGTGTTGTGTCTCCAGGAAGAGGGTCTATTGTCAGATCCTGGTCTGATCACATGGATGGATCTCAGCCTGACAGAGTCCCATGGCTCTGAGTCCTGGCCTTGACTTGAGGCCCTGAGAGGGGCTGTTTCACCCCCCTCTTGACAGTTTCTCTCCTGGAGGCTTGTGATATGAAACAAAGCCAGTCTAGGGGAGGATCCATGAAACAGGACCACCTTGGCTTCTCCTCCTGACCCAGCAGGGTGATACTCAGAGGTCATGACCTCTTTTCACCATAGCTACCCAATCCTCAGCCCAAGGCCCACACAGTGGACGAAAGCTGTTTGAAGTGAAAATATGAACATTATTTAATAACTGATCTTCTGTAATAAACCATTTGAAAATATTTTACAAGGAATCACACACACGATATTTTACAAAGTTTCTCGACTTTTTTTTTTTTGTCGCTGTTGTTTTTCCAACTTGTCTGTACAAAATAGAATAACAAAAAACAAAACAAAACAAAAAACCAAAAAAGGGCAAAGAAAAGGACATGGCCCCCCAAGTCCCTCAGCCCAAGGTGAGAGGACAGCTAGGTCAGGTGGGTGATGACAGGATCGAACCCAGCTGGGGGATGGACAACTATCTGGTGGGGATTGTTTTTTGTTTTTAAACTTAAAATATATATTTATTTTTTTCTGTATGTGTTTCTTCTTTGTTTATATTCTCCACGGAGCACCTGACTACACTACAGTTACACACGCTCCCCACTGACGTCCAGGCTGGGCACCCACCATGGACACCCACCCTGTCATCAGCACTGGGCATGGACCACACACACACTGAGAAAGCAACAAGCAACATGACATTAATTAACGAAGCCATTAATTAATGCATCACCCTCCCCCCTCCTCCCAGTCCATGTGAGCCTCATGGCTGTACCTCCCAGCCCTCAGTCCCCTGCTGGTCCCCCAGGATAGGATGCCTTTGGGAGAAATGATGGGAATGAATGGTGTGAAGAGATGTGTCCAGGCCCAGCCTCTGTGTGTGCAGGGTTTACATATATTCATGGTAGAAGTGTGTGTTCAGCAAGGGAGGGGCAATTTGGCCTCCTAGGGGAGGGTGTGTGTGTGTGTGTGTGTGTGTGTGTGTGTGTGTGTGTGTGTGAGTGAGAGAGGGAGTTAGGCCTGAGTGTGCAAGAACCAGATTGGGGGTGGGATGGCCCAGCCAGGAGAGATCAAGTCACCCCTGCTAAGGCAAAGAGCGATGTCTGGAGGGGTTCTTCTGCTAATGGGGTTCAGGCAGTGATGTGTGCTCCTACTAGGGGCCTGGCACTAGTGAGAAATGTTTGCAATGAGCACCTGGCAGGGTGGGGGGCACTTGAGGGACTCTGGTGGCTAGGGGTGAAACAGGCCTCCCCCAGCATTTGGCACTGTTTGACATTCAGCTTTAGAGGAGGACCAGCTGGGCTGCATCTCAGAATAGAGGCAGAGGTGAGCAGAGATGGGATGCGCAGGCCTATCCTCTCACTGACTTCTTGCTCTGTGTAAGGCTTTGGGGGTCACCCCCTGCCCCCATAGTGTGTTCCCTCTGGGGAATGTCTAGTGAGAATCAGTTTCTGCTCTCAGGGGTCCAGGTGTGCATGGGGTGTGTCTAAACTGATGCCATTGTGAGGCTGTCCTGACTCCTGCGAGGCTGGGGTATGGGTTTGTGGTTGCAGGCCTGGAAGGAGCAGGAGCCTATAGGGGGGACTGCATCAGAATCTGTCTCTCACCACGGCCATCTCACCTTCTTCCATGTTTCCCCCAGAGAAGGTAAATTTGGGCTTGGGTGGGGCCAAAGGGTCAAGTTAGAGGCACCCAGCCGAGGGTGCCTACCTAGAGGAAATCTCCTGGTAGGTTGGTTGGTGGAGGCCTGGTTTGGCACCAGTACTTATGGCCTCCCTGTCCCAGGCCAAGGAGATGATTCCGGGGCCTGTGGGCTGTTGGACAGTTCAGGGGTGAGATAAATCTTGAGTGCCAAACACCATGGCACCCTACTTTGGGGCTCCCCTGCCCCAAGGCACAGGCTCTGGGGGAGGGGCCCAGGTCCTTCAGTGAGGGAGCGGCCCAGGCGCTAGGTTAGGGAACGTGGGATGGGGGTGGGGGTGGGAGGGTGAGCGAAAGGGTAGGAGGCCAAGGCGGGGGTGGTGGTGTGTGTGTGTGGGGTCGCTCAGAGGCGGCGAGAGGCAGCAAAGGAGTGGACTTGAGGCTGCGGCCGAGGCGGCAGGCCCAGGAGGAGCAGCAGCTGCAGGGAAACCAAGACGCCCAGCGACGGTGGGAAGGAGGCTCCGCGGCCACAGTCTGAGGTATCTTCCTGCGGGGAAGGAAGACAAGGAAGCGGTCGGCCCCGGGTCAGCGCAGGGTCGCAGCCGTCGGCAGTTGCTGCTCCCCCGACTCACCGTCGCGTTGTAGTCAAAACAGATGTGGGGGCCTCTTCGGTATCGCGGCCTTTGGACCAGCTCACACTGCTCCGGGCCGTCCGCTGGGCATGGGTGGGGAGTCAAGGAGGAGTCCGCAGCAGCGACATGGAGGGGGCACAGGGAAGGAGGGTCGCGGGCAGCGGGGAGCGCGGGGGCAGGATACAGTGTGTCTCCTTCTGCAGCAGCCGGCCCGCCTCGCACTGGCTGCACAGCGGCTTCTCGGCCACCACGAACAGGAGGTTGGTGTTGGTCAGTCTCTGCGCGTGGAACAGTCTGCAGGGACGGCCGAGGGCGGGGCCTTGGGGGTTCGCTCCACCCCGCAGCCAGCCCCGGCCCCGCCCCGCCAACCAGACCACACCCTCCGGCACGCCCCGCCCCTCGCCGTACGGTACCTGCTGCAGTTCCCGCAGTCGATGATGGCGTTGTAGGACGCGTTCACCGAGCCGAAGTAGTACTGGGTCTGTTTCATGACGCAGCTGCTCTCGCGCGTCTCGGGGCTGCCCTCAGCTTCTGCCGGGTCTGCGGGGCCCAGACGCCTCAGCCCCGCCCGCCCACAGACCCTGACTCGGTGCCGGCCCGGCCTCGGCTAGGCTCAGCCCTAAGCCCCGCCCTCCCGGTGAAGCGGGCGGCAGTTCCCACCCTAGGTGTGGATTTGAGGCCGAGCCTCCCAAGCCCTTCCTACCTGCCTGGAACCAGCTGTGGTAGATGAGGCCGTAGAGTAGCTGCTGGAATAGGGACCTGTAGAGCACGGGGCACCGAGTACTGGCGGTCAGCAGAGGCAGTGCCTTACCCGCCAACCTCCCCAACCACTCCCCTGGGTCTCACCAGGCGGCAGCAGAGGTCCACCAGGCCAAGTTAAGGAAGTCTGCAATGGTGGGCTGCAGTGGAGAGAAGAGCATGCACTTCTACTGTTGCTTCTGGCTCTAGGTCAACCCCAGCTCCCTCAAATGTTACAGGTGGGGGAGGGGCCACTCTAGGCGGGTCTCCCAACTCCCCATCTCCAGGCATTTTTTGGGAGCTCACCACAAAGACACCCCGGGGTGCAGCACCCAGGTTGCCAGGAGGCTGGGGAGCACAGGCGGCCTGATAGTCATAGGACTCCTTCCGGGTGTAGAAGGAGTTATTGTAGAGTGCCAGCATCAGATTGGCATCCACCTCACTGAAGAATCTGCCAACCTGGTGATGCAGGGAGGGAGCAATAGTCACCCGGCTGGCAGTGCCACACCCATATGTATCTTTCTTCCACTTCCTCACCCTTACCTGGTCCCACTGATGGTTCTGGTTTGACAGTACCAGGAATCCTCCATCATCGATGAGGACACAGAGTAGGTCCTAACGGGTCGGGAAAGGGGATAAATATGGTGAGGGGTCCAACCCCAGACTATTTCAGGCTCAGAGTAGGGGGGCACTACTCTAGGTCTGGCAAGACTGAAGACAGGGTAGGGGTGTCAAGATCTAAGGTCAGGCTAGGAGTCACGGGGGACCAAGAAGTCTAGGGGTCCGAAGTAGAATCAGAGCACACGCACCTCATTGTTAACCTCGCAATCCATCTCACAGTGGCTGCTGGGGCCGCACTGCTGGGCAGAGAATGGGGCTGTAAGGTGCCAGCCAGCTTTCCTCATTTCTGTTACCCTTCATATGCCAGTCCCCCTGCCTTCCCGTAGGTGCTGGAGCCACTCTGAGTGGCAGGCTTGTTAGGGGTCCTTGGGGACTCCTGAGAGGACACTGTTGGGCTTACTCCCCTTCCCCTACCCAAATACCTTCTGGGGTTGGTCCTGGTGGGTGCGGTTGCTGGCAAGCACCTTGAACTTTTCGGCCCAAGCCTCTAGGTCCAGCTTGACACCCACCACTGTGGGAGAGAGCAATGGACTATCTGCTACCTGCCTATCTGGCTTCCTGACTACTGGCTCCACCCCACCTCAGTCTTAGCATTCACCTGCTGGCCTCAGTGTGCGACGACCTAGACTCAGCTCCACGGCTGTGCTGACGAGGACGCCCACTGTGTCATTCTCCAGCTCCAGTGGCCTTAACAGGGCTGGGGTGGATGGGTGGAGCAGTCAGGAGCGAAGGCTGGTCATGCTGGCCGTTCCAAACTGGGCCCTAGCAACCCAGGGCTGAACCCAGTCTAAGCCTATAGTACTCCATAGTGTTTGGCATAGCCTTTCTTTCAAATGTCCCTGGTCTCAGCTGAGGCCTCCCACCAGCTGCTGGGCACCAGGGACAGACACTCACAGTCCTGGTGTGGGGGCTTGAAGACGTAACCATGGTTATCCAGGCTGCGGCGGTAGAAGCTGGCATTGAAGGGTTCCGGGTTCTCCGTCCAGTCTTCGGCCGCCCTAGAGCACCCAAGACAGGTAGAGCTCAGCAGATACAGGCAACTTGTAGTATACAAGGGTCTCAGCGGCGCAGAGGCTTCTGGGTAGTAAAGTAATGGCAAGGTCCCAGACAGGGAGAGTTGTTGGGGAGTGGGGTTGGTCACTTACTTGTTGGGGAAGACACGTGTAATGCCACCATCCGTGGCAGCAAATACAGCTAGCAGGCTGTACCTGGGGGCAACAGGGAGGTGGGGTCACAGGCCTGCCTTCTACTATGCAAGGCCAGGGCCTGTGGGTCCACCCCAGCCTCCTGCCACACAGTCACAGCCAACGTAGTGGTGCATACGTGTTGAGATCTTGGTCCCGCCACACACGTTCTACTAACTGCTGTGTAATGCCCGTGTCCAAAATCAAGTTATGCAGAAGGAAGTTATTGCCTGCAATAGAAGGGTAAGTTGGAAGAATGTCTTTCTGGAGTTCGCCGTCATTCCTTCCTCCAGTCTCCAGAGCTCTGGTGGAAGCCTTCTCTATGCCCTGGTTCAGGCCCTGCCTGCTTGTCTCTGGGCTCCTCTGGGTATGGACCCCTGCCTCCCCTCTCTATGTCCCCTGCCTCCCCTCTCTATATCCCCTGCCTCCCCTCTCTATGTCCTGACCCCAGGCCCTGCCCAGATCCAGATGCCCTGCCATATACTCACACTGCTTAGAGTCTGGAGTCACTTTCTCCATGAGCTCTATGAAGTTTTTTAGGAATTCAGTGTTGTTGTCTGAGGCATTCAGGTCCTTGCAATACTCTCTGGGGATGGGGAGGGAAAAGAACAGTGGGCTTGGGGGGCTGCACAGGGCAGAGGTATCCAGGCTTCCTGACAGGTTGGCCTGGACATTGCCTGAGAAGTCCAGACTGAGGGGGAGGGGCATGAATGTTCTCACAGGTTGTGGTCACCATGGGCCTGTAGACTGCTTGGACTTAGGGTAGGCAGAGTGGGCAGAGGGAGAGGGTTTGTGTCCTCCACCCTGGTAGGTTTTCTCTTTCCTGGTCTTGGCCCTGCAGAACGTGCCATCTCACCTGTATGGCTGGACCCAGATGGTGCACCAAAGAGGCCTCAGGAAATGCAAATGTCAGCGGCTGCTTCATCCACCCGTCTGCCTTACTACGTTCTCGTGGGCATGAGATGGGGATGAATACCAGTACTTGCTATTGCCAGCCCGTCTAAGACCTCATCCTGCCTCTTCCTGGCCTGTGTCTTTGGACAATGCATTTTGGTTTCCTGGGGCTCACTGTTTTCATCATGCCACAGCTGGGAAGTCAGTGGGAATGTGTGGGTCTTTGGACTGGCCTCTCCTTCTGATCGATATGTTCTTCCTCAAGGTGAGCAGGCCCTCACCAGGCTCAGGATCTGGGTCCAGCAAACATGGGTATGGTAGAGCCTCGAGAAGGCTCTTGGAGAACAATGTTTGTCTCTGCCCTGGTGGATGGAACCATCTCTCTTGCTCAATCCCTTACTCACTTCTCTGCCACCAGGGACCTCCACAGTGCCCTACATGATAGCGACTCTGTGGGTAGTTTAAAAAAAATGCGTTACAGCTGGGCATTGGTGGCACACGCCTTTAATCCCAGCGCTCAGGAGGCAGAGACAGGTAGATCTCTTTGAGACCAGCCTGAGTGAGTTCAAGGACAGGCTCCAAAGCAATACAGAGAAATCCTGTCTCAAAGACAAAAAAGGTGTAACTTCCCCAGGCTGTGCCAGGACCCAGGGCATTTGGGACTGGATTCTCAGCCACCACTGGTTCACTGGCCCTCAGTGCATTTATGAAGTACACCCTCTGTATGGACATACCTAGTGACACCCACACACCTGTGCATAAGATATATCGCACAGGTGATATGTATGTTCACATTGCGGGGCACTTCATTCACTCATACACACATATCCAGTGCTCCTGAGCCGGTTATAAAAACGATAAACAAACCTCTTCCCTCAGCTTCTGCGCGTACACCTTACAATCCATTCCCAACCACTAACGTATCCAGCCCCCCCCCACTTGCCCCTGGCCTCTTGCACATGTACACAATGACTCACAAGTACAGACATCTACAGAGAGTCCGAAACTGATGGGCGCATTCACACAGAGGTTAGGAGTGTCCAGAGCCCCATGTGGTACCAGGGACTGTCCTAATTCAAAACCCAGATCGCAAGAGAGGGCTTTAGCACCAGGAAGCATGGCCTCTTCAGATGTAGTCCAAGGCAGCTTGTGTACACACTAGGATGCACCCCAGGTGTGAACCCCAGGGTTGGCTCTGGGTCCCTGACCCCTCACTTGCCAGAGAAGTTCCTCGAAGCCTTTGCCCTTCTGCCCACTCCTCAGTGAGTCACCGCAGCGCTACCCACAGGGGCTCTGGCTGGCTCAGCTCTCAGACCCACACAGACACTGACACAGGACAACAATGGGGGAGGGGGTCAGGTGACGTATGGGCAGGGCACCGCGAACCAGAGCAGCAGCTGCCCAGCGAGGGTGTGCCGAGGGAACGGGCCAGCCCAAGGAGGAAAGGGCTCCTTCCTGGTTGCCTGGGAGGGCGCAGAAGGTAGTAGAGAATCCAAAGCCCGTCTGCCCCAGGCCTGGTGGGACATGGCTGTGGGCTACTGGCTACTGCTGTCTGGTGCGGCTACATGGCCTGGGTATGCACACAGCCGCACATACCGGGCTATGTATAGGGTTAGGAGCAACACTGCACAGAACATAGACACACAGAGCTCCAGGCAGCAGTGCAGGAGATAGGGCCAGGACGGTCAGGGTAGGGGAGGACGCCTTAGCAAGGCCACACGCAAGCTACCTGGGAGCAATGAAAACATGTCCTTCAGACTCAAAGCTGCTTGGGAGCAGGAACTCAAAATCTGCAACAGAAACGGGGGGGTTATCCGGCGGGGGCTGGGGAGGCAGGAGGCCAGAGGGCTCAGAGCTGATGGGGCTGGAGGGACAGGTAGGGACAAGGCGGCTTGGGGTGGAGGGGAAGACACCAGCAAAGAGGAAACCCGCCACTTCCACGTTCAGGTTTGAGCCAGAGAGAAGGGAGGGTGAGGAGGGTGTAGGGCCTGTGGAGACTACAGCATCACAGGAAAAGGGCAGTTGTAGCCAATATGTTGCCCGGGCCTGGTCCTCTGTCGGCAGTGAGTCCCTTGGCGTGGCTGTATATGCTTCCATACTGCTGTATAGCACATATACACGGACACACACACACACACATATATATACACACACTGCTATATATATGCATGGTCTGGGGGAGGCGCCAGTCTTTTTCTTATCACATCCATATTGGAAAAACCGCATGCTGAGCTTCCTTTGCCTCCAAAGAGACTTTGAGGAAGGGAATTGGCTTTTGGCTGCAGATTTTTATCTCTCTCTGCCGCAGCTGTTTGCATTTTGGTAGGTCTTGCTTTTATTCTGTGTCAGGCATCAACATGGCCAAACCGAAAGGGTTTCTCACGGGCACAGACAGTCCAACCAGAGACGGGTGAGAAGAGGCAGTGGCGGAGGCAGTGCAGTGCGTCGTGGAGGTGTGAGGGTGGGTGTCCTTCCTGGGACAGGATGCTGGGTGAAGGGAAACCCACGGGGCAGGGGCTGTTCCATACTGTGTGGTGAGATGCTGCTGGACTCTGCACACGGCTTTCCCAGCCAGGGGCACAGGGCGTGTGGGGAAGGTCTGGCCTCCTCCCTTCCTAGGAGTATCGGGAAAAAATTGCTGGGAGCACCTGGCTGGTGCTCTAACAGCCATGACTATGAGCTGTGCACGAATGTGGCATGGATGTCCGAGTGTGTGCACATTTGTCTTTATATGGGCATGTACTCACAGACTTGAGACTATGGCCTCTCTTTCTGCCCAGCTGGACTGAGTTACTCTGCTGTGTGCTTATTTTAATTTTTTTTAGACAGGTCTTGTGCAGTCCAGGTTACCCTAGAACTCCCTCATATAGCTGAGGATGACTTTGAACTTTTGATCCTCATGCATACATCTTCAGAGTGCTGGGATATGGGCATGCATCATCACATCTGGTGTATGTGACGGTGGCACTGAACCCAGGAATTGGTAAATGCTAGGCAACAACGGCAAGCACGGTTGCAACTAAACTATATTCCCCAGGACTGTTGTGTGCATCTGTGAGGGCCCTTGGCTAGTGTAATTCTGGCAGCCCACCTCCCTATGGTTTTTTTTTTTGTTGTTTTTTTTTTTTTTGGTCCCTATTGTCTTGATTAGCTTCTAATTCATGGAAATCTTCCCACCCGAGCCTCTTCAATGCTGGGATTCTAGGCCTGTGCCACCACACTTAGCTTTTCCTATCTTATCCTCACCCACATCCCAAACTCTCTTTTACCCCAGGGTTTTAGTTATCCCAGAAGAGGGATTTCCACTGTTCCCAAATACTCCCACGATGCACTGCAAAGTTCTGGACATAGAAAACTTGGGGTGCTTTGAGGGACTGGGTAGTCACTGGTTGGACTGTTCCTTTCTGATAGGACTGTGAGGCAGGGTTTGGACACAAGCCAAAGGGGAGGGGAAAGGAGGAGGAGGAGAAAGAAAAAGGAGGGAGGAGGGACAAGGAGGGAGACTATACTAAGTTTGCCATGTTACCAGGGCCTTGACGTTCTAGGGTCAGTGTGTGGGGTGTCAGAAAGACAGCTCACGCCAGTGGGACTGGGTATGCAACCCACCCTGACCCAGGCCAGCATGGACAGCTTATTCCCTTTGTTGAACTAGGCTAGACAGGTCCTCTAGGTTTCTTGGGGAGTCCTCTGCTTCCATGTTGGGGGACATCCCCATGTGGGTCTCCATGCTTGTCAGGGTCAAATGCTCCCTGGGAAGGCAGCCCTCTGTGTATTACTGGCAGACATCTCCCTCTACCACCCCCTCTAACTTCCGTTGTTCTCTGAGAAGGCCTGGTGGCTCAGCTCTTTGTCACTAGCCTGGTTTCCGCTGGACTGTTTGGTTGGCTCTTGGGACCCAGAAGATCCACCCCAGCGAAGCCTACAGTTCCTTCTGAGTCTGCCTTTATTTCCCCAGGGGAATAGCTTTCCCGCACCAACAGACCCTTCCTGGGATCAGCAAGCACCTAAGAGCAGGGATAGCCCAAGGGTCCTTATCAAGGTACTGTGGGCAGCAGGACACAGCCATTACCCAGAATGGTTGGTTAGCTGTGTCCTCCTATGGCCTGGTTGCCTGTGTGACCCCTCCACTAAGGCTTCTGAGCTTTGTCACCTCTCTTCTAGAAGGGCTGTGAGCTTTGGGGCCACAGCAGAACCCAGAGGCCTAAGTGCCATTAGCGGTGCCTGCTGGGGCTCCCTCTCCCACAGCCTTATATGAGCCCCTCTAAGGCTGATCCAGGAACAGCATCTCACGCATCCTGCCCTGCTGGGTGGGTGGTGGTGGAGCATCCAGCCCTGTCCCCACTGTTGAGTTGTCTTGGAGGGGCAAAGAAATGGGGAGGCAGAGAGCTTTCCATGGGTCCCACAAGGACTGGGGACTAGGAGAAAGGGGTCTGGGCCCACAGGACACACTGGAGAACTCTGCAGACACCCCGGAAGTGGGCTACTGGCTCTAAGAGGGGTGTCAGGATCAGAGGAAAGGCAAGAACTGAGGAGCCAAGGGATGCTGGGAGGGAGCCCCAAAGGGCAGGGGTGTGGCTGGTCCTGGGCAGGAAGGGGGGCAAGCAGGGGCGTGAGGACGGGTGGGGTGGGGAGAGGAGGGTGCACTGGTTCTGAATATACTTGCCCTTCAGTTTGCTGATTGGCACTGGGACAGTCCACCAAGAGAGAAAGCGAGGAAAACAAAAACACAAACACAAAAACAAACGAAAAGGGGGAGGGGAAGGGGAGGGGCACAAACAATATTTTATTCAATGGCTGTTTGAATGAAAATATTGTGTCTCATCATCATACCGAAAGGAAACTTCTTGCAAAAAACGACATGAGAGAGAAAGAGAGAGCGAGAAACTCAAAGGAGATGAGCCCCAGTCGGCCAGGCAGGTGGGGGGCGCCCGGTGGGGCCGGAGCCCCAGCCTCCCTCCCAGTGACCTCTGGCATTGGGCAGGCAGGGCCAGGCCTGAGATGCAGGCCTTTCCAGAGAGGCCCATGGTGAGCAGGCATGCATGGGGAGCCACAGGCAGGGGAGTGGAAAAGCCGAGGAGGGAGAAGGAAGGAGAGAGAAAGGAAGAGAGAGGTGGTGTGTAGGGGTGAAAGAGGAAGTAGGTGAAACAAGGAGGGAGGGGGGGAAAGAGGAAGGGAAGGAAGAGACAGGGAAGACAGACAGGGACAGAGGGAGGGCAGGGGTTCTGAGCTGGGGAGAGGAAGGGATGGGGACAGCTAGAGGGAAGTGGAGGGACTGAGCAGAAGAGGAAAGGGGGGTTAGGAGAAAGAGATGGGTGAATGTGACCTGAAGGAGTGGTGGGAAGAGTGGGCAGAGGAACAGAGGACAAGAGACCTGGGGACAGAGGTGGCACCATAGGAGCAACAGGGGAAGGAGAGAAGAAAAGGGACTGGCGGGAGTGCCTTCCGGAAATGTACCCCCAGGAGTGTTCAGGGCAGGCAGGCTAAGAAGGAAGGACAGGGGATAGGAAAAACCAAAAACAATCCTCAACGGAAACCATGAGAGAACAGTCTAGAACCAAATCTGAAAAAAGGCAAGCATGCAAATTTCCACAGACTTTTGAAGGCTGCTTTCCCAGCCCATGGGCACGCCTGAGGCTGGGCAGACTTGGCAAGAGGGATTGCCTTGCCGGCAAGTGCGGCTGGCTATGCTGCCTAGGGCCGGCCAAGGGTGCAGGGGCAGAGGCAGAGGTGCAGGGCGCAGGCAGGGGCCAGGCCACTTACACTTGACCTGCAGGATCTGGTCACTGAGGTTGGCTTGGAGGTAGAAGGTGCTGTAGGGTGGGAGCACCAGCCCCAGGCTGGGGAGGAGGGGAGAAGAGAGCACAGGTCACTGATGAGGAGAGGCGGGTCTCACTAATACTCCCTTCTTAGGGCTTTGGAGCCAGAGAGGCCCAAGCAGTGGCAGCCACAATTCCCCGGCACAACTGCGTATCCCGGGAGTTAGCACCTTGGAGGGTTGAGCCTTCTCCCCAAACCACCCTGAAGGCCTTGAAACTACTAGCCCCAAAGTGATTCCTACTGCACACCTCAGCCCCCGCCTGTACCACAGTCTCATGACCTACAGGGAGCTTTTGAGGGGCAGACATGAATGTGGGCTGGTCCTGGGGTGTGACAATGCCCCTGGCGTTTCAGGACAGACCGTGGAGCAGCTGTGAGGGGCATGCAAAGTTGGCTTGCGCCTATAGTGCTTGGCTCACAGGGTGGGGACTAGCTCTGAGGCTGTGATGCTGATTGTGAGCAGTCAGTGAGTGTTCAGATGATCCCTGGGGTGTGGTACCCAGGAGACCCTCCAGGTTGGGGGATGTCAGGGACATTGCTCTGTCCTCAGTCCTGTTCTTCCAGGACCGCTGCTTGCTCCACAGGGGCGGGGGAGGCCCTAGGGGACCAAACATCTCAGGGTAAATAAATAGTAAGGACAGGGTGCAAGACGGAGAAGCACTTGGGTTTAGACTTTGGAGTCACTCTCGCCCTTCTGTCTACCCAGATCTGGCTCACTTACCTGTAATTGGTGCTCCTTATAGGCACCCAGGTGTAGTTCCGTATCACCTCATCTATGTACCTCTGGGAGAGGAGGCTGTGTCAGGTTCTTGGGTGAGCAGGCTAGGGTGGGTGGGTGGGGATGTGTGCCCATCCTCACGCCCTTGTTCCCCGTCCTGTGCCTTCATACCTCATCCAGGGACTTGACCAATGTTCTGATCTGCTTGTGGCCCTTGTTGCCGTCAATCATGCTGCGACGGATCTGCAAGAGCCAAAGGTGTGAACCCCCTGCTCCTGTGCCAGCCACCTCTTCCCTCCTCCCTGCCTTCACCTCACCTCCTCCTTGTTCTCATCTTCCAGCTCTGCGTCCAGGAAGTCCAGGGTCACAGGCTCCCGGAAGTTGGTAGTCTGTAGGAAGCCAGATAGGAAACTAGGGGTCCTCACCTTGGAGGGTTTATCTGCCCCCCAAGGCCACCCACCTGGCTTACCTGGGGTTTGAGATTGGGATGTAGCAACACATAGCCGTTCAGGTCAATAGCGAACACATAGCCGTTAGCGCCAAGCTGTGAGGGACAGATTGGGACTCAGAGGGCTGCATGGGCCCTTTCTTATACTATGAGCTGTTCTCCATTCCGTTTCCCATGTTGCTTTCCTTTGGCCAAAGGCCCCCTCCTGCCATATGGCCCTAAGTCTGCCTCTGCCTCTGAAGCCAGGCTGGGTGCCCCTCATACACCAGCCCCCACCAAGATTGACTAAGCCTACAGGCAGGCATTGTTCATGACCCATGGAGGATCCAGCCAGCCCTACCTCTGCACCTGCATGAGGCCCACAGGGAGGCTGCTTTTGTATCGCTGTGGCTCTCTTGTACCTACTGCTTTCTCAAATTATGCTTTCCTATCCCCATCTCAGTGTCATTGTCCTACAGGAGACTCTTGGGAATCCTGCAGGCCTGGTGGAAGGCAAGTAGGAGGGGGTGGGACCCAGGGAGCAGCCTTTGCCTCTGATCGTTTTTTACTGTAAGTGGGATCTCTCAGGCCAAACAAAGGGTTTCACATGGTTCAGGCTTAAAGCTGTCATACATTTCTGTCTTGCTTCCATAGCTGAGACCTCAGTTCTCTAGCCAAATGTCTTCCCAGCCCTTCTCTGGCGCCAGCTTTTGCCTTTTGCTTTTTAGGCTTTTGTCTGGAAGAGTTCCCTCTGCTCTCAGTCCCCAGTTCCCTACCCAGCACACTTCTGGGAAGGGCCGAATCTGGCTTGTCACCTGTTGCAATAATTTGGATGTGAGCCTCAAATGGGTTTTATGTCTTTTTTTTTGTTGTTTCCCGAGACACAGTTTCTCTGTATAACAGTCCTGACCATCCTGGAACTCACTCTGTAGATCAGGCTGGCCTTGAACTCACAGAGATCCTCCTGCCTCTGCCTCCTGAGTGCTGGGATTAAAGGCATGCACCACCACCGACACCCAGTCAGGTTTTATGTTTTTAAATAAAATAATAAAAAAAAAATCAAAAGAAGGGACTGGAGAGATGGCTCAGCAGTTAAGAGCATTGATCCTTGAGACCTGGTTTTGATTCCTAGCACCCATATGACAGCTCACAAATATCTGTAATTCTAGTTCCAGGAGATACAGTGTCCTCTTCTGGATGACACGGGTACTAGGCACACACGTGGTGCACAGACATACTTGCAGGCGAAATAGTCATACACACTGAATTTTTTAAAAATCAAAACAATTATTATCTTTTATGAAAATAATATACAATTCAAATATCAGTGTCTACAGATAAAAGTTAATGGGTCATCAGACATGGTGGCGCATGCCTTTAGTCCTAGCACTTGGAAGGCAGAGATAGAGCTCTTTGAGGTCAAGGTCAGTCTGGTCTACACAGTGAGCTCCAGGATAGTCAGGACGACATAAAAGGACCCTGTCTCAGAAAGCTGACCAAACAAAAATGGAATGAAACGGTATGGACCATAACTACGCTCATGTGTTTATGATTTGTCTGCAGCTGCTTTCACAATACAGTATTAGCATGGGAAATAGATGTTTAGGTCAAGTAAGACCTTCCTGAAACAGTAACAGCCTAGTCCTTCACATGAAGCTTGCTGGTGCCAGCTTTGGACCCCCGCCCCCCAAGCCTTTCTCGATTCTCTGAATTCAGAGGCCCCTGTGAAGGCCCTTCAATCCCCGGATCTCTTCTGCTAAATCTGGCTTGTGTCACCATGGGAAGAGAAGCAGAGTAGTGGGGCAGGTGGGCACTTACCGTGTAGTTGGGAGTCAGCCTTTTGATGTCATTGAGGGCCACATCGATGCCCATCACACCCAGGATTAGCTGGTTCTGGGCACAAAGGAATGGGACGTACACTATAATGAATCAAGTCCACAGCGGAACCCCCTGCCCAGGGCTCATACTAAAGGCCTCAAGCTGCTAACACAGACAGTTGCTCTGCCGAGTTTGCAGGATATCCTACCCCACATCCATCCCCAGACCCACTAAAGGCATGCCAATCCCTCGCCCAGTTAGCCCACTGGGCACCTCACCTTCTTTTCCCCAGGGCCATCTTGTGTCAGGTTGAAAACAGGGAGAGTCCCTGTTACCACCAACCCCAGCCCCTGAAGGGAGAGGAGGAAGATGGGGTCTCCTGTGGCCAGTCCTGTCCCCACTCCGAGTGTTCACAGAAGGGCTCAGGCATAGGCCAACCTGTCATTTTCCTTTACTTGGTCAACACCAATAAGGGGGCCCTCAAGGATCTTGACCCTGTGGGTATATCCCTGAGGGAAGGCCTCCAGCCCCCTTTCTTTGCCCAAAGGCCTTACCAGTGCATCTTCATACACGTTTGTCCATTGCACCTGCTTGGCTTCCTTGCCTGCCAGTACCATGGGCCTGCCCAACACATCCAGGTATTCCTGGGTATGGAGAGGAAAGGTACTAAATGTCCTTCCCAACTCACTTTCTCTCATCTGCTGCCATGCGCCTCAGCAGCCACCAGGGGTCACTTTCGGTCCATGGTAGTGGAAGGCGCTCAGCAGCAACCAGAGGGAAGCAAAGGACTAGGAGGGGCGGCCTCCCCCACAACCTCACCTGTGTGTTGATGCGGATGGCTCCGATGGAAGGGATCTCAAAATAGTAACCTGGAAAGGGAGGGGAGGTGGGCTTGACGGGCACAGCAAGACCCCCCGTGCAGGTGGTACTGTTCCCTAGGGTGTATCTCCGGCCCTTTGAGTATGGTACCCCCCCCAATCCTTTGTGCTCTTTGCCATTCCCTGGGCACTGTGACCAGTGCTACAGAAGAGGGTCGATTACAGTGGTCTAAGGAAGCAGCAGAGGTAGGGATGGTTAACAGAGATAGGGTGGAGCAAGGAGCCTCACTCTAGGACATCAGTGACACTCAGAGTTTACCCAAATGCACAGAGAGATGGATTGATCAGCAAACAGATGTAGGAGCAGAAAAGCTGGACAGATGGACAGTGGATATACAGCCAAATGGGCAGATACATGCTTTGTCAGATAGACAATTAAGACAGCCCACCAAACAGACAAAGCATTAGACGACCATCTGTATGGAAGGACAGACAGTGAGTAAACAAACAGCTGGACATATGGATGGACAGCTGACAGCAGGATGTAGCAGGCACGTGCCCTGGCAGTGAAATCCAATCAGGTACCTTTGTTAGTGCAGGCCATCCACTGCAGGGGTGTGACATCATAGTTATGCTGCCCTACAGAGAATGTGAACACGCGCACCTGTCGGAGCAATGAGGTTATCACTGTGGCCACTGAGGACAGCCCTTCCCTGTCCTGGGCTCAGTTCAGGGCAGCCACCCACCAGGGTTGAGCCTCACCGTCCGGTTGGGCCAGTTATACTTCTCAAAAACATCCTGCACACGATCTTCGCCCCCGTCCGTGAACATCATGATCATCTTATTGCAGTTAGCCCGAGTGATGTTGGACTAGGCAGGGTGAACATAGAGTCAGGCAGTCCTTGGCCTCTCACAGCTCGCTCCAGGGTAGGGCCTCCCTTCTCTGGTAGGTAAGCTTGGCCCTCCGGCCCTCCTCCCTCACAGCAGGTGGGCTATCTGTCTAAGCTGTATGTTTAGTGTTAACAAGGCCATCCATCTTCATCTTCCCATCACTAAGCCTGGTCCTTGCCCACCCCTGGCCACCCATCTGCCCGCCCATGGGGCTCACATTCTGTAGCTGGTCAAAGGCATACTCGAAGCCGGCCTTGTAGCCTGTGGTGCCCTTGGCCACCATGCCCTGCACAGCTTCCTTGAACACCTTCTTGTTACGCACATTGGCCTGCACCAGGTGTGTGAAGCAAGACACAGGCTGCGCCTTCTCGTTGAACTGTGGGGACAGTGGGGTGGTGAGTGGCTTCAGGCTGGCCACAGTGGACAGCTGTTGCACAAGGCTGATGGTTGTCATGGGAACAAGTTGGATGGGGGTGATTAGTTCCCAGCCTGCCTGCCACCTGGGCACTCACTGAGGCCACATTCACATAGTCATCATCAGAGAGTGTGTCCAGCATCTCACAGACGGATGTCTTCATCAGCTTCAGAGTCAGGCCGCTCACACTGCCACTCCTGGAAACCAGGCAGGAGCTATGTATGTGTGGGCTCTCGAGTTTCTCCTGCCCTTTCCTCATAGTGCTCCCAGGCAGCAGAATCCAGCCCTGGCCCCACCCCAGTCCCACCAGCCTACAATGCTCACTCACACATCCACAATGATGACCATGTCCTTGGGTGACGAGGCCCCCTGTATATACCTGCGGGTGAGAGGACTCAGTTAGGGACAGGACCCCAGGGCCTGTGGCGTCTTCCTTCCTCTACCTATTTATTGATCCATGCATTTCTATTGACCATGCACTACATGGGCCACAATGGGTCTGGGCACTGGGGAGACCGTGCTCTGTAAAAAAGACAGTCCCTTCTCATGACATGAGCGATTTAGTCCCTTGTTAAGTAAATAAGAGGTGTAAGGGGCAGGTGACCCACACATGGGCAGAATGCTTCACTGGCTTGTGTCTTCCACCCCAGGTAGAGGCCCCACAGAGTCTGGCTCTGTATGAATGGAGGAGGGAGGGAAGGTGTTGATGTAGAGAGAGGGGTAGAGTCTAGGGATCAAAGGAGTAGGGTGGGGCTGGCTAACCTGGCAGAGGCTATATCTACCCTGGGAACATTCTTACTGGTCTGATCTCAGTTCTGAGTGGGTGGGGGGACTGGGTAGTGGACGGTATGTGTGGGGGCAGAGGCAGCTGGGCAGCCTGCCTGGGTGATGGGATCCATTTTCCAGTGGCAGCGATGTGTGAAATGAAAATTGGATAGAGCTGGCTGCGCCCTGCTCGGAGGTCTGGACATTGAGAGGGAGGGGAGCAGGCAAGAGATGGGGAGCTGAAGGGGTCTCTCTCTTCAGCCCCTCCTTGCTCACTCACCAGGGTCGTCTTCGGACGTCGTACAGGTCGATCTTCTTGGGGGCTCGCCATGGTGTGGCTGTGGAAAGAGAGGGTGAAGGGCCTGACTGGAGCAGATGGGAGTTACAAGAATGACTTGCTTTACTAAACTCTGCACACCTCAGGATGGCTGGGCTTAGAGGTGGAGCAAGAGGGGTGCTGGGCGGGCCAAGGAGACAGGCTGGCACCTACCTGGATAATAGCGGGTGACTCCCGTGGCACTGCCGAAGACTTGCCACAGAAGTGTAGGGTCTTGCCTACGGTTCTCAATGAAGACATTCTCCAGGGCCTCTGTCCAGTTAAGTTCATTGAGGATGACGGTAGCTGGGGGGCAGGACAGAAGGCTGGGGTGGGGAGCTCTAGGTTGAACCCTATGACACCCTCAATGGCCTCCCTTGCTTTCTGCCTGCCCAGACTTTGTTTGATTTTTCCAGGATCTCACTTGGGGTCATACTAGCCCCCTCCAAGAAGATTTTCTTACCCCCCTCCTCCAAATCATCAAAGGAACCTCTCAGCCTACCCCTCAACCAGGCCTCAATGAGCAAGCTGGGTGATGGGACTTGTGGCCTGTGGAGAAGGGCCGCCTGGGTGGAAGCGAGCTGTGAGCTGGGCCCCCATCCAGCATGCTGCCTGGAGCCTGGGCCTGGTCCCCAGGGAGCTCACCCACTCAGCATGCACTCCAGGCTGCAGCCACAAGAAAGCAATTAAGGGCCTGCTGATGGGGCTGGAATTATTCAGCTATTAAGGTACCTGATAAGCTGGAAGCCACTCAGCTCCATGATTAATCAGCTGGGGCCAGGAGCAGGCAGGGGCAGAGGTGGGGGCTGTGGAGGGGCAGGGGTGGGGCCAGGATCCTATTCCAACACAGGCACGTGCACTTGCACACACATGCAGATGTCCACACAGCCTGCACCCTCTGATCTCTGTGCTTCCAGCCACATGTAGGGACCCTATCCCTTACTCCCAAGCCTACCTACCCAAGCAAACGATTGCTGCCACGGGCAAGGGGCACACAGGAGATCTCATATGCTACCATCGGTTATCCATACCCTCCATTGTCTAACTCCTATAGTTGCACACGAGTGACTTCTCCCTCCTGCCAGACACCCTCCTCCACATCCTGGCAGGGTAAGGCTGCTCTCTACCGTGCTGACCAAACTGGGTGGTATTCCTGTCCCATAACTCAGGGCATCCTTAAGTCTACCTGATGTGGGGGGGGCACATGTTTTATGTGTACACTGTCCCAGTTCCTGAACAGAAAAACAAAAAACTAAAACCCAGCAGTGCAACACCTGCTTTTGCCAGGCCTCTGACTTCCGTGTTCCCAGTTGCCTTCTGTTTCCCCCGGGGGAACCCTGCTACTGTACCCTCCATGATCCCTATCAGAGATCTCAAGTGGCAGCCAGAGAAGGCTCTCAGGCTCTGATTCCCTCAGAGCAGATGAGCTGTGCACAGCAGCCTCCAAGGTCTCTGCTGGTGGTCCTGCCAGGGGCCTGACATACCCTCAGCCACCCTGCTGCCCTTCCTTTGTGTGCATGGGTTCTGCTGTGTCCTCTGCTTGGCTTTTATCCCCCTCTTTGTCTCCGTGGTTCCCCTTAACTGACCACAATATGAACACAAAACCTATTTCTATCATTGGCTCTGCCTATTGAACACTGTGTTATGGTCCTGTTTCTGATTCAGAAGCCTAGTGAGTTGAACACTTTCTATTTTTCTTTTTAAGGAAAAATGAAGTGAGGCCCCCCAGATGTTTCACATAATACCATTTGTCTTGTGAGTCTGCCAGAAAGCCTGCCTACCACCTGACCTCAGTCTTTCTGTTGGAGAAAACTTCCAAGTCCCTCAAGCTGCCAGCAGAGGGATGACCTCTGCTCCAGGTGGGCTGTCCCTGCAGATGTCTGTGACCACACGAACATACCTGCAGGACACACTGATGCAAATACATTCACATGCACACACCCCTATACCACACCCATGTGCATATGCTCTCAGATCACACTGCGTTGGGAAATGGGGCCATGCCCCCTCAGGCAGGCGATTACAGATTTAATTAAAAGTGACACAGTAAATAAAAAACATATAAAATGTAATTTGTGTGGGTAGCGAGGGGTGACTGGGGAGGGCTGTGTGGCTCCTGTTTTAATTAGCGTGCCTGCTTGTGATAGCGCCCCTCGACCGGTTCAAGCAGGTGCTTTCTGGGCAGCCTGATGGTGGGGGACATCCCCCCACCCAACCTGAGGTCACTGAGAAGACTTGGCTGACGTTGTGGGTGGCTTCCTGGGAGACCCAGGAGCCCCGTTTTCTGAACAGCAGCTCTGCCACCTTTACCCTGAGCTCCCCAGGCCCCAGCTCCCAGCTCAGTGGATTCTGAGGCTGTACTATAGGTAGGTGCTCAAGTAGCTGTGTCAGAACCAGGGCCTTCAATCTACTGCTGCAGGAAACTGGCGAGGTGTAGAAGATGCCGAGCGCCGAACACTACCTGAAGACTCCAGCAACGGACTGAAGCTATAGTGACCTCACTTCCCCATTGTGCAAAACTGCTCCATCCCTGGGAATTTCAACTACATTTTCCCGGTCCTGCTTTACCACACCCTCTGGCTGCTCCAGGCTAAAAACAATTTCCCACTCTTTCAGCTGTGTGCCACAGAGCCCAGTGGGCTAAACAAGTCTGTGTCTGTTGTTTATGGCTGGTGGTTTGCTGTCCTTAATCTCTGTGTCCATCTTACGCTGGGCTCCCCAGGCCCTCCTAATAGAGTCAGAGAAGGGCAAGGGTGGCGAGGAACTGTTTTGAGGGAATTCAGCCCAGCAGTGAGAAGCAAGGTATATGTGCGTGTAAGTGTCGGATTTGTGCACACACAAGCACAAGCCCACACCGGCAAAGGCAAGAGGCTGTTTCAAGCAATTCTGAGTGACTGAGGCCTATATGTGGGTAAGTCAGAGAAATGAACACGTATGACCTTGAGTGCAGGGGCTGCACTAACCTTCCACCTCAGGGACCCAGGAATGCTTGGGAAGTAGGCTTGCCCCAGTGTAGGGGGAAGGGCTGTTCCCGCCCATCTCACACTCACAGCCTTTGTAGATGTCCGTGGGGATCTGAACAGCCGTGTATGAATAGTTGACTTTGTTCTTGAAGTTTGGGTCCTCCATGAAGTCCAGCCTTAACGTGCTGGTCTTGGAGCCCCTCTCCACGTCTTCACCCTCAGGGTCATCCTGCAGAAAGCAACCCCACCCGTGTCAGGACTGAAAAATGGTGAGTAGGTTGTTTAGGCTTGTAGGTGAGCATGGAAAGGGCTGGAATCCACAAGATAGGACAGAGGTATTGCAGAGACAAGAGACAGAGGGAGAGACATGGGAAAACATGGGCATAGCAGATGGACCCCTCACCCCTAAGGCTTGTGGATTCACCTACCCTTGACCATCACATCCACCATTCATTTGCCAAATCCCAACTAAAACCAAAGCCAAAATGACCCATTCTCCACATCCTTGAAAAGCAACTATCAGCAAAGGAGGCAATTGGTAGAGCCAGTTAGGAGTGAGCTGCAGACTTCCAATGACACGCCTTGTGCAATTACAGCGAGGCCTAAGCAGCTCTGCACCCCCATACTCCCCACTGAGTCCCACCCATTTCTTGAGAGAGAGAGAGAGAGAGAGAGAGAGAGAGAGAGAGAGAGAGAAAGAGAGAGAGAGAGAGAGAGAGAGAGAGAGAGAGAGAGAGAGAGAGAGAGAGAGAGAGAGAGAGAGAGAGAGAGAGAGAGAGAGAGAGAGAGAGAGAGAGAGAGAGAGAGAGAGAGAGAGAGAGAGAGAGAGAGAGAGAGAGAACACGTCTGGGGCATCATCCCCTGTGCAGGGTAGCTGTAGAGCCGAGTGGGGACTAACACAGAGACCAGGTGACCTACAGAGGGAGGGTCCACCATGCCCGCTAGCAGCAGGACTGTAAAGGCCCCTGTTGATTTTCTAAAACGAGCTGCAGCCGCCTGACAGGTGCCAATTATGGGATCTCTCGACCAGGCAGGCTGGGCATGCGCTGTGCAAACCCCCCCCCCCACCTACTACCACAGGCTGTCAGGAGTGGGGCTGCAGCTACAGAGTCGATGGGGAGCAGGCTCCAGTGCAGGTGTGGAAGCATAGACAGAAGATGGCGGAGAGAGTATAGGGGGAGAATAAAAAGCCAGACAGGAAGTCAAGGGAGACGTGTGGACTGTTCCATACACCCCCGCACCCTATACCCTCACCCAAGACTCTTTTGACTACGCTCAGCTCAGGCTCCATCCAGCCTCTCTTCACAATGCGTCTCCAGGGCTGCTGCTCCGCTGATGCTCCCTGTGGCCCAGACATACCCTGCTTACTGTGTTCCAACCTCTAGGTTACTGCCCAGGCTGTTTCTTTTCACCAGGCTATATCCTAGGACACAGCTCTGGAGTTCCCCGGCACTCTTCCTTTCCAGGGAAGGCTTTGGAGAACAAAATTGAGGCTATTGTCCTCCCTGCCTTTCACGGGGCACACCCACCTCCTTCCTACTTTGGGAAGCCCCTAAAATGTGCTGGCTAAAGCCAGAGTCGCAGCAGTTTAGCATACAAGCTGGAGTAGGGAGTCAGCGGGCTGGGAGGCATACACCACGTACACTCTACTTAGAGGGAGAGAGGTGTGGGAGAAGAAAGCCCCCCAAATGTCAGCAGCGGATGAAGGGCGCTGGAAAATTTAATCTTCCAACTTTCGCAACTAATGTGACATTTGGATTCCATTCTGATAAGCTCTCAGCTGGCGAACTTTTTCCTTCTCTTCCCTTACCCCCACCTTCTGGCTGGCAATTTAAAAGTAAATGGTCTAGAAAGATCTCTAGCTGTACCTCTGGCAAAGATTAAAAACAAAAAAACAAAAGACAAAACAACAACAACACAACAGGCTGTAGACACGGTGAGTGTGTGCGTGTGCTCTTGTTTATACCGGGCCAGGCGGCTTCTGGTTTCACTGGCCCAGCACAGCCCTGCCTAGAGCAGTGCTTCCTTACTCCGTAGTTCTGGTCTCCTTGCAAGGGCTGGGAGGCAGAGCCAGCATTTAGAGTCAGGGTTGGGGGTCTGCTGGGAGCAGGGAACAGTGTCCAGGAAGGCCCTCCGGACGACTCCCCCTCCCCTATACTGGCATGGTGCTCAGGATTTGGGTACAAGGCTGTCCAGGGAGCCTCTGGGTGCCAGCCCCAGCCCAGGAGTTCGGTGCAGTGGGCAACTGCAGTCTCCTGCTTTATATTTAATGCACTGATTGCTAAAATTACAGCCCGCTGCCGAGGGGGGTAAGGAATTAGATTCAGGGTCTAATTAAAGGTTCGCTCTTCATTTGAATTTCAGATTCCAGCTTTAATTTTAGCAACTTCTCTGGGAGCCACGGAGCTCAGCCAAGGGGAAGTGCACCTGCCTGAGCCCACCCCCTCCTTCTCGGCCCCCTGCCCTCCCTGAGGTTTCCTAGGCCAACTTGGCACTGTGGTCTCCTGTACAGGTATCCTTTGCCTCTCTCCCACCTCGTGGTGTCATGGGCTACCTCTGCTCAGGCTGGGAAAGCCCCCAGGCCTACAGGACCCAAAGGGAATGCTGGACCTTGGGTTTTCTGTATCAGCAAGCCCAGGTCAGTGCTGGACACTGTGCTACCTCTGTTTGCTGCTGGGTTCAACCACCGAGCTTTGGAGTCATACGTTGATAAGCTCACTGGGCACTATCTACTCCTGAGTGTTCGAACCCACGGACACTCTTGTTTTTCTCCGTAGCCTTTTCTTATTCCATGATCATCCTTGCTGAGCCCTTTCATGATGAGACCTCACTGCCTTAGCCAGCCCAAGCAGACCTAAGCTCATGGGATATGGGGACAGAATGGCATAGACCTAGTGTCACCACTTCTGGGAGATTATCATGGTTGAGACTCATTGGAAAACAGATGTAGGAGCTCAGATGCCTCTGTGTCTGAGGCCACCAAGTGATGCGGGGGCTAAGTACTGATGGTGATGCAGGCCATGGGCCCGCTACACAATCTGATGCTATGTTTCCTGAATCACAGGGGGAAGGGAGCCTCCACTGTCCTGGCGAGGGACCTGGATGTCGCTGTATTTCACTCTCACATGCCTTCCTCCAGGAAGGCCCTCTGGATTACTCCCCCTCCCCTACACTACCATGGCGTTCAGGGAGCCCCTCATGAGGACTGAACTGTCCTGTTGTCTAACACCTTACCACCCTGCTCGGGGAGGAAGACCCAGCCTCTTCCACATTGTGCAGGGAAGCTTAGCCCATAGTGTCAATGAAGTCACAGCCCTGGAGGGTCGAGGACCTGTAGGGAGTTGTGGAAGGTGAGAGACTGACCCGCCGCAACTCAGAATGGTGAGTGCTGTCTTAATACCCATTTTACAGCTGAGAACACTGTGACCCAGAAAGAGGGGGTGTGGCTCTGGCAGCTTTCTGTCCTCTACAGCACAGGTGGGACACTTACCAGTTCAGCATCGGCCTTGGCATCATAGTACATGATGTCTTCCTCCTGGTGATGAGAGAGGAGTTGGTGATGAGCGCTTATAGCTCCGGGGCTGCCAAGTTGCAGCCTGGACCCTTAGGTCCAAGGCCTAGAATAGCTCTTTGGATTCCTCTAAGAGGGATACAGTCCCCTCCTCCACCCAAAGCCACCCTAGGAAGTGTGGGATGAGTCAGTGCTGCTGGTGCCCTGCCCCCCACCCCAAGGTCCTTCATGCTCTCTAGAAGGATGCGGTACCCCAGATCCCCCTGACACAGGGTACCAGGGCCTTGCCCTGCAGGCTGGTTGAGGGCAGGGTCAGAGCCAGCTTGGCTGCTGAGAGACTGGCTGAGGCAGGACAGGGAGTGAGGAAGATAGAGAATCAGAACAGAGCCTGGGCAACAGTGAAATAATGACTTCACACTGCATCTTCCAATTTCTTCTATTAAAAAGCCTGCTCATTACGAGCATGTACTTATTAATTATCTGTGATTTGTTGTGAAATGCAAAGGGGTTTACACAACAGGAGCAGGAATAAACAAAGCTGGGCCCGTATGCCTGCCTGTGCTGTGGCCCTCGCTCACATGTGCCTGCCTGCCTATCCTGGCCCGTGCCTGCCTGCCTACCGCCTGGGTTCGTGGCCATCTGCACGTCATAATCACCCGCCGCCCCGGGGACCCGTAACACAAACGGGCTAATTTCATGTTTAATGATCTTTAATCAGAACCGAGTGCAGCTGACAGAGGCCGCCAGAAGGTGAGCCCAGTGTCAGCAAGTACCACTCGCACAGAAGGGGCCATCCCACTTTGCCCTGGTGGGCGCTAGGGCCAGGGCCACTGTCCAAGTCACTCTCCCCAGGTTCTCCTCAGTGGCTTTATACAAGGAAATCCTTTATGCTGTCCCAGGGGTTCCTTACACATCTGGGGCTGTTTCTTTGTGGCCTGATCTGTCCCCAAGGACCTGCCTGCAAGGCAGCATGCCCAGAGACAGCTCTCACTCCATGAGGGGTGGAAGTCACATAGGCTACCCTGCCCAATCAAAGCCTGGCTAGGGCATACTGTGTGACCTTAGGGTTGGCTCACCCTCTCTCTGAGCCTCCTTATACCTCCAGGGGAGGGTTTGGCCAGATGCTGGGTCTGTGGCTAATGGTTGCAGATGGTCAGTATTTGAAAATGTTTAAGGCAACCGTCTCAGGCTGTCTTCTTCAGGGGTCTGGGGTTACATGCAGTCAAGCTGGGTCAGTGACTCAAGAGGGCAGGGAGAAAGAAGGCTTTATACCCAGGCTTCCACTTGCCCTCCCAACTCATTTCCAGTCTCATCCAAACCTGCTACCCACCCACCCATCCTGGAAGACAGGCCTGGGTGGGGGCTGGGGCAGGGCCCAGGCTCCAGGGGGCTCGGCCTTTCCCTGTGCCCGGCTCACACAGAAGCACGTAATGAAAGCTGACATTACATCAAACACAATAAGGAGTTTCGGTTGATGAAGATCATTCCTGAACACGCAAACCCATTAAACTGAGGGGGAAAAAATATCAATTCAACACACTCGCAGGCGAAAAGAAAATGTGATTTGTTATCTAAAAGGGGGTTATAAACACGGCTCTCATGCTCTTTCCCTCCATAATGAAAACAGGCGGGCGCAGTGGGAGGACTGCAGATTACAACCTGGGGCTTCACTTGCCAACTTTTTAGGCAGACCTCCTGCAAGGACGGGAAAGGGCGTGGGTGAGGGCCGGCCACTGCCAGGCTGCGGAAGGGGGTCTGTCTGTGCCCTAGGCATCCTTGGGATGCCCTGGCACTCACGTGGGCCATCTCTTCAGCAGTTCCCATGGTCCTGTTTATTTGTCCTGCTGTTTCACAGTCTTGGTGGAAGACATAATGCTGGTAGCATCAGAGATAAAGGAAAAATGGCATACGGGATTGTCAGGTTCCTGTAGACTGTGGGTGGGGCCCAGGTATCCGCAGTCTTCCTGCCCCTTGCCTCGGCTGGTAGCCTTGGCAAGGTCACATGTGAAAATACATGGTAAACACAGCTGTGATTGCTATTTGTGATGCAATATGAGGCTGGCGTGGCAGGATGAGATGTTGCAGTGTGTGGGAGCGGGTCTGCTTTCACCAGAGCAACTCCAGAATGTCGGCTGTAGTGACGCATGTCCATGTCCTGGGTTAAACAGCGAGGAAGCAGACTAGTGAGTGCGTGCAGGGGCCTTGGAGAAGGGCCTTGGGGTCAAACACCGACCAGGACATTGGCAAGCTTCCCTGGTGAGTAAATACAGGCTGAGTGAGCTGGGTGTGCTGACACACGCCTTTAATCTCAGCACTCGGGAGGCAGAGGCCCAAGGATCTCTGTGAGTTTGAGGCCATTCTGGTCTATGCAGTGAGTTCCAGGACAGCCAGAGCTACATACAGAGACCTCATCTCAAAACAAAAACAAAGCCAGAGCCATCAGCTGGACAGATTTGCTCCAGGAGGCCCATGACGATTTTCAGGATCCACCCCCATGTTATTAATAATGCAAGGTTGCCTGGGAAGATCATGAAGCCTCAATAAGTTCTGCATCCAGGTGTCTGCCACATAATGTAAAATCCAGAATCTTGAAGAGGACGGAGGCTTCTCCAGGAGGCCAACCCACAGCCCACAGGAGGGGCTGAGTGGAGAGGACCTTTGGATGCTGTGAAATAGGTGCTGCATATTTCCAAACGTCTTTCCTCTGTTCCCTGTTTTCAGGGGTTGTTTTCCTCAAGCTTGGCAAAGGGTGGGGGGATATTGCCTGCCCAACTCACACACACGACCTCACCAGGAACCTGTATACACGTGTGGCAGCTGAGGGCGGGGCTCCGTGTGTATGTGCGTGCATGGCACTTTTGCTCCCTAGGAGCCAAGCCTGAGGGGACACAAGGGGTGTTGGCAGCTGTGGAGTATGGTGAGGAAGATAGTCTGGGACGAGTGGGATAGAGGGCTGTCATCTAGATTTGTTGTTTTCCCAGGCAGCTGCCAAGGCTGTCCAGACATGACTGTCACCTGCCCACCAGACCCCTGTGCAGAGCCCAGGCAGCCACCCCTCCTCACCAGTGAGGTCATGTGGCCTTCCTTTCATGACCTGCTGCCAGCTCAGCTTGACCAAAAAGGCCTTTTTTTTTTTTTTTTTTTTTTTCTGAGAGCCGTCTGTTGCTGGCTTGGTAGAGACAGGAGGTGGGTGAACACTATGGCTGGGTTGGACTCTCAGGCCGGGGGAGGGGGCACCTGTCTTGTCCAGCTGGCTCTTCAGGCCTTAGTTCTGACTTCACGGGTCTCTCTTTAGATTCCCTAGGTAGAGTTTCCTCCCTCATCAGACAGGCAGGGCCATTGCCTCCACCAGACTTCTAGGGTATGCCTTATCTACTATCATAGGTCCAGATCAACAGCCTGTCCTCTCTTGCCTCTCCCGATCCATGCCCTGGCCCAGATCCCCCCGGGTGCTGTCTTAGGTGGCGAACAGTGCTGGCACAGTGTGATGTTGGCACCAGGCACAGTCTAGCAGGTGGCCCATCTTCATCTACCGTTAACTGTTATGGGTACCAGACCACCTGCTGCCTGTCTGTGTGGAGCCACCAGAGGTGCTGCCTGCAAGTCAGCCATGGTCTCTCCATGGTTACTGGTTCCTTGACCCCGCCAAGATCAAATGTGTAGGGGCATGGCCTGGAACTAGACAATTTTGTTTTGCTTTGTTTGTCTCCATTCATTGGCCCCTTGATTGTATCTCAGCTCTGGTCTGTGGACCCGAGGGTCCCTTAAGACCCTGGCTGGTGTCACTGTGTGCATATACAACTATACCACAATTTTCTGTTCCCTGCTCTGAGCTGTCTGCACTGGGAGATTCACTCCCTACCAATTGTGCAGTGAATTCCAGTCTAGCTCCAAGAACCCAGTACCCTTTCTGTGCCCACAACTTCTGGATGCCACCACATTCCCCATTCAGAAGTAAGAGGGCCATTCCTGATCACTTTGCCACCAGAGCAATGGGCTGGGTACAAGGACAGGTGAGAGACAGCACTGACACAGGTCTGGCTGTCTGTCCCTGATCTGAAGAAGTCATGAGTAAGGAAGCCATGGACACTTACCTGGGTACTGTCTGTGACACAGAGGTGCCTGGGTACTGTCTGTGACACAGAGGTGCCTGGGTTCTGTCTGTGACACAGAGGTGGCTGGGAACTGTCTGTGACACAGAGGTGCCTGGGTACTGTCTGTGACACAGAGGTGGCTGGGTACTGTCTGTGACACAGAGGTGCCTGGGTACTGTCTGTGACACAGAGGTGCCTGGGAACTGTCTGTGACACAGAGGTGGCTAGGTACTGTCTGTGACACAGAGGTGGCTGGGTACTGTCTGTGACACAGAGGTGGCTGGGTACTGTCTGTGACACAGAGGTGGCTGGGTACTGTCTGTGACACAGAGGTGCCTGGGTACTGTCTGTGACACAAAGGTGCCTTGGTACTGTCTGTGACACAGAGGTGTCTGGGTACTGTCTGTGACACAGAGGTGCCTGGGTACTGTCTGTGACACAGGGGTGTCTGGGTACTGTCTGTGACACAGGGGTGTCTGGGTACTGTCTGTGACACAGGGATGTCTGGGTACTGTCTGTGACACAGAGGTGCCTGGGTATTGTCTGTGACACAGAGGTGCCTGGGTACTGTCTGTGATAAAAAAAAAATACAGAAGGAGGTGCTGTGAGCAGTGGGCAAACAACCATAAGTTGGGGCTGGGAAGGGGAATCCTGGGCTTTGTCCTATGAATTAAAGGACAAAAATGTTTCCGGGAGAAGGCTGAGCCTGGGAAGAGACCTGAGCTTGAGGCTGGGTCTGTGACATGGGTCAGTTGTCTCTGCTGAGTATGGACTCCGTGTCGGTCACAATCTCATTGTCCCTGGGTTTCAGGGTGGGTTTATGCTTGCAAGGAACGAGCTGCATCTTTTCCCCAGCCACAGTTGCTGTAAGCCCTGTCATGGACAGTCCCTAGCAGCTCTCCCTAGCAGTGCTGGCTGGCGGGTGGGCTAATGGGCCACCATTAGAACTAATGCCTCTCAGCCAGGCAGTTGCAGCAGCCTCAGCTCTTTGTGGGAACAGCAGTGACCTTGCAGCCTGGAAACAGGTGACTATAGCCCTTGCATCTGAGGCTCTCAGGCAGGTGCATCGATGGGCCGGGAGACACAGGGAAGAGGTCATTGGGTGAACAAGGCTAGGCCCTGTTTGTTCTGTGGCCAGTGCTGTCTGTGGCCACAGGCACCTCTGTAGCAGCTCAGGTCAAGCAGGGCGGTAGTTAGCCAGAGACCACTTCTGCTTCAGCCCAGGGCAGCTGCAAGCAAGGCAGGTGCGGACAACGATGCCCCATATATCACTGGCTTGGCATCCATGTGCCTAGTGAACATCTTCACTCCTTGGAGGCCACGCTGAGCTGATTGGCAGCACCAATATTAGCTAGCCAATGGGGAAAGTGAAACCCTTGCTTGTGTCTCACAGACTGTGGCCCAGTGATATATGAGTGTTTTTTTTGTTTGTTGTTCATTTTTCTTGTTGTTGTTTGTTTTGCTTCAAGATGGGATTTCTCTGTGCAGCCCTAGCTGTTCTGGAACTTGTTCTGCAGACAAAGTTGGCCTTGAACTCAGAGAACTGCCTGTCTCTGCCTCCTGAGTACTGGGATTAAAGGCTTGAGCCACCACCACTCGGCTAGGAGTGAGTTTTTGATCAGCATCTCTCAATGTTTTTGGGTTTTCCTAAGCTCCCACATTCTCCCAGGCATCCTCAGCGCCCACCTTGATCCAGGATAAGTGGAGTTGCTGAAATTCATGGACCAGGGGCCTGGCATGTCAGCCCTGGGAAATAGACAGTTTGCTGTTTTGTTCTGAAGAAGCTGGAGGAGGAACAAATTTGGAGCTGTGGTAGCCTCTTTGTCTCCCGCTCTGGAGCTTGGAGACAAAGAAAACCAAGAAAAGGGCAGGCTTTGTGTGCCTTTATTTTTTGACTCCTGCACTGTGCAACATGTCTGCTCATGGGAGAAAAGAAGCTGATGATCAGGAAAAAAATGAAGAAGAGGAGAAGTGGAGAAGTCCTGGAGACTCAGAGGACAGAGGGAATAAATGGGCTGAGCAGAGGTAATAGCTTAAGAAGAACATTCTAGGAGGAATAAAGGGGATTCCGGGTGGAGATCAGCAGAAACAAAGGTCCTGGGACAGGAAGGGGCCCCCAGAGGTAGTCAGCGTGGTAGAGCATGTGGTAGAAAGGAAGGGCCAAGAAAAGGCTGTTGAAGGATGCAGGACTGATCAGACAGCTGGCCTGAGTGCAGGCTCAGGGCTGGGTGGGGCAAGTGGGACTGAGAAGCGGGGATTATCTGGATGTGGCAGCATGGTCTGAGTGTCAAGCAATAGCCACCGCCTTCCTTCCTTCCTTCCTTCCTTCCTTCCTTCCTTCCTTCCTTCCTTCCTTCCTCCCTCCCTCCCTCTTTCCTCCCTTCCTCCCTCCCTCCTTCTCTCTCTCCCTCCCTCCTTCCTTCTTCTCTTTTTACTTTTAATTTCACATGTATGAGTGTTTCAGTTGTATGTATGACTGTGTACCATATTCATGCCTGATGCCCATAGAGGCTAGAAGAGAGCCCACTGGATCTTCTAGAAGTGAAGTTACAGAGAGTGGTGAGCTGCCATGTTGGTTTTGAGAATTGAACCTGGGTCCTCTGGAAGAGTAGCCAGTGCTCTATTTGGGGGCAGGGGATAATACACATGAATGAGCATGCACACCGTGTGTGTGTGTGTGTGTGTGTGTGTGTGTGTGTGTGTGTGTGCCGCGCGCGTGTGCGTGTGCTATGTGCACTTGTGTGTTTGTAGCATTTATGTGCTATGGTGCAGGTGGAGAGGTCAGAGGACAGTTCTCCCTTTCTAATTTAAAATGGGTTCTTGGTATCAACCTGAGGTTGCCAGGTTTGCATGGCAAGTGCCTTTATCCATCGAGGCATCTCTCTACCCACCATTCCCATTTTTGAGACAAAGGTCTCATGTAGCTCAGGCTAGCCTTGAACTTGCTATGTAGCTAAAGCTGATTCCTTATCCTCCTGCTTCCATTTCCTAAGTGCTGTGATTGCAGGAACACCCAATCTTGCCTGGCTGAGAAGGGATAGGGCCGTGATGGAGTGGGGGTAAGAGAAGGGTTTCTCCTGGGTTGTTTAGGGGGTGAGAGTCACTAACTTATTTGTCCATTGAAAAGATCATCTTGGGCAGGTATAGGTCATTGGTAGAGTGTTTGTCAGCATGCTCAAGATCCTGGTTCCCGTCAAAGAGAGAATGAGACAGAGGAAGAAAAAGAAATCAGCTGATGCCTCCAACTCCCTGTACCATGTGAACTCCTTGTACCAACACCCACCAAGCATTGAAAGAAGCTCCCACCATGAGGGCAAAGCAGGACAGGGGAGGGCAGTCTGAAGAGACAGAGCATGAGGAGCAGGTTAGGGGTCTGGGCCACAGATGTGAACACTTGGGGACTGATAGCAGCTGTAAATCTCTACTACCAACAGGTGACCTAAGCAAGTAAGGGTAACAGCTCCACCTGTTTTCTGGGGCATGTGGATCTAGAGCAGCTTGGCTCAGAGCTAGAAGGAGGCGATGTGTCCCTACCTTCATCTCAATACTAGTTTCTGGATCCTGGGGGCAGATCTTGGTGCCCCTATCTGCCTTTCCCAATGTTTAGCAAGGAGACTACTAGGAACCATGGCCAGACCAACAGAGCCCTGTGGACAGACTGCTATTCACAACCAAGATGATACACACAATGTCCCTTCTCAGGGCCTCTTCCAGGTCATGACATCAAAATCTCGGATGAGTCTTGGGGTCAAGGCACCTATGACCCTGGGACTCTCTCAGACTCATGGTGTCTTCTTTGGGAAGGGCCATTTTAACAAAGCTGACTTCTCACAGATCACCCCAAGACCCCTCTGGAATGACAGAGGGCTTATATCTACATTGCATTCCACAACACTGAGGAAGAGCTGTTTTTTTTGTTTTTTTGTTTTTTTTTTCTGAGGGTTGGACTAAGGATTTTGTACTCCAACATTGTCCCTCCTGAGGATCTGTGCAGCACACACTCCGTCCTCTGCATGTCACCCTGGCTCAAGGTGTTATACTGGAGGGTGGTATGTGGTTTTAAAATTACTTTTGTTTTTTTGTTTATTGTGTGTTGTGTGTGTGTGTGTGTGTGTGTGTGTGTGTGTGCATGCACACACACCATAATGCAAGTATGGAGATCAGAGGGCCACATGTGGAAGTGGGTCCTGGGGCTGCAGTTGCCACGCCAGAGGCAAGCACCTTTATCTGCTGAGCCATCTTGCTGGTCTAACATATGCTGTGGTTCTTACCTTGATGTTATCCTGCCAGCGGTGGGCTTTCTGGAAATTCTCTGCAGCGTCAGCCAGTCTCTGAGGGACAGAGCACAGGGAAGTCAGAGCCCGAGGTAAGCTGCCTGCTCCATGTCCCCCCAAAGCCCTCTCTGTGCCCAGTATTCCCCAGGACCATGCTGACTCAGGGCCTCCTTCTCCCTCTCCCATTAGATCCTCAGGAATTCCTTAGCCTGGATAGTGGCCAGCTTGTAGGAAAGGACGCCATACTGACTACTACTGGATCCCACAGGAGACAGGAGGCCTGTCTGCAAGGCAGTCTGAGCGGCTTTTCCACAGGACACCCTACACTTGGCCCTGAGCACTTCCTGCTCAGAAGATGGCACAGGCAGCCCTCCGGGCCAAGCCCTGGTGCTACCCTCTGCCCTCTATAAGCTAGTGTCCTCCTCCCCAAGGAGTGTGAAACCTCACAATTACTGAGTCTCATCATGCAACTTTGCCTTGGCTGGGCTCAGCAGGACATATCTACCGTCCATTTCCACTCACTCAGGCTCACTGCCCTCTCACAGGTTTCCTGAAGCCCTTCAAAGAGGGCTCCCAGCCTCCACCCATAAGAGCCTTTCCCAACCTTTAATGCTGGCTTCAGTGGCCTTTGACAATGAAGCCCCATCCTGAGGGCACAGTGTCCCTGAAAGCAGAACTTTGTATTTGTATCATACCTGTCACTAGGCATGCTTAGTGCTAGGCTACTCTGAGATGGGACAGCCTGGGCCAGTCCTCATTCTTACGCTGGGGAAGGTAAAATAGTGTATAACCAGGTATAATCTCCAGGGAGGAGTAGCTGAGGGGGATGAGGCTCAGTACTACTGGCACTGGACACACCACAAAGGCTTATGGAAGGCACTGGGACCCGGCCAACCTCTGGGCTTGAACCCAGGACCCCCATGGATTCTGTCAGTCAGGAAGGGCCAAGGCTACAAGGATGAAACTGAGCATGGTCCTCTAGACCTTCTTGAAGAACAGAATTCAGTGGTGTCTTGAGGACTCCAGTGATAACCACCACCAGGAACTTGTACCCAGCTTGTGGGAGGACACTGCCTGCCAAGCCCTCCCCTGGCCAATGCCATATGTGCACCCATTACTGCTCACTATGTGTGGTAACATTGTGAATTCTCAGACGAGGATGTCCCAGGCTTGGAACAGTGAACAACTTGCCCAAGATGAGTCTGGGTCAGTCTGGAGCCCTAGCTCAGCCCCTACTAAGCAGGCCCATCTTGCTTAATCCATGAGGTCCACAGACCACTCCTCCACAGGGCTCCCCATACCTACTATTCCTCATTTTGGCCCCACCCATCCCGTGTCCTGTCTCTAGCTTTCCAACTTGAATCAGAAGACCCCAATCTTTTGGTATTCAGGACACCATATATCCCCACCCATCAGGCATGTAGGCCCCAGAGAGGAGGGTCTAAGGAATCCTAGGAGAGGCCTTTGGAGCTCCTGGACACTTCCCCAGGATGACCTTCAACCTACTTGAGTTGAAGTGATGACAGCCACCTACACATCATCCTGGAACAGCTCTCTTTTCATTATAGGTGGGTGTATATATATATATATATATATATGTATATGTGAGATATGTATATGCAGTGTGGGTGTGTGTGCATGTGTGTTTAGGTGTTGCATGAAGAAGCCAGAGATTGTCAAATGTCCTTTTATATAATGAGGCGAGGCTTCTTGCTGAACACAGGGCTTGCCGATTTTCCCGGCCTTGTTAGCTTGTGCAGGGATTCTGTCCTCACCTCCTGAGTGCTGGGATTACAGGCAGGCTGCCACACCCACCCAATTTTTATGTGGGTTCTGAGGTTCCTTAAGCTTGTGTGGCAAGTATTTACCTATGAGCCATCTCAGCCCTGGCATAAACCCTCTTTTCTCCCTTTTTTGTTTGATGTTTTCTGAGACAGGGTTTCTCTGTGTAGCCCTGGCTGTCCTGGAACTCTCTCTGTAGGTCAGGCTGGCCTTGAACTCAGAGGTCCATTTGCCTCTGCCTCCTGAGTGCTGGGATTAAAGGCATGCCCATCACCACCTGGGTAACCCTCTTCTCTTGAAACCTGTCTCCTGCTTTCCAACTTATCACTCAAACTCCCCACTATTTACTGTCCTACTCAGGTGGCCCTGCCCTCCAAATCCAATCTTTCTGCATCCATTCCATATGCATGACCCGGAGCCTTATCTCAGAGTACAGATCCGATCATGTGAATGTCACTAGCCCCGGAGTCCACCAGGAGCTGCAAATACTCTCATGTAAAGGCTTTCTTGAGGCTCTGCCAAACTTCTGTCCTCCCTCCCTCCCTTTCTCTCTAATTCTGGATCTTTCCTGGTCTGAACCCCTAGGATGAATAAATGAAACACCAAATTTCATATCATGTAGCACCTTTCTGTGGACGTATGTGTCACATTTTAAGTGGGTACCACTCTATACCAGGTGCAAAGGTATTTGGGCTAAAAGATCCAGCAAGTCCAGGGAAGCGGCCCTGAAGGCACACCTCGGAGCAGGAGCCTTGGGCAATCAGTGCTTTCCCCTCTCTTATCTAGTGGACCCTTATCTCCCCTGGCACCCCAGATGTGCTTCCGAGTGGGACTTGAGGCTACCTGCGAGCTCTGCAGGGGCCACTGTCTTTCACAAGTGTCATGTCTAAGCAATGTAGGAGCCACATTAAGGCCTCTTAGTACACAGAATGGAGAGAGGAGATGGGCTGTAGACATCAAACTGGGCGATGGCTAGAGAATCTGTTCCCTTATGCATCTACTTTGTTTGTTTGTTTGCTTGCTTGCTTTTTGAGACACAGTTTCTCTGTGAAACAGTACTAACTATCCTTGTCCTGAAACTCACTCTGTAGACCAGGCTGGCCTTGAACTCACAGAGATCTGCCTGCCCCTGCCTCCTGAGTGCTGGGATTAAAGGTGTGTGCTACCACCACCACTGCTGTCAGCATTCATCTACTTTCAACCACTGGCCAGTGTGTGTGTGTGTGTGTGTGTGTGTGTGTGTGTGTGTGTGTGTGTGTGTGTGTTCCTTCACCCTCTCAGCACACTGCTTTGGCCCTGGGACTTAAGGGCCCCAAGAATGTGGGGATCCTCAGGCTCCATAACCTAGCAGATGAAGTAAGGGAGTGGGGGGGCAGGGGGCCCTAGTCCTTGGTCTCCTTAAGCTCACAGAGTCCCATGGTCTCAAAGGCCTGGGTCAGCCCGCTGACTCGTGAATAACGAAGTTGCAATAGCCACAGCCAAAGGATTACTTTTAATCCTCAGTAACGATCAAGCCATTATTATTTTTTTCGGTGTTACAGATCAATCAGTCCATCCCCGGGCACTGGACGTGTGGAAACTGCTAAATAGGCAGGTCTAGTGGTGTGGGAAAAAGGGCCAGTCAGTGGGATAGGGAGAAGTGGGCAGGCTACCGCTGTTCAAGGTCCACCGGACCTGAGAGTGGGAGGGTGAGCGGTAGAGGGACCAGCCCCGAAGCCCCGGCCCGCATTCAACCTGGTTTCTTTAAGTAGTGGTTTCACCTTTCTGGCCCTCCAGAGCTTTCTGTGAAATGGGGGGAGAAACTAACCCACACAGAGGGTAGGTAGGCTCTTGGCAGCCCCCGCTCTCCAACTCTAGCAGCTCTCATAGGTAGCCTGTACATCCTGGTTTTTCTTGCAGGCTCTTGTCCATTTGAGGCCTTCCTTTCTTATCTGCTCCTCTGCCTGGTCACCCACTCTCTGGTAACCTTGCCCAGCCTGTGGGCTTCCTGTTGTCTCGAGGTAGGATACAGCCTCGTGAGTATGTGGAGCTCCTAAGCTTAGTAACATCTGCCTGGTCCAGGCTGGGTACTGAGAGCCTTGGGGTCCTGTCTTTACAAAACCCACAACAGTCAGGCCCGCTTTGGGGAGGCCAAGGGGCCTCACTCTCCTCTAAGATGGACATTTCCAGCACTTTCTTCCATCTCTTCAGGGCCCTTGTGATGGGCCAGGGGCAGGCAGGATGAGGGATAGGGAAAGAAACAGGTGGAGATACAAGGGGGAGAACCTACAGGCTGCTCTGGGTCAAGCTGGAGCGACATTTTGGTCCAGTCCCCAGGTGTCTGCTGGGTATGGGACAGACACTCTATTCTTAGCCTGGACTCTGAGTGACTGTTCCCTAGGGCTCAGAATCTGGGCTCTGCTCTTAGAGACATCCTAGTCCTTGGTTCCTCTACCAGGCCCTGTCTGTGCTATTTATTTCCTTGCATGCACCTCTGACTAGATTCCTCAGCCTTGACAAATCCCTGACTCCTGCCAGGGAACCTTCTGTGTGTCTGCCATATCCTTGCTCTCAGAGCTCAGTGTGGGCTATTAAGTTCAGGGTAACCTGGATCCTAGCATATAGCGGGTGTATGGTGAATTTGTTAAAGCAAAGTTAGCATGTCTCTGGACCCGTACAGAAGTCTGGGGCCTGAGCTTAGCCCTGTCCTGCCAGGTGTGTGATCCTGGTGTGTGGTTTGGCCTCTTGGGACCTCTTTTCCTTACCACACCTTGCAGGGTACGCTGTTGCTGTGTCTTGCCTGGCCTGTGATGTCCCCACCGTGGTCAGCATTGGAGGGAACCGCAGTGGGATTCTGAGTGAGGCTGTTCACAGCCAAGTCCATCACGATAACAGCAGGCATTTCAGAGGCAATTATCAGAGAGTTTCACTTAACAATCAATTTCCCTCAGCTCCAGGAGCCGTTCTTACAAGAAAAGGCAAGAAAGAAGGGACTGGCTGTGCGCTGGGCTGGGGACAATACCCTCCTGGGGAGCAGTAAGGCCACCAGTACCTTCAAATTTCACTAAGTTAAACATCTTCAGCTTAGAAGAACCGAGTCAGACAATGGTGTGTGAGATAAGGAACCTGGACATGCACGATACGTAGAGAGGAGGAGTCCCTACGTCCTGGGATGGGCTCGGGGAGGCAAGAGCCCTCATGTGGGCCAGCCTCTTAAAGACACTGCTTTCTCTCACACCAGGCAAGTGCGCCCCACTTGTTGCCTTTTCTACCTTCCTTCACCTGGGAACCCCTTAGCCCAGCGCTGGTGGCAGAAGCTTCTGTCTGGTTAACAACTGCCCATCAAACAGGACTTGTTCAACTGCTCAGAGGGGAAGGCTTTAAAGAGTCTTTGGTTTTAATTAGTTAGAGCTACTCCTGCTTTCAAGAGGCTATGAGAGGCTTAGAGTCAAAGGCCCTGAACTCGTGATGCACAGGATGTTGAGATCTGGGGTGTGGGGGTGGATGGGGTGAGTCAAGTGGGAGCTATGATGGAGTGGGGAGCTGTGAGGTAGAGGTCAGGGCCAGTAAGTCCAGAGCAGAGTGGCTGCACCAGATAGAGGCTCTGAGAAACTTCAGGAGGGCTGTCAGAAGGTTAACATCAGGCTAGCTAGCGTTAGACGTGCCCAGCACCTACCTAGGCTAAGGCCCCATAGACTAAGGCAGGTAATTATGCCGGATGGAGGACCGCAGGATGCCTAAGAGGGGATCTACCGTAGCCGAGGGGACTGAGGCTCAGAGTATCAGTGCCACTGCCACAGCCCCTGGACAGGAAGTGATGGTCAGGCATCTTCAGGTCTACCTAATGCCAGAGTGTAGGAGGGTTGGACAAAAAAACCTCTCAGGGAAAGAGCTAATCAGGTCAGGTGGACCTGGCTGGCTAGGCTTAGCTGCTCTGCCCTGTGGTTCCTTTGTTCTTTACTTAAGAGAGATCAGGAAAACGGTCTCCCAGAAGTGTTCAGAGCTTAACAACTAGTCCTGGTGTCACTGGGTCCCGTCCTGAGAGGGAGCATCCCCAGCAGCTCCACCCAGTAGCCTCGCCCAGCTCAGCCCTCTCCCGTTGTCACCTTCTCTCCTTCCCTGAGGGCCCCCGCATTAGATCCATATTGTGCACTGATAGATACTAAATACAGATTTCCAATTTCCAGAGCTGTTATGGTCTAATGAGTAAATAATATACATATTTAAAACTGTCTAAAAACATATCTGCATAATTAAAATATCTGCATAATAATGAAGCAAGATGCAGCTCAGCAAAGAGGGAGTTGGAGACCCAGGGCTGACAATAGGAGCAGCAGAGAAGGCTGTGCTGGGGGTCCTGGCCCTGTGAGTTTCCCCTCCCTGCCACCTTGACCTTGGATAGGCACCAGTGTGTCCATCCAAGCCGCCAGTCAGGGAGCAGAACCCCAGCTCAGACCCATCTCTGTGCATCTTGTGATCTGAGATTGTGCATGCACAAATGGGCAGTGTCCAATCTGTGGACTGTCGGTGTCTTAGTGGCACAGATGTCTTACTGCCACCATCTGCAGCGCACGAGGAACTCAGAGCTTTGTACACATGACCTCATTGACCATGACCTTCTGAGGGATAGGAAAGCGTGCCAGTTAGGGCAGAGCAGGCCCGCCAGACCCATGACATAGATGTCGTGTGATCCCCATATAGCTGAGTGCAGTCACTGAGGGTGGTCACTCAGCCTTGCCCATCCTGTGAGGTCCTTTGCTTCATCTGTTCAACTCTGCTTCCAACACAATGCTACAATCACCACCAGAACAATGGAAAACAAACCCTAACTCTTCACCCGATTCCCAGCAACCCAAACAGCTAAAAGCAAACAGCCCCTGGGTTGGCCAGTGCTTCATGGAGGTGGCCTGGCCGTTGTTCATCACGGAGGTGGCCTGGCCGTTGTTGACAGCAACAGGTTTCCTGACCTTTCCCTCACAGGCCACACACACACACTACATGAGTTGCTTTAAAAAAAAAAATGGATTTGTTTTCTTATAAAAAGGTCAGAACACATGTAACAGGGAAAAACTCATCAGAGCGGCGGTCTCTTCTCTGCAGGTACGAAGCTGCTTCTCCACTTCTGGGCCTTGGCCTCCCAGGCTCAGCTTCCGGCTTCGCCCCCCCACCCCAACTCCTTGTGGCCCATATCAGCTTGGTTATTGATTCCTGAACCTCTCCATGCCACCTGGGAGGTATGGCTTATGTTTCAGTTTCCCAGGACAAAGAGGAAGATATAAAGTGTGGCTTGGGATGTGTGTGTGTGTGTGTGTGTGTGTGCGTGTGTGTGTGTGTGTAAAAACCACGCCCATCTGGTGTCCCCAAAGGGTGACTTGCAGATCACATAAGATTCCCCAGAAAATACTGGGGTCCTTAAGGATGGGGCCCCTAAGGAAGATACACATGAAAAAAAATCACATTCTCCTGTAACTGGTATGTTACCCCCACAGAAAGGGGGGGGGACGTGTTAACGTTAAGAAGAGGAAAGTTATTAGCTCAGAGACATTTCTTCCTAGGGACAAAGGAGGCAAGTGCATCTGCACGTGGCCATCGGTTCCACTGGCTCGGTTGCTTTAGCTTTAACAGGAACTCCAGTCTGTACAGAAAGAGTGGGTTGTGTCACTGGATGGCAGACAAATATATCTAGTGTCAACAGGTCGAGGAGATAGGAAAGGGAACTCTGTGGCCCGGTATATATTATTGGGACCAGCTTGAATTTTCAAAGCAGTTCCCAGTACCCAGGGGGAAGTGAACCCTCTGAAAAGGTTGACTTTTGCAATGGGCTGCTTTTTAGGAGGGCTGAGTGTAGATCTGGATAGCCACACAGGGCTCGGAGGGGCACGGGGGGGGGGAGGTCATAGGTCCCTGACACACCTCTAGGGACCCTGCTGAACATCTGCTAGAGGGTGCCAATGAACAGCTTCAGGTTGGCATCTGGGTATGGCCGTCAGAGCCTCGCTGTAGGTAGGTGCAGTACCGAGATAAGGGGTGTGCCTGGTGCACTCCAAGGCTGAAGGGGCTCAGTCTAAGGTGCTGCCTAACCCCTTGAGAGTACCAAGGACTGAGAACCTCTAACTTTGTATCCCCCTTCCCGGCCCTGCTCGAACCCCAGCATGACACCTGTATGTCTCTGCAGGTGAATTAGTCCCTGGTGAGCCAGGGGGACTTTCCAATAATTTGCTTCCTCTGAGTTCTGACTTAGTATATTCATCAAAGCTTCTCTCAGTCTTTACCAAGACACACAGACAGCATCAGGGAAGCACGGTATTATCTGAGTACCCCGTGGAGCACACTGGTACCTTTGCTACATTTCTGAGACTGACAAATGTAGGCCCATGTGTATGTGCTTGTGGGTGACAATGTTGTCCCTCTCACACCTCCATGCTGGAGGCCTGAGTTCCTGAGGCTCAGCAATTGCCCTCACTTCCCTGGCTTCAGTTTCTCACCTTCAGGCCTGTGGGGACATGGATAGAATGAGTCTAGACAGAGAGCAAGATACAGTCTCATTTTGGACACACAACTCCAGGTCCTGGATTTCCCTTTCCCTTGTCTCTGATGATGGTTCCCTTCCTACTCCTCAGTGCACCCGACCGTCTATCCTTAGCTTGACCTGACTTCTGCAACTTTTGTCAATGGACTGTCCCTCTCTTTGGCATCCTCTTGGCTGAGAGTTGCTCATTATCCCCAGCATTCCTGCCTGACCTCTAACCTGGTGCTGCCACAACAGAGATCCAGAAGAGTGTCCTCATCCAGCCTACCAAGCTGTACCATCCCTTATGATGGTCATCCCAATGATGACCCCTCATCTTCATGATCAGACTCTTCCAGAGCCCCCAACACTAACTTCAAACCTCCATACCCAAAGTGTCTGGTATGAAGTCATCCGTCGGGGTCTCCACAGGCCTGTGTCACCATGTTGGTTCCTATGTCTCTGCCAATGTGTTCTGGGTACTCTGATCGTGTGTCCTTCCTTTTTCTTTAAATTAATTCATTTGTAGTCTCCGAGATTGGGTTTTGCTTGGCTAGCAGGCAATCCTTCTTCCTCTGCCTTCTGAGTATTGAGGTTATAGGCAGGTGTGTACTACCATACTGAGCTCTCTCCATCAACAGGGTTTCTCTGTGTAGCCCTGGCTGTCCTGGAACTCTATAGATCAGACTGGCCTCAAACTCACAGAGATCCACCTGCCTCTGCCTCTGAGTGCTGGGATTAAAGGCGAGTGCTACCACACCCAGCTTCTGGTTGCCAGCTTTAATAGGGCTGTCTTCACCCTGTTGCTCCTCCGTCATATTGACTTTGAATCACCAGCCTCCTTCCACACTCAGGTTCCACACCCTTGTTATTGTTGTTCCCTGAGCCTGGACTGCCCTTTGTTCCCCCTCGTCCTTTGGAATTGGTGTTCACCAACACTCTTCAGGATGCCTGGTTGTCTGCTAGGCTGGGATCCAGAATCCCTTGGGGTTCCCATCACCATATACCGTGTCTGAGTCTGTCCAGGATGTTATGCCTCTGGGCAGGGACTTGATTCATGGATCTGTGTAGTCTCGGTATGGGACATGGGGCATCTCAGCCAAAGGAACTAAGTGACCTCAGGGTCTAAGGTAGTCAGTGGGGTCAGAGGTGGATCGGGAAGTTCCCCAAGGGGGCTGTTGACATGGAGGCTCTGGGTTTACCTGGAACAAATATGGCAGAGAAGAGATGTGAGCAGGATGAGGCTGAGTCTAAGAACAAGTGTCACCTGGCACCCACACAGAGAGGATTAATGATAATGTCTTTCTAGGATCTCCACCCCACTCTAGACATGACAGTGTCACCTGCCAGTCCCATCTCACTGTTGTCAGGGTCAGTGATGAGACGGGAAGGAAAGCCACTGGTGTCTTCTGGAATATAAAGCTCATGAACTCAGGAGCTGAGTCCTTATTAAATCCATGGGAAGCAGACTCCCTTGCCCTGGCCCAGGACCAGCACATTCTGCTGGCATGCCCCCAACCCCCCATATCTACTGAGATGTCTCCAACACTCACTGTGGCTCACAGATTTAGGATGCCTGCTCGTTGGCTGGATTGAGGGTGAAGGGTGGTGGCTCCTGAGGGCAGGTGTTAATGTGGCTCTCTGTCCTTCTTGTCATTAAATGTTTCCTGTGTTTACTCCTGTGTGCTTGACCTATGCTAGGTGCTCACAGGTCAGTGGGCATGGTTCTTCTGTTCCGTGGCATGTCACTGACACGGTTTTCATCATGCACCACCTAACTGCCCCCAACTGCAATTCAGTCTCACTGGCCTGAACACAGAACTGCCAGAGAACTGTTACAATAAAAACTTCTTGGGTCTGAAAACTCACTGGCAGGATGTAGGGTTCTAGGAAGACCCTCTGCTATGGGAAGTATTCCCATCAGGAAGCTGAGCCTGGGCCACCAACCCCAACTAAAGCCCAAGCCCTCGCCCAGCCACCATGCTCTCTTCCCATGATGTTATTTTTATACTTTTCCCTAAAACATAGCCTGAGCAGGCCCTTCTCAACTCTATTAACATTAGAAATCTAATCAGTAATCAGGCAGCTCATAATTTTCTGATTAGCTCTGATTAGGCCCAACCTCGGGAGAGGGAGTGGGGCAGTGAAGAGGAAGGCGGGGCTGGACAGGAATCAGGAGGTGCCTAAGGGGGCACTGGCTTGGCTGAGGGGAAGAGCCCCAGCTCTGTTGCTGTCTGTTGCAGGGAAGAGGCATGGAGTGAAGTTGGTATATGCTGGGTCAAAGGGACTGAGGGCTCAGAGAGCAAGTACAGGTTAGGCCCAAACTTTCAGGACCCTGGATAGAGACAAGACGCCAGGCAGGTAGACAACAGGGTGGGACTTGGATAATGACCTGGCTTCCACTGTACCTAGGTCCTTCCGAGTTCAGAGTTCACAATCCAAGCAGATCCCAGGTAGAGCCGACAGTGACAATGGCAGAGTGTTCAGAGGGCTGCAACACGTGAATGGCCCCGGGCCACTTTTGCTGCCACAGCACAGAGAAGGCCTGGTTGAATGATCATCACCTTTAACGTGAAAGCCATGAAGTTGGGGCCTTCTGGCTCCACAGCGCATTGGAGGATCCGAGGCCTGGAAGACTGCCAGCTACCATGTCACTTAGGGACAGAACATGGGTATGTACCGTATGTACCGGGCATACTAGGTCAGGGCCAGTCTTCTCTCCCATCTCTGGCCTCTGCCACCTTTCTTTGCCTCGGGTTCAGATGGACATAGAGTACTACCAAATGAAAGCCTCTAGGCCTGGCCCTGTGGGACCTACCCTTGGCTGGCCATGGAGTTCCTTAATTCACTCCATTTCCCCATTGCCCGAGTATGTGGAACCACATACTGGACCCCTGCTCAGGCTAGGGTCAGGGTGGCCCTGCCCTGGCCCTGTGGTCTGGGATCACTGCCTCTTGTAGACTGTAACCATACAGGTGACCTCTGATAAAATATACAAGCCTATTGGCAGAGATGTGTACAGCTAATGCCATGCAAATTGGCACAAAGGCAATCAGTCTGACTCTAAAAGCTGCCCCACCGGCCGCAGGCTGGCTCATTGTCTTTTCTGTCAATTTGCATCTCATTACCCACAGGCCTCTGCTCACTGTAGGTTAAAAGAAAAAGGGAACCAAGCAAGACCTACCGTGTCTGCCTTCATCTAGAGCACAGTCCGCCAGTGGGTCAGGCTGCGCCAGACTGACCCAAGAGGTGCTCCCCACAGCGAGCCCTGCCGCCTCCACAATGTTGTTGGCGCCCCACCATCCTTCCATTTGTAAGGCCACAGTTGCTTCCCATTCCTACCACCAACATCACCACGTTCACAGTCAACATTACCTTTGTTACTGCCACCACCATTTCCTCCATCATCATTTTTGATATCTTCCCCGTCTCCGCCACAAGCATCTTCATCACTGATGGCAACCACCTGCCACCATTATCATCACCACCACCAACTCTATAACATCATCTCCATCACCACCTTTACCGCCAATATCGCCTTTATCACCGCCACCACTACAACCCTGGGGCTGCCTTTGCTATCACTTCAGTCTCCTGGCGAACACCACCACTGCTTCTGACCCCACTGTTGCTTCCTGCACTATCACCCACGCAACTCTGAGAAAAGTACGATAAATACGCTCACTCTTTACTTTTCCCCGTTCTTCATTCAGAGGGTTAGGACGACTGTGAACACATGACCCAGGGACCAGAGACCTCATCTTCAACCTAACACCGGCCTGGATACTACACTTCAATCTGGTGTCCCAGGAAGGAGGCGCATGAGGCTAGGGCGCTCATCCACTCAGGCAGAGGCCCTGGAGAGAATGAAGCTTGGCCTACACGCCCGGTTCCAGCAGAACCTGGGACTCTGCTAAGAGAACTGAAGGAAGCAAACATGTGGCATGGATGGCTGGTGCTGCTGAGCCTAGATTATCTCACCTCTAAAATGGGGCTTTTTATAAATTTAATGAGTGACTGCATGAGGGTCAAAGGAGGCAACGAAGGGACAATGCTGAGCATCCCCAGTAGGCTCCACGGGGAGGATGTGATTGGTCTACGGCACGATGGCTTTGGAAAGCAGACCCACCCTGAGGGACAGGTCAGAACGAGGGGAGAGGGAAAATGCTGCCAAGTGGGAGTGTATGCAGGGACAAAGGTGTGGGGTGGACAATGCCTGGGCGTCTCTGGGGGGGGCAGGGCAGGTGAGGTTGGGCAGCTTAGCAAGACCTTTGCTCTCCCTTAGCATCTCTCCACCCAAAGCTTATGCCCAGGGTGCTGGGTGCTGACCAGCATGGTCAAGCCTCTTCGACAGAGCTCTTCATTGCACTGCTCATGCCTCGATTCACCCAATCCTTCTCAGCCCAATGAACCTGTCAGTATTCTCATTCAATAAACGAGGGTTCCGAGATTCAGAGAGTGTGAGTCACTTGCCCAAGACTACACAGCTATGGCACGGCAGAGTTCAAACTAGAATATGCCTTTATCCACACTGTGAGTGGATGCCTGAGGCTGCCCACTAGCTCTGGTGGCAGCGGCACGGGTTCTACCCTGGACATAAGACTGGGCACCAGCTGGCCCAGAGGTCATGCTGGGAGCCTTGGCAAAAGTGACAAGCAGACAAAGGCCTGGAGGTGGGAGGCAGGGTGGGCACAGCCTGGTTGCCAGGTGGAAACGCCCAGAGTAAAAGCCGCTCTGAATACTGGCTGCGTCCTGCTGCTGCAATCAGCCTCGACACTTGGTTATTATGAGGAGTAAAGGCGGCCGGCGGGACAGCTGGAGCCGTGGCGACAACATTTAAGGCGTTTGTCAGAGCAGTGGGACACGGACTGCCAGGCGCTAATGGCTTCTGTGTGCTGCTGCCAAGTGAGAAGAAGGCGGGCAGGCGGAGGCGGCCCTGCTTCTGCCTGGGCCTCATGCCTACCTCATGCTGCGTGGCCGCTCCACGACAGGTAGGGCCCACCTGGGCCTTACAGATGCCTAGCAACAGCCACATAGCCTTGGTACCAGCTGGAGAGGGTGGGGTGGTAGCTGTGCAGCACATGCCTGCCTGTTTCAGGCATTTTTGCCATCTCCTCCTCCATTCAGGCTTCAGCTCTCCTACCGGCTGGGACAAGGGCCTGGGAGTCAGTTCTCCACTATGCCCAAGGAAGGGACTCCTAAATCCAAGCTGGCTAGGTTCTGCCTCCTCAGCCATTTGATTGGACTTTGCAAGAGTCAGATCCTCCAGGTGAAGGACCCACACTGCACTCACATCCACCCTAACAGAGATTTCAGCTTTGTGAAATCCAGTTTCCTTCCCTGTAAAACAGAACCTTTTCTCTTTGATCATATTGACAAGAAAACACAGAGGAAGCTGGGTGAAATGTCACGAGCCTACAATCCCAGAACTTGGGGGCAAAGAGCTAGGTGTGTCAGGAACTCCTACATCTGGAAGAACACCTACTGGACCAGCACCAGCACTGAGTGTGGGCGGTCACAGGTAACATCTCTGAGCACATGCTGAGCCCCAGTGCTGCTCACTACTCCCTATAAAGCAGATCCATCCTCATTTTATTGTACAGACTCAACCGAGGCTTTGAAGTACTCAGTTTCTGGGGCTGAGGAGATGGCTCAGCAGGTAAGAGCACAGGCTGTTCTTCCAGAGGACCTGGGTTCAATTCCCAGCACACATATGGCAGCCCACACACTGCCTGTAACTCCAGTTCCAGGGGACCCAACACCCATGGCAAAAACAATGCACATTAAAAAAAAATTCAGTTTTCAGTTATAGATCATTGCATGCAGAGCAGGGTTTTTCCGGGGCTGTGCTGGTGTGTCCCTCACCCCCTCTTGACTCCAAAGGAAGGAGATCTTCAGCTGGCTATGGACCAGGAATATGCATAGGGAAACACCACGGGTCTGGGAAGACTCCCAGGCGACAGGTGGGCCCAAGCTCTTCCCAGGACATAGTTCAAAGCGAGGGCTCCTGAAGGCCCAGCATAAAGGTGCACTTGGGAGGCAGAGGCAGGCAAATCTGCATGAATTCAAGGCCAGCCTGGTCTACAAAAAGAGAGTTCCAGATAGCCAGGGCTACATAGTGAGAGCTTGTTAAAAAAAAAAGGGGGGGGTTGTCTTTAAAAAAAGTATATGAAGCTTTGTGTTCTTGCCCACGGTCGCCGGGCAGTTTGAATCCAAATGACCTCTTCCACTAGTGCTCTGCCTGTAGTACTGTTGGTAAGCACAGCTTGGGACCCTTATGGCACAAGGGACTTGGGCTGGGTGCATTGCTATAGCTGTTGATGTGATGATTTGGAAGCAGCTACATCAGGGGCCCTGTCTTTTTACATGTTTATGTGTCTGAAGGTTTTGTCTGCATGTATGTTTGTGTATCATGTGGGTTCAGTGCCCACTGGAGCCAGAAGAGGGCCTTAACTCCCAACTCCTAAAACTGGAGTTACAGACAGTTGTTAGTAGTTATATGTGTGCTGGGAACTGAACCCAGGTCCTCTGGAAAAGCGGCAAGTGCTCATAACCATAGAGCCATCTCTCTAGGCCCCCTCCCCAGTGGCTCTGTCTTGAAAGGACCTAAGGCTCAAGGTCAGTCCCCTCCCCACTAGAGGAACTCGTGGAGTTCCTCTGCAGGTTGCTGGCTGGGGCAGCCTAGGCCAGCCCTGCACATTTGTAAAGGGCTTACAGAAAATGCTATTGGCGCCCTCATCCCACTTCAGAAAAGGAGAAACCCAGGCAAAGGGTGAGTATCCAGACTTACTTAGAATGTGGTCATTCCCAGGGTCTGCTTCACATCTTTGAACCTACAGTGCTAGGAGGCCCCCCCCCCCCATCAACCCAGCCTCAGCCCACTAAAGTTATTAAAATGCATTGGAGGGCTCCGGCAGCTTCATTCAAGCCCAGAGCTCGGTCCCACAGGCACTCTCCTAGGATAGGGTCTTCCCCAGTGCTCTCAGGCTCTGCGCCCCCTTACTGTCAAGGCCATCTCCACAGGAAAGCAGGATCTCTGTGACCATGGTCTCTCGGGAATGTTGGGTTTGTGGTTATTTGGAAGTGGGTGAGGGGCTTCACTCCAACTTTGTGGTCATTGCTTTGCCATCCTGGGGGTGGTGGGCTTCGGGTTTGAGAAAGAGAGAGTGTATACATGTGAACACACGTGAACGTGTTTCAGACTTGGAAATGTGTACAAATGTGAGCATGGGAGAGTATATATATATACACATGTACACATGCCCACATGGTATCTGGATCTTAACATTTGGCCAAGCAACTACCTTTGCATCCTTAAGGTACTGGTAGTCGGGGATTTCTTCTGGGGATGGGAGTGAGGAAGTTCACGGAGCTCTGGCTCCTAGACACAGGTCTCAGACCTTGCCACTGAGGCCCAGCCAAGCGGTTTTTCCTGGCTAGGGCCTGCTTGCTTCCTACCCAGAGGTCCCCTCCTCCAATGTGACCTCAATCTGTCCACTGCTTTTCCTCCCTCCTGGCCTTCATCCTAGCCTCTGATCATTTCGTTTTGTGTTATCTCATCACAGCAAACATCACAATGCAGAATGAATGAAAAGCTGACCCTGAGGCCTCCTCTTCTTTCTTCTGCCAATGAACATTATTTGTGGTGTGCATTGGGGGCTAGAGACACAGGAAGGGTGAGGGTGCTCTGGCTCAACCTCCCAGAACTCCCAGAACAGGGGAGAGGCTTCCACTTGTCTCAATGCCACCCTCACCCCAGCCAGGTCTGGTACAGCCAACATCAGGCTAGACCAAAGAAACCTAGTGTTCAAACCCCAAGTGCTTCTGGAATCCCCACAAACGACCTCCACAGCCACAGGTTGGGGATGGGGTGGCAAGACCAGAGCCATTTGTTCTTTTCTTAGCAAAGAAGACACTGGGGATAAGGTAGTGTTCGGAGTCCACGAGATGGCAGGAGAAGGGTCTCTGCCGGACCCAGGCCTACAGCTCCACAGCCTGAGATGATGGCTGCACCAGGCTGGGCAACATTCACACCACAGCCTGCAGCACCTGTGGGAGTCGGGGGTCACACTGAAGCTGAGGTGCCAGCCCCTAACCCCTGTTCCTGGTAAAGGTGGGTAGAGCTGAGGGCACCTTCCTGTGAGTCCCAACACCCCTGGGCAAACTAGACTAGGTTCCCAGGAGAATGGACCTGAATGTCTCATCTCCTCTGGCTAAAAAACAAACCCTGGATCTTTCCCCTAGCTTTTAGGGGGCCCAGAGTCAACCTGTCTCCTCAGCTAGGCCAAGTGCCTGATCCTGGCCCCAGCTTATCTTGTCCCTTTTGCCCCATCTTTATTATTCATATTGTATTAAAAAAAAAAAAAAGACATTCTACATGTTGCCAAATGAACTGAGGAATAAACCCAATCGAACAGTCTTTCCTCCACCAGGCAGGAGATGCTGCTTGGTGAAGTTGGACTGACTGTGGGGCCCTGTGCCTAGCCACCACCCGGACTAGACAGGCAGGCCAGCATCTGGCAGGCACAGCCCTCCCTGGAAAACGAGATGCTTCTTATTGAGATAACGAATCGCTCCATTTAGATCCAAATTAACCTCCCCCAATTACCCCATTCTCTACCACATTTCACCAGATCGAAACCCCTTCGCCTGCACAGTCGAGTGCCCAGCCCTCCCCAAGGCCAGGTCAGGCACGTCCCAAAGCCAAGGCAGCTCAACAGCCTCAGCCAGGCTGGCAAGCGCCCTCCCGAGATGGGTCACGTTTTCCTTTCCTTCCTTTCTTTTTTTGGGGTGGGGGTGGAAAGCTTGATGCAGCTGCTTCTCTAAGGAGTGGGAATTTTTATTTTATTTTTTTTAGCTCGTTCTTTGAAATAAGGATGCAATATGGGATCAATTTTTGATGACAGTGAAGTAAAAGGGGAAAATAGTAGCAATTTTCTCTTCTGAACATGCCCTATTTAATGGAAGGATGTCAAGGTGGAGTTTTATATGGAGGAGAGACCATGTGTTCCCGGGGACATGCGGTCAATCAGAGAAGCTGGGTACGATTTCAGCTTGAGGGTGGCTGGGAACCCCTCCCCATTCCCTAGTGTCTCCCACTAGAGGGTTACCCAGGTGGGGCAAGGAAAGGTTGAGCTTCTGTCCCCCCTTACCTGGCTCCACAATGGACCCTCCTGGCTTTGTGCTCTGCTGGTCTCAGTTTGCATCAGGATTCTAGAGCTGAGACCCCAGGGAATCTTGTGTTAATTAGGGTTATAAAATCCTGCCCAGCTGCTGTCGCCTTTATGTTAAACCCAGGAAGCTGAGCTTTAGTTGGCCTGAGCTTCAGGGTAGGGGGTGGGAAAAGAGTAAGGAGGGGGAGGGGACCGGGTTGAATCCCTGGCTGGCAGGGCTGGGATAGTCAGCACACTCAGCCTATTGTCTGGAGGCTCAGGATGGGGAGGTGGGGCAAGGAAGGGGCTGTTCACAGAAGATACTGAGGGGGATGCCACGCCTCACTCCACCAGTGTCAGAGACAGTTCGGTGGATTCAGACCCGGGCTGTGTTTGCTCACAGCGAGCTTCAGGTCCAGGGCAGATTGGAATCCACCCCCTAACTCACTTTACCACAGAATGCTTGAAATCTGGGGTGCTCTCCAGCACCCTGGCCACTACTGGCCTATTCCAACAGAGGTCTAGTCTCCTATGGCCATAGTTTTTTCAAGACCTTCTTCCCCTTGCAGTAGGGGGCAGAAACGAGGTAGAAGTAGTATCCTTCGAAGGCAGAACAAATACAGGCATCAGATTCACAAAGCCACTCCAGGCTGTGTGTCCTGAAACAGCACTGGGACATACCAGACTCCCATAGGCCTGCACAGAGCTGTGCAGCCGAGGTAAAGCCCTTCCAGAGGACAACTTTGGTGACACACGGGAAGAAACATGCTGGGTTCTTTCTATTTTTTTTTCCCCATCTGCCACCCATGGACCCACTAAACACAAGCAATTCCTTCCCAAATGTCACCTTCTAGAGTCTTTGCCATAAGGTCAAATAATGCTGATACAAAAGCCTCGTTGCCTCCTTCAGAGTGTCACACAGGACAGAAATTAAGGGGCGGGCAGGGTAGGCTGGATCCAAAATGTCTGCAGATTCAAGGAGGGCATGTAGGGGCCCCTTGCCTCAGCACCTGCCCTCAACAGACACCACCCAAAGCCACGCCTGCCACCTCCTTTTCTTCCTTGGCTGTGGCCCGGCCTCTGAAATAATTAGCAATTCTGCTCAACAAAACGCAGGCCCGATGGGATAATAAACTCCAACATCTGTCAGAAGAGCGAGCTCCTATGGAATTGCCAAGAGAAACATTTTTCTCCTCATTCAATTCACATTTAAATCGAAAACAACCCCTGCAAGTCTGCGCCAGGCCTGTGGCGCGGGGCTCCGGGAGCCCACAAGCTGTTCCTGGGCCTGCAAAGAGCCTCGGACGAGTGGCGATCACTCACTCAAATTAACAAATCATTTTATTTAGAAATAAAGAGAATTTGTAAGTGACGGATGGCTTCAGGGCCACTGAGGAGGAGGAAAAGCCAGCCACTGGTCCGGTTACCACACTAAGTAGGCAGGCAGCTCTATGTCCCCCTAGCAGAAAGGTTTTCTGGGGAACACAGAACATAGGAGCTAGAACTCCCTTTTCACTGCTGCCCAGTAAGACAGACAAGCTAGGAATCATGTTGCCATTTTAAGGGGGTACACTGAGGGCCATGGGTCCCTAGTTGTATTTGTTGGCCTAAAAAAGGACACAGGCATCAGAGGGTACCTAGCCAGGGCTGACTCTACCCCAAAAGGAGATTCCCAGGTCTGCAAGTCAACCTTCAGGCTGTAGGAGGTGCTATGCAGAAAGACCAGAAGTCCTTTGTGAGTCCAAGGTTGGATTTGGATATGGAAGAGCTTTGCCAGTAAGCTTATACTCCCTTACAGGGGCTCCAGAGACTTGAATTCCAGCCCCAGGGCTGCAGTTTGGCCACTTTTACAATGAAGAATATATACTTTGTGTATAACAACCTCTGAAGGCCAGCTACCAAATACCAAATAAATAAATCCTTGCCTTAGGGCTTTGCATGTCTCCATCCTACCTCACCTTAGGACTTGTGAAGTGCCTGTCTGTTAACATAGGGTCTCTCTTTCAGCTCTCACAAGACTTAACTTTTGTTGTTGTTGTTTTTGATTTTTAAGACAGGGTCTCTCTGTGTAACAGCCCTAGGTGTCCTGGAACTAGCTCTGTAGACCAGGCTGGCGTCAAACTCACAGAGATCCGCCTGCCTCTGCCTCCCAAGTGCTGGGATTAAAGGCGAGTGCCACCACCACCTGGCAAGGACTTAACTTTAAATGGGCACTGTGGGAGGCAGAGGTGTCGGGGCCCAGTAACTATTTCTTAGATGAACAAATGAATGGATGGATGTAAGACACGTGTAAGAAAGGGGATCCTGGATGTGTTTGCTGTGATACATTTTCATATCCTATCCTTCTTCATGGATCATCCCTTCTACTCGGAGCCTCATCCCTCTCATTTCTCTCTAGTCACTACCTAGGCCTCTTCAGCGTAGTCCCCCTCATTTTGTACCCCTGTCACTCGATGGCTATAGCCCACCAATACCTCCACCCCCACCCCAGGGTTGGAGATTGAACACAGAACCTCATACATGCTTGCCACACCCTTCACCACTGTGCTACAGCCCCAGCCTCGGGCCAGATTTTCTCAAGTCAGCCGGGACCTGGTTCCTCTTCGTCCTTCCTTGGGCCATGGCTGGGCCTTGTGAGGTTGAGGGCATGGCCCTCCTGGGAGAGCTTCCTGGCTGGAAATACCATGAGCTATTAAAACAAATCTACAAGGCAGAGGGGATTGTGGAGGACAAGAAGGCAAGATGGGGCTAAAGGGATGTAGTGTAAGAGAAGAGATGTCTAGCAAGGCAGCAGGAACGCTGGGGCTGACCGTGGGACCTATGAAAATGGAGACCGCAGGCACCGGCTTTATTTGAATGCCTGTGTGGTGCCCAAGGTGCCTTGAAGGGGCACAGCAGTGCCTTTTCTCACCTCTCCGGCTCTCTGGACTTTCCCAGCATGCTTGGAGGATTAATAAATGAGTGGAGCTTGGCATGATGGGGCTCAGGGAAGACTGAAATATCCTACAATGGGAGGAAGAACACTGCCATCCTTGGTTTGGGAATTACTGGGCCCCCACAGAGGGTCAAGGAGATGGTAGGGCTGCAAGGGGCAAGGCCAGAGGACGGACACACAGGCTCCTTCCCTAAGACTGTCATCCCTCGAGCTGCAGCATACCTATAAAAGACAGCAGGCACTGCTGGGCTCGGCAGGACTGGACCACCAGTGCAGAAACACAGTCAGTGCTCAACAAGTCTTCCAGAGTGACCTCTGCCTTCCTCAAGAGGATGCCAGGGTTCTGATGCCTGGCCTCAGGCCTGGCCCGAGGTTCAGGGCTCCTATTGCCCTCTGTCATCTTTCCCTGCACTTACCTCTTCCTGCACAATCCCTTCTGTGTGCCCTCCCTACTTTCTTTTTCTTCAGTGTGTGTGTGTTCGTGTGTGTGTGTGTGTGTGTGTGTGTGTGTGTGTGTGTGTGTGTGCGTGCGCATGTGGTGTATGTGTGTGGTGTATGTGTGTGGTGTGTGGTGTGAGTGTGTTTGTATGTATGTGTGGTGTGTGTATGTGGTGATGTGTGTGTGTATGTGTGTGGTGTGTGTGTGTGTGTATGTGGTGTGGTATGTATGTGTGTGTTTGTATGTATGTGTGGTGTGTGTATGTGGTGGTGTGTGTGTGTATGTGTGTATGTGTGTGGTGTGTGTGGTGTGTGTGGTATGTATGTGTATGTGGTATGGTGTGTGTGTGGTATATATGTGTGATATGTGTATGTGTGTGTGTGTGTGGTGTGTGATGTGTGTGTGTGGTGTGTGATATGTGATGTGTGTGTGTGTGTGTGTGTGTGGTGGTGGTGTGTGTGTGTGGTGTGTGCTGTGTGGTGTGTGGTGGTGGTGGTGGTGTGTGATGTGTGTGTGTGTGGTGTGTGATGTGTATGTGGTATGTGCTGAGTGGTGTTGGTGGTGGTAGTGGTGTGTGTGTGTGTGTGTGTGGTGTGTGCTGTGTGTGTGGTGTGTGATGTGTGTGTGTGGTGTGTGATGTGTGTGTGGTATGTGCTGTGTGGTGTGTGGTGTGTGATGTGTGTGTGTGTGGTGTGTGTGTGTGTGTGTGTGTGTGTGTGTGTGGTGTGTGTGCATGTCTCATTCTGGCTCCACAGGGCTGACACTTCCATCACAGGTGTCTCCTGGCTGTTTCTATTGCCATTGCTTCAGGCTGGAGCAGGAGAGGGAGGTGGAGGGAAGGGATGGCCTAGAGACATGCAGTCCTTTGGTAATGCCTCTGTTTCTCTAAGGCTGGGGCCTGCCTGGCTTAAATTCTGAATTTCTAGGTATACAGGGGCTTACATGGGGATGGCCTCTGCCTTGAGGGCAGGGAAATATAACCTACTGGGAGCATCTCAGGGTAATACATGGATATCCCTGGGAAATTCTGTGAGTTTGTGACATGCTGTGGAGGTTTGGAGGAGTACTAGAGATATGGGTGGTGGAGACTCAATTCTATTTCCTGGGCTAGGGAGAGCTTTTGGAAGAGTATCTATACTCAAATTCTCTAGAGATTCAGCCCAGGAACAGCCTAGGGTTCAGCAAGCACAATCATGGTTTGACCCAACAGAGAACTCTGAAACAATTCTGATTGTGAAGCAGGGAGCTGGAGATGTGGTGGCATCTGTCTTCAGGGTTGGTGTAGACTGACAGGTCACTTGCCTGGGAGAGAGAGCTGGACTAGCCCCCTCCAGTCCTATAATTACAGATTCTGATTTGGTTCCCTGAGGTCAAGGACCTGTATCTCCAGCATCCCTCGGGCCTTGATCTTGTGAGCCAAGATCTGACAATGTGCCCCTGAGCTCTGAGTTGGGAATTTGACATGTGATGCTTCAGTGACCTAATTGGTGACCTTGAGGCCCATGATACCAGTCCTGGGCTGTAACTTCCTTGGTAGGTACTCCCTTAGCTTGCAACCCATGGACTCATATTTGACCCTGAGGCCACAGCTAACAGCTAACAGCACCCTCACAGAGAAGCAGGAAGTCCTGGATTGTTTAATGGGCACATGCTGAGCGACTATGCAGGATGTAGGGGTGACACACACAAGGCCCCCAGAAGCTCAACTTTGAACATGATATCCAGGTCCTTGGAAATCCTTCCCCTGGCATAGCCGGGAAGCCACAGAGTGGCATATCCTCCTTAGAGCTAGGGGCTGGTTCCCAGGATCCTCTATTGAGACCCAGACAGGCTTGACCTCCATTCCTTGCCTTCACCCATCCTGCCTTCTAAGAGGAAAATCACAGGGAAGTAACCCTTGAAGGGAGAAAGGAGAATGTTTTTTAATTAAAAGTTTAAGAGAATTCACATCCCGAGGGAATCTCAGCAAGAAAAGGCGGGGACACAAGGGGCGGGGGAGCAGAAAAGTAGGCCACACTGACTAAGGCTCCGAGAGCCCAGTTCTTCCAGTTGCTTCCTGCGATGCACAGGATGGGCAGGCTGGGCCCTGTGCAATGCAGCCTTAGTTCTCCAGTGGCAGAATGGGGATACGGGGCTCAGCTCTGATGGCCAGCCTGGGAGCATTCTGAGTAAGAGCTTAAAGCCGGGCATGGCAGCACGCATTAACAATACTAACACTCAGGAGACTGAAGCAGAAAGAACGTCACTTGGAGGCCAGCCTGGGCTACCTATAAGACCCTGTTTTAAAACAGAATCAACACAAAATCAACCAACCAATTGGCTTAAACTAGGGACTGCTCCCTCTGCTTAGCCCCAGGAAAATGAGGCATGAGGCTGTGGAGCTCTGCGTGTACCTTGTCTACAGTCAGTGGCTTCAAGGGGCCCCTGCCTCGGGGCTCATCTATCACCTCTGCCTACTCATGTCCAGCTTGTCTCCTACACACTTGACCATCACATGCTGGCTTGTGGGTAGCAACACCACCATGTATTTTACCAGTCAGCCCTGTGATTGGGCAATGCTTGGGTGTGAATAAAATGGGTGGAGATTCTTGGGATATTCTTGAGGTCTGTGCAGTTCCTTCCTCCTGGCCTAGGGAGGGCTCTGACATCCTCAGGCCTAACCCACTGGTTTGCTTCTACTTATCAGGCCGGGGCTGGGATGTATTAAGGGGGTCACTGCTTGTGGGGTCCTATGTGGAGGAAATGGGAGCCAAAGCTAACCTATGAGATGTCCCTACACCCAGAAGTTTCTCTCTCTACCCTTTCCACCCTTTACTGGGAGAGGAAAAAGGGGAAATATGACAGATGCAATAGTTTGCAAAATAAACTAATTACACGGTAGTCACACAGGGAGATGAGATTAGAAGAGGAATATTTGATAAAAGGAGCCCGGGTATGCACTTGAGTGGCAGGAAAAGGCCAGTGTTATTTGGAGATTGTGGAACTTGGTACTCCTGCTGATACTTGGAGAATGGGGGTAGTGGTCCCCTGAATTGGACCATAGCCACAAGTCTGGGTTGTCACTATCGTCATAGACTGTGGCTTACCTGTTGGCCCCAACTCTCCCAAGTGGCTGGGTCCCTGGAGCCTGTCTAAAAGCCGGCTAGAAGCAGGACCCTGAGGTCCCCAGCTCTGGGAGAAAGGCCTTCAGGCTATAAACTCAGTAGATGGCCCTGCTAAACTTCAGGCAGGATGCAGTGTAACCGCTGCAAAGTTACCCAAGACCCTGGGGCTTGAGAGAGGCCAGGCTTTCAGCAGCCCTTGCCTGTAAGCATCCTACTGTTGTACCCCACAAGCTCCAGGCTTGCCTCCTGATGAGGAGGAAAGTGGCCATCCGAGGGAGGTGGGTGGGGGAAAGGCAGCAAGTGGGGCCAACTTCCTGACAATCCCTTTGGATCCTGGGGGCTCGGCTTCACTCTGCAGCCCACTCCCTTTCAGCGTCTCCTGCCTCATACGTGTGAGCTCCGGGAAGTGTCTGGACTCCCACCTCCTTACCCCACTGCCATCAACCCACTCTTGCCGCCTCTCTTGAGTCTGAGGTCCCTCCAACTCTCCCGCTTGAGGCTGCAGGCCTTCAGCCCCTCTCTTGACACCCACGATGGCCTCTCCTTTCCCCTCAGTAGCCCTACGTCCTGTGTTGGAGACTGTACGGGACCACTTCAGAGCTCAGGCATCTAGCTCCGCCCCCTCTTCCTTTCCTCTTTCAGAATGCTTTCCCTGCTCGCTGAGGGGCAAACTAGCTCCTTTCCTCTAGCCTTAGCCTCAGTGACACTTTTTCTGTGTTTCCAAGCATCCCCAAGTGAAGCAGGAAGATCAGCCTTGTCAGGTCCCATCCGAGTCTACCCTCCAGAAGCCTCTCCTCCAGGAGTTTCCACATCCACAGAGGGCATCACTCAGTAAACCTACCGTGTGGACCCTTAGCACCCACCTCACAGGTAAGGCAACCAAGCAATGAACCTGCTAGCAGGATGTCCTGAAACTGGCATGACAGTGGTGGCTGGGACCTCACCTGGCTCTTCACCCAGGTGCCTTGTCCCACCCTGGAGGACTGTTCCCAGTCAGTCACTCTTTAAGGCCCATCTCTGGAAAGCCTTCTCCTTTACCACTCTCTGGTCCTCTGTTCCCATCTGTTTTTGAGAGCCAGCATCTGCGTCTCCCCAGTGCAGTGGCTCATCCCACTTTCTCAGGCTTATACAGCTCCTGTATGGACATCAGTTTCCCTGGTTCATGGCCTCCTGGGGTCATGCAGTCTCTGTCCCTTGCCTTGTTTCTCCTTACTGCCTGTCTATTCATCTGATCACCTGCCTAGGCCTCTTTTAGGCTGTTGGACCTGGTGACTGGGGACACACAGGAGGAGGGGACCTGGGGTTATGGGAGGTCAGGGGGACCCTGAACAAAGGGCTGGGGAACCTTGTAATTAGCCCCAAAGCCTTGAAGACTGCCTCTGCCTAGAAGTCCTGAGCTGTGTGTGTGGGACTGGCTTTCCCTGGTTCCAGTTGTCTGCCTCATCATACTCGGCATTCCTGTGGACAAATGTATAGGCTGTAGCTGAGGAGCTATATCCAACAGTTCACTGACCCTGATCCTGCCACGTAAGGGCTGAACCCCAGGTCCCCAGGTGCCTGGAGCCTCATGTCTTCAGCTATCTCCATAGCTGGGCTCCAGCTGGTGTTCACACAGCAAATATGGACGACTCCATTCACTGAGGAACAGAGTGGGAAAACATGGGGAGGCTGGAACAAAGGGCCAGCGACCATGCCCAATCTCCCAAACACCAGTTCCATGGCTTGGGCCAGAAGTAGGAAGCTCCTCGTGTGTAGCCTTGACATTGGGAGCCATGGAGGTGCAAGTCGGGAATAGGGTTCCTTGTCAAGTCCCCAGAAGAGGGAGGGGCCGGAGGTCTACTTCTGGTCTCTGACTTCTGTGTCCCTTCTACGCTCTTCCTCCTGCACCCGCTCCTTCCCTGGTTAAATCCTCCTCTTCTCAGGTCCCTTAGGCTTAGCCCCAAATTCCATACTTTGTGCCATGGATCACAGCACTGTCGCCTCGAGCAGACTGTACTTCCTTAGGTCCCTGTCTTCTCACTTCCTCAGTGTCATGTCTACACCCTGAGGTCAATGACACCAGTGCTTTCTCCCATAGCCACCTACTGTCCCCATGGAGGGGCTGCCTATTGCATAGCTTTAAGCTCAGAAAACTGGTAATCTGCTCCTAGAGCACGCTTGGAGAGATCCATGCTTGAGGATGTGCATTACGCATTCCAGACATCAGACGGTGAGTTCTGTCCCTAGCTTCACCCCTGCCACATCGTCTCTTCCCTGCAGTGGAAACTGAGGCACCGGCTGCACCTTCTGCTCATGCTCCTTACCAGGCCAGTCTGACTAGACATTGCTGAGATAGCTTTTCTTTTTGCCTTTGACAATCCCTCCTGTCTTCTAAGACTGGGCTTAAATCGCCACCTCCTCCAGGCTGTCATCCTAGGCTTCTCAGCTCCATGGTGACTAATCTGCACAGGGACACCCCATAGGTTATTGTCTGTCTCCTTGAAATCTGGGTCCTAGAGGGTCAGGATCAGCCTGGCTGGCACACTCACACACAAGGATTTCAGAACAAGGGCCACATGCTATTAAAACTCAATTAAATTTCTCACTTCTACGATCTTAAATTAGTCTGATTTGTCCCTGTGGCACCTGTAGGTCCTTTTCCTCTGTCTCCTAGGAGCTCTCCATTTTCCAGCTAGGACTCCCTACCCCCACCAGTCCCAAAAGAGTAGGCACAAGTAGAGGGGACTCTTTCCTGAGTGTAGGCCTTGTCTGGGGAGTGGAGTTCAGTGCTCCTTGGGCTCAGGAATCATTTCCTCCATCTAGCTGGCCCTGCCCCTGAGTCAAAGCAATGTTGCTTCCTGGCCTAATACATTCAAGCTCTCAGCCCCTTGCCTCAAACCTTCTACCACTGGGAAAACTCAGCTACAGCATGTGCGTTTCCTCTCCCAGACCTTAAGGATGTTGCACCCCAATCACCATCCCTTGGTGATTAGCAGATGCTGGGGGATGGCTGTGGCTCTTCCTGGCCCCTTTCTCTGGAGATACCAGGTGAAGAGCCTACCACACAAGGACAATTTGAGACTAGAGGAGACCAGCTCCAAATAGACAATCTGGCATTTCTAGAGGCTGGGCAGGTAAAGGTGACGGAATGATGAGACCCTGGGATCCTTTGGCTATGGCCCAGCTACACTGTACCTGTATGGTCCCTGCAACGCCCCAGGAGACTAGCTCTTGGCCCCCCAGCACAGCCTGGAGTCCTCCAGAGTATCTCCAGGACCTTCTGGCCATCCCACCAGGATGCAGGTAGGAGAGGAGGGCTCCACACTCATGTCCACTGGGAACTGGAACAGTGTGTCTTTCTCTTGCTCATGCTGACTGACTTCAAGGACAAGGATGATTGGGTGTGTGGAGAGCGATCACCAACTTCTACACACATTCAGGCCACCTCCTCTGAGGACCCTTCCCTGACCTCCGTCCCTAAATGGTGGCTTAGGAGGAAGCTCACTGCTACCTGGGCTTCACCACCCCTGCCCCACCCTTCTTCCTTCTGGCCACACACATGGAAGGTGTTCGATAGATGCCCATCACCATCCAAGGCATCCTTGTCCCCAGGGGCCCCCAGCTAGCTCCTCTGGGTGGCACCTTGCCAGGAAGCAGCACTGTTTGGGTGAGGGGAGAATAATCAGCTGTAAACGCCGCAATCAGGGAGAAAAGGCTGCTCAGGCCCTTGGCGCCCACGCGTGCGCCTAATTGGCTCCACGTGTCTGCAGATCCTTTCAAGAGCGGGAAAGTGGAAGGGTCAAGATCTCTTAATGTTCGTAATGGAAGGGAGGCAGAAGCCACTGCCAGCCCCACATAAACACCTTTTAATTGCTCAGAGAAGGGTGGGCGGAGGCAACGGTGCTACAGACTCCCTTGCCTGTCAGCCCCCCATTACTGTGCCTATTTGAGCTTCTCGGAACTGGAGCCCGCCCGATCCCAGAAGCTGAGCCCCAGCAGACCATGGTCCAGCATCTGTTCCACAAATGCTTACAAAGCTCCTACTGCAGGTCAGAGCTTGGTAGATGACTCATGGCCTGGATTTCCCAGGACCAACCTATTTGTCGAACCTTCATCAATGAATGCAACCACAGACCCAGCCGAACTGGCCTCCAGCTGCCTCAGTACCCAACCATTCTCCTTGCTGCCTCTTCCAGGCAGCCTTCCCTATTGCCCCTTTGAAGAAAGGAGTCTTTCTGAGGCTGTCCTGTTCCATTTGCACGTCTCTCACTGCTCGAGGGACTTCTACTCACTATTGTCCCACGGCTTGTGCCATCTGACCAGGAAACACGAGGCTGTACGTGGAGACACAATTGCTAGAGTGGTGTGCTACTGGCATCTAGTGGGTAGAGAGAAAGGATGCTCTCGTGCTCGGAGCAGGCCCCGCCCCACAGGGTCCAGTTCAAAGCACCCCTGGTACTGCGCAGAACGGGGAGGAACCTTCCTGTCCCGACAGAGAACAGCCTGTCCTCAGGCCCCTGGCCTCTACCTCCTGCCCCCTTGAACACCCAGCTCAGAGCTCCATTCCTGAACAGACCCGGGCCGCACTGCCAATATGCATCAGCTAATTGGGTTAAGTGGCCATTAGCAGCAAAAGCAGGGCCACTGCGCTCAGAAGGGTTTTTAATTCTACTCTTTAAATGATGCTAATTCCCCAGAGGTCACTGACGGTGGGGGTGCTGCCCACTGGAACCCCCAGATCCAAGACTAGGGCTGCACTTCCCCCTGCCCCTCCCATGTGAACTTTGTGGGGGGCCTTTGGGAGGGACACACACTGTCTAAGAAAGAAACTGAGGGGACAGGGCTTTGTCCAAGGTCACTAGGTCATCACACATCAAGGTCCTGTCCTGTAGACGACTGATCCCACATGGTCATACTGGTGGCACATGTGAAAGTGCTCAGTTTGCATGGCCTGAGTTTCCAGGTTCTGGAGTCCCAGCCAGGCTCTACCACTGCCCAAGCTTGTCTAAGATGGGAGGCAAAAGGGCTTCCTGGAGCAGGCTGCCAGTTTCCACACTGCTGTGTACAGTATGTGCTTAGGTCTTGGTGCCATGTCCTGGGTGCCCTGGCCCTGGCATCCCCATTCTCTGGCAGTCCGTTCACTAAGCCGGTGTGCCCTTAGCCTTGCCTGTGGTATTATCTCTTACCTTACCCAAGACCTCTCCTCTGAGCCACACAGCCAAGGTGCCAGGGATGGGTGGCAAGCAACACAGCCTTCAAGGACACTGTCCTTCATGGAGCTGTGAAACTAGAGGCACTGGGCAGGGAGGGTGCCCATGCCCTGAGTTGTATTTATGTTTCTGAGACATGGCCTCTTGATGTTGACAGGTGGTTTCGAACTCTTGAACTCAAGCAACCTCTTACCTTAGCCTCCTGAGTAACTGGCACTACAGGCACAGAGAAGGAAGCTGGGGACTGAGATGGATGGTCTTGGCATCTGAAGGTAGGAACATGACCAATGCCCTAGGAACATGGCCTATTCTTCCCTCATGCCCTCCAGCAACAGCACGGGGATTAGTAAGTACATGGTTGGCCGTAAGTGAACACTGGTAACAACACGGAGGGGGAAACATAACAATGAATAAATGACCTTTCCGAGAAGGGGCTGTGTGCCAGGTGCTCAGTAGAGAGGGGATGGTGGCATGACAGTCGCGCTTCAAATCTGCCCAAGTTCTCATGGTGCACAATAGGAGCTCAGACACCTTCTCATCCCTTCTGGGGCTCAAGTCCCTAAAACGCCCTGGCTCAAAGGCCTCATCTCCTTCGGCAGTTGAAGTTTCAAGGCAGGGTTCCCTTCCTGTGTCCAAAGCAGAGAGACCTGCATGGTCCCTGAATCTGGGAACACTGCTTGCTCGTGCTTCCAAGGCCCTGAGCTGGCCGGCTTCCATCTGATGGACCCTGACTGGACAATAGTGAACTTGTGGTCCTGTGGTGCTCAGTCCCCTCTTTGCAAGCCCCAAATTAAGATTCAAGACCGGATCAAGTGTTTTAATTGGATTACTGGATGGGGTCCAGGGAAGGAGGAACGATGGAATGGGGGATGGGGGTCAAGACCCCCCCCAAGCCCCTCCCCTCGTTTGCACTCAGGCTGCACACAAATGTGGGAAAGAAGAAAAGGAGTAGAACTCGATTAAAAGCAAATTTAAAGCATAACAAAGTTCAAAGCTTACTTTGAACAATTGGAACCAAGGGGTAGGCAGTCCTGTCCTCTGGGGATGCAGAGTGAGCTTGAAATCAGACTGCAACAGAAGGAGGTGCTCGGATGGCAAGGGTTGTAGCCTTAGAGCATGCCTCGGGACTGTGGGGAGCCACAGGCCAGGATCCAAGCCAGCAAGACCCGTGTTTTAATTCTGGTTCTCTTGCATCCTGTCCAGACACCTCCAGGCCTCAGTGTCCCCTCTGTGAGAGGAAGAGGCAAAGTCTTCCTTTTGGGGTTGCTATGAGAATGACTTGTGATACACTGACGGTGTATCACAAGTATCACACTGATGTATCACAGTGATGTATCATCACTGATGTATCATCAGTGTATCACACTGATGGCGGTGCTTTTCCCATCACCCTTCCACTGAAGATCCCTTTGTTTTGGGCCCTGACTGTGTACTGGGGAATAGGCTGATGCTGCCAGCTCAGTGAAAGAAGGCAGATATCTGTCTCTCAGGCAGGGATGAGCATGTGGGGTACACGATGAGAGTTGGACTAAGACTCCAAGCCTGTGGTCATGCCCCAGCCCCCCTGGGGTTAGTGTTGGGTTTTTCCTATAGTGTTGGGTTCAGGGGAGTAGGGAACAACTCAGGACTATGGATTCTGAGGAGGATGATGGGGCCTGCATTCTGGGTTGCTTTCATTGCTACCATTCAGCACAGCCTCACCAAGGCAACCCATGCTGAAATCTGCGAGCGATGCCCCCAAAGACATGAACATGACCCTTCCCACACATACCTCATGTCAGCACTAATTTGGCTGGCAAGCCAGGTATGGTGGTTTATGTTTGTAACCCCAGGTCAGGAGGCATGGGAAAGAAGATTAGAAGTATGAGGCCAGCCTGGGCTACATACTTAAACCTTATCTTAAAAAAAAAAAAAAGTTTGAGCAAGACAGCCACATTCTTCAAATTGGGAGGGGGCAGGAAAACTAGGAAGCAGTGTGCAAACTGAGGGTCTGGAGTGAGGGAGGGGCAAGGAGTCAGAATAAGATAAAAAGGGACACATTCGGAAGAGACAGTGGGTTAGGTGTGACATGCTAGCTGAGTAGGTGAGCACATGGTTGAATATTAATAGGGAGAGACCTTTGACCCCTACAGCTGAAAACTGGCTTTGCCCCTTCTGTGGAAGCCCGTCTGTGACCAGGATATCCCGAAAATCAGGTGAGACTAGGTTGTTTAGGCACAACTCTGGGCTTGCTGGGCTCGTAATTGTTGGGTGATCCTTAGAACCCGTTTTCCTTCCAATTAGAAGGCCAGCCTAACCCTCTTCTGTGTACTTAAGTTACACCAGGCAGGGTCTTGTGAGGGACAGTGGGGTCCAGCTACTGGAAAGGGCTTCCTTCTTTATTGGGGTCTAGATATGGAGAATCTAGTTCCCTTGACTTGACTCTGGCCATAGTCGTGGATGGATGTGCTAATTTTTAAAAAATTGCTTTATTGAGATGTAATTGACATAGCAAATTTAGTCACATTAAACATGCATTTCAGTGGTTCTTAGTATAATTAGAGTCGTGCAACTACCACCATAATCTAAATTTAGAATATTTTCATCACCACCAAAAAGAGACCCTGTATTCACCAGCCCTTCTCCTCCCTACTGGCCCTTGGCAACCAGTAAGCCAGCATTTCATGTCTATGGATTTCATGGAAATAGGATCACACATGAGGCCTTTGTTACTGGTTTCTTTCACGTGGCATGATGCGTTTCAGTTCATCCATGTCGTAGGGCACATAAAGACTTCTTCCTTTTTTCTTTTCCTTTCTTTCTTTCTTTCTTTCTTTTTCTTTTTCTTTTTCTTTTTTTTAAGCAGATGTTGCTATCTTCTACAATGGTGCCGCTTATCTAGGGTCAGAATGGATGATTCCTGCCCATTTATGAATGACTTTGTAGCTCCTGAGGGCCCCTTCCCACCGCTGTCCTTGGAGTGAGCAGGGGTCTGGTTGCTTTGTCAGGCTAGCCTGGCAGGTCTTACCACTTATGGAAACCCAGCGCCTGCCTGAGAGCCGCAGCCTCTCTGAGTATAAATTGGGAGACTGAGGGCCAGAGCAGGCAGAGAAATATTTAAGATCTGGGCAGAGCAGGGTCCCCACCTTCCCCATCTGTGGCTGCCTCTGTGCTATCCCCTCCCTACCGGTCCCGTAGCCCACCGAGGGGCATACAAGTCACTGTTCTGACCCAGTACTCCCTTCCCCACCTACAGACAAACCAGGAGATGAGAGGAATGAGAACAGTCCAAGGCCCTGCAGGAGGGAGAGGCAGGGCTGCCTAGGTCTGCCAGGCCACCTCACATGCAGCCAAACCCAGTTACAACTGCCATGGCTGCATATAACCCTGCCCAAATTCAGGGGTCCAAGTGCTCTGTGACAATGAGGGTTGGAGCACCGTCTCCAGTCAAGGCCACTGCACCTAGCCTTCCCTTAATGTCCTCATGTTCCCAATACACTGGCCTACCTTCAGAGCCTGCACCTTCCTGTCCAGCAGGCTCTCAATGTCCCCTGCCACCTTCTCCACCAATTTCTGTGGTTCATTTTCCTGTACTTCAAACAGGTTCCGATTGTCCTTGTAGATCTAGAAGGAAGCAGAGGTTAAGGGTGAGGCCAGAGTGATCCAAGCTCCCACACCACTGCCTTACATACTGTTACTGCATGCGCAGCTCAGTTCAGCCCCTATAGGACCCTGGCTTTGGCCCTATCAAGCACAGAGTGCTTGCATCTTGGATGAAGGTATAGTGTAAGCTAGTTGGTAGCCAGTGTTGGTAGTTGATGGGTCCAACTTTGCCTTATCTGAGCCCCAGGGATCCCCTTTCAGGGGCCATGAATTGTATCCACTGTCGATTCAAAGTGGCGATGAGCAGCAGAGGGGATGGATAGGCTGGGTGGGAAGCAAGAGGCGGGGTATGTGGTGAGGGAGATGGAGCTAAAAAGCATGTGTCAATAACCACAGCCCAACAAGATGGTCTCATACCCACACATGTACATACATGTACATATCCACAAATGAATCTTTTGCGTGTGTATAGGCATAACTGATACTCCACACAGCCTCAGGAAATGTGATGCTTCTGTGGATGCTGCCCTAGGCCATTTGCAGAAATTATGGAGAGTTCTAGGAGCCCCTTGGAGGATCCTTTGCCATTCAAGGCACAGAAAATTAAGGGAGACCAGGTAGGAAGGATTAATCTGCCCATTTCCCCTCCTTAGGAGGTGGAGTCTGAGTACACATGCGTGTAAATCGATGGTTAGTATGTGACATGGCTTGACACTGCTATCTGTGCACATGTCAGGGTGTGGGCTTTGGAGTGGGTGAGGCTAGGTCCTCTAGATACAGCCTGGGAGCTTGTATGCGAGTCTCAGAGACAGATTTCTACAGGCGTCTTTGTTTAGGCTTGTGTGTGTGTGTGTGTGTGTGTGTGTGTATGTGTGTGTGTGTGTGTCTCCAAGCCTGACCCAGTCCTGACAAATTCCAGGAAGTTTGTACCCCAGGTTGACTCCTTCATCACTAGAGGTCATAGGCCTGGCTACCATGACAGAGACTTGCCACCAGGCTGAGTAGAAGTGGGGGCATGTGGAGACAGAAAGGACTGGCAGTGGGAGAAATAAGGAGGTGACAGAAGCATCCAATGAGAGACAGGCAGACAGGGTATGATAAGGTTGGAGAATGGCAGAAGAGGTGCAGAGATAAGGACTCTGTCATCTGACAAGCGGATGGGCTGGGGGCTGGGGACTTCAGTCTTTGCTGCCTTCCCAGTGCCTGGCAGTCCAAGGGTTAAAGCAATATACAAAGCAGGCTCAGGCAATCTTCTCCTCCTTCTGCCATCCCCCATCCCTCTCCGCTTCTCTTTTCTTTTTGTCCTTCTCTTAGAACAAAATAATCTGTGGTGATGTCGCTCCTTCCTACAGAGCTGTGGCAATTAGGGGGTGAGTGGCAGAGCCTGTCTGTACAGCCAGAGAGGACTGAGGATCTGAGTGGACACCAGGTCAGGTTGTTCCATAGAGTTCATGTTCAGCCTCTGGACCAAGGTCCTCAGATGGTCCTCAGTGATGGAGGCAAAGGAAAGGAAGAATCAGAACCCAAGGGTTGCAGAGAAATGCAGGGAGCCAGCATCCTACATTAGGGAAACCAAGAGTCAGACAGAAGAATGCAATCCTGGACGTAGGACTGAGTGGCAAAGCCAGGCTCCATATCTTCTCTGACCCATCCTCCTCAGGTCCGGAGGTTTAACAACAACAACACCCCCCACCCTGCCTTGAACCATACATAGTCTGTGTAGCAACCATGATCTGGGCTACACAGTTGAAGCAGCAACCGGTCTATTTGTGCCAGCAGGGGGCGCAGCTGCCTGGCTTCATCAGGGCCAAGGGATGAAGTTCCCTTACATTAAATTCGCTTGTCAAGGTCATTCCCAGGCTCTGAGGCTGATCCATGCTGATTTCCTGACATGTCTCCTGGAAACATCTGGAACCCCTTTCCCAAGCTTATAATACATTTGAATCCTACGTGGCTACTGAGTTGGGGCCAGCAGTGGGAAGAGATCTGGTATCAGGGCTATACCTCAGGGTTCCAACAGGTGACACAAAGCTTGGAGGCTGAGGTTGTTCTAAAAGTCTCTGGAAGTTGGTATTTGATGTATCTGTGAGAATGGGAGCCTTCCAAGCCGGACAGCAGCACAGTGCATGTCCTTGGAACCTGGTACTGTTGCCATCATGGCTTCTGTTTAAGGTCACCAAGGCTGCAGAAGTAATCTTAGCTCCCTCTCTGTCCCCACTCTTCTGCTAGATATGCCCTCTGAGAACTGTCTAAAGCCATCAGTATCATTCCTGAGTGTCCACCCTCCCTCTGAGTTTTGCCCAAGTCCCTCAAGTCCCTCCCTCAGCCACCCTGTCTTTTTCCCTAACACCTTCAGTCTCAGCCCTGAAGGTGATAACAGAGAAGCCCAGACACCAGGGAGCCACCGACAGAACACAGTGACAGCTAGCTCCTTTACTGCCCTCCCCAGGCACCATGTCTGTGTGCAAAGGATACTGAACAAAGGCATATGCCCAATTCTGTGTTCAAGAGCAGAGCTTTGGGACCTAGGTTTCATCCCTCCACCTCTGCCTGCAGTGATGTGAGCTCCCAGAGCCCGAATGCCTCTGCCAGGCCTTCATCCTGTTCTGCTTCTACTGAAGGACCTATGAAGGTGTCCTTCTGCTGGTCCCCCAGTGTCTGCATTTGAGGCCTCTCTAGACTATTGCTAGCAGACCTTGACCATGCTATCCCTGCCACTCTGTCTTCCCATGTGCTCTAAATCCTGCCAGAATGAGAAAATGGATTGTAACGGGTTTCTGGTGTAATATAGACAGAATCTAGTGGCTGTTCAAGCTGCCAGCCCAGCCAGCCCCCAATCCCAAATGAACCCCTGATAGGCAGCAGTTGCAGAATGGCTGATCTCTGGTGTCTCATACTTTCAACATTCTTTTGGACCTGTTCCAGCTGCTCTGTTCCCTGGAAGGGCCCTGAGCTCAGCCCCGAGCCCAAGGGAGATCCAAATGGCACAATTCAGCATGTGCCCTTCCCCAGGAGGTAAGTCATCTCTACACTGATTTGGGCCAGGAAGCTGCTTTCCAGAATGGACCCAGGAGGGAGCCTAGAGAAAGCACGGTGCTTGGCCCCTGCCAAGGGCTAGCTCCCCACCAACTCCAACCCCTACCCTTGGGACCAGCTGGGATGCAGGGCTCGGCCGTAGCAGGACCACATGCCTGCTGGTTTCCTTGGCCCAGAGAGTTATTTGGAAAAAACAAATAGTTCCCATAGCAATGCCACATCAGAGGTCCTCACCTTTAATCGGGAAGATGGCTGGAGGTGAATAGAGGGGCTAGTAGGCACCCAGGCTGCTGCAACTCTAAGCCATCCATGGTAGTGGGCAAGAGGCAGGGATTACATCCTACAGGGGATGGAAGGAAGCCGCTGGGAAGGGGAGGGAGACAGAGCCATGTAGGCACGTGGCAGAGGGAAAAGAGATAGTGGCAGAGGGCCAGAGGAACACAGACTTCAGGAGTGGCTAAGGCAGGAGGGACAATTTAGGAGGCTTATGGAGTCCCTCATTCTACATATCATGGACCTCTATCATGTTCTTCTAGTCACTATTTTTTAAAATGTGTTTGTATGACGTGCAAGTGTGTGCAGGTAGAGGTCAGAGGTCAACATCAGATGGCATCTTCAATTGTTCTCTGCCTTATTTGGGGGAAGGGCACTCACTGAATCTGGACCTCATTGATCTGGCTAGATGGGCTAACCAGCAAGCCCCAGGGCTCTTCTGGTCTCTACAGTGTTTCCCGTGTTTACAAAGGTGTTAGAGTGTAACCTCAGGTCCTCATGTGGCAGCAGGCTTTTTACCAAGGGAGCCATCTTCCCAGTCCCTACCTGTAGTCGCAGGGCAGGAGGAATGCCTTTTCCCCTTTCGGATACTCATACTATCTCAGTGATCCCTTTAGGGGCCCCAAACCCTCTGCCCAGCCTCCTGCTTCCTGGGGGGGAGGGAGCAGAGAGACTGTGGGTGCCTGCAGAACAGCGACCTTGGATGGGAAACTTGAACACTTGCAGGGCAGAAGGAGCCAGCCTCATCTGCAAACGCCAGGAACTTTAAAATAGCTATCACAAGAGGAAAAAGAACTCAGGACAAGTGGCATAGACAGACTTCATCAGAGGCATTTTACAAAGTCCCAGAAAGCCAGCAACAGTGGGGCCCAGACCTAAGCCAGGATGAGAAAGTTGAGAAGGGAGAGGGAGGAGGGAAAAGCTAGGGAAGGTGGGGAGGCCTCAGGGATAGTCCCATTGGCTAACCCCAGGGCTAGTGCTTTACACACTTGACCTCACTGATCCATGATGGCCCAGGAAGACGGTCCATCCTCATCACCCCCATTTAACGGGCAAAGGCACGGTGGGCTAGAGAGGTGAAGTCCCACAGCAGGGCTGGCATCTGAACAGGGTGGTCTGATCCAAAGCCCTTGCCTCAGGGTACTTTGCAGATCTGCATCTAACTTGAAGGTAAGACCTTTGAGAAAGAGGGCATTAGGGTTTGAAGGGATGAGCTGGGGGGTGTGAACAACCAGAAAGGAGCTCGGAAATGATGATTCCGAAGAGCTGGGGACAGTGGGAAGCCAGCCACTCCAGAAGGGAGGGGCAGAGGACTTGCAGAACCAGCTAGATCCTCTAACCAAGCACATAACCCTGGGAGTGAAAACAGGCACACTCTTGAGGCTTCTCTCCGCAGTGAGGGTGAACGGGCCCTAATCTCTGGAAAATTAAATCAGAAAGAAAATGGAACAAGAAAGATTTGATGCAAGCGTGCCTTGCTTCTGTTTGTCTCTTCAAAGGCCCAGGCTCAGCGTGGGGCCCAGCTAGGTGATCCAGCATCCTGGCCCCCATTCTGAAACCGGTAACCCTGGGTGAGCTGCTGTTCCCTAAACCCTCATTAACCACACCTCTTGGTATCTGCTCTTGTCTGACAAAAAACAACCAAGGTGGGTACCTTAAGTGCCCAATCTTTCATGCCACCAGGCTCCTAATTGGGAGGGTAACAAGCAACAACAGAGGGCAGACTAGACCTCCTAGGGAAGATGTTCTGGGGTCTGCTAGATGATGGGTGTTCACTGCTGGACTGGGCTGTGCTAGAGATTAGAGGAACCACAAATTAGGGTCATAGGTAGCTCAGGGCCAGCAAGGAGGTAAGAGGAGTGCAGGACAGGTAGTGACCAGTTCAAGACTCCTAAGCCTTGCAGTGTAGAGCCAGAGTGAGGCCCCCAGCCTCACTTCTGGTAGGCTGCTTAACCAGGCTCTCATCAGTAAGGATCATGACATACTACTAACCATCCTGGAAGATGGGAAGAGTGATGCAAGGAGTTCTTTCCCGTTTAAGCACCTAGGATATGGGTCTGGAGAGACAGCTCAGTGGTTAAGAGCACTGGCTGCTCTTCCAGAGAACTCAGGTTCAATTCTCAGCACCCACCTGGCAGCTCACAACAGTCTGCAATTCCAGTTCCAGAGGATCTGACACCCTCACTCAGACATACATACAGGCAAAACACCATCAAGAGAAATAAAAATTCAACACTCAGGATAGATCTGGCGCAGGCTGGGACTTAGAGGGTGTCCCGCATTAGGTACACAAAAACCCTAATGCAGGCTGTTCTGCATGGTTGTGTTTGTGATGGAGAACTCCCCAGGCAGCTTCACTTGCCATGGACAAAGGCAAGTGGCCACTGGAACCCTCAGGACACAGTGCTTGGGCACCAGTGAGTGCCCGGCAGTTCCAGGCTTTCTTACCTGCTCACATTTCATGGTCAGTCAGCTACATATGGTATATATGGTATATTGTCACAATAAGGGCTTGTATACTGTGACACGCTATTTGTCACACTGTTAATAATTTACCTTCATATTGAGTAGCAATTGCGGGGGGGGGGCTGTCTAGAGGGGATGGCCCACAGATGTAGCCAGGCCATTAACAATCCAGCCTCGCATGAGGCACAGGAGAGGACTTCTTCAGTAGGTGAGGGGCACGGCCCTCTTGGGTTGAGAGCACCACCCTTCTTGGCCCTGTCCTACCTGCACAGCCCACATTCCCGGGGGGCACGCCACATTTGTGACTTATGCTGCTTGAGCCTGGGCAAGGGAGAAGGGCCGGGTGGCTCCCTGGTTTGGGCCCTCAGAGGAAGCTTCTAAGAGCTTTAGAAGGCAGGCTTCCCCATTCCCTTCACAAAACTCAGGGAGGGGGGATAAAGTCCCCCCCAACCACCCCCAGCAACGCCTCCCTGTTTTTAAAGTTAAAGTTTAGTTGACTGTCATCCATTACTGCAATTAGTACATTATGTCTAATTATGCAATTAGTGTAAAAAGTGCACTTGCCGCTGAGAATGGGAAATTACGCTGCCTCGTTACGCTGTAAAATCCATGTCATAAAAAGGCTCAATCTCTTGTTTTTCAAAAGACACAAAACAATAAACCAAAAAAAATCTTCCCAGCCAGGCTGGGGCTAGTCTGAAACAACTTCCCCAAGGTAGCTCTAGAAAGGTCTCTCACCCTGTAAGTCCTGCCCTACATCCAAGCAGAGGAAGCAGAGACCATTCCTGGGTGTGGTCCTGCTCCTCGGAAATGTGGGTTTGGAAATGGATTTATTTGTTCAGTTTATTGTTTGGGCCAGGGTCCTTGCTACTTTGTAGCACACGGCCCTCTGCAGTCCCAGGCACTTATCACCACGTCTGCCCCACACTGACTTGAAAGCGAGTCTACTGAAGTCTGTATCTTATGTGGGAAGTCTTGGCTTTTCCGAAAGGAAAGTCCTTTCTCTAGGGTACCGTGAACAGAGGAACATATCCCCTCTCAGGAACATTAAAGGAACTTTCTCACATCCAGGATTCCCAAACCCTGGAAGCAGTGCTTAGGTGAGTAACAAGTTCTCTGTCACAGGGACTACTGCCAGCCCAGCTGTCAAGACGGCTAAGGGATCACCTACGGTCACCCACAACAGTGCTTGGCTCCAGGCTGCCATAATTAGATAACAGTACTCCATGGCCTTATGCCTATGTGACACTCAGAGTATGACTAAATTTTCCCTACATCCTGGCTTTCTTACTACCGAGGGGATGTTCTGAGAACAGGCAATGGATGAGAGACATTTGAAAAAGTATTTTTTATTTTATATGGATGCTGTTCTATTTGCATGTATGTCTGTGCGCCATGTGTGTTCCTGGTGCCCCCAGAGGCCAGAAGAGAGTGATTCCCTGGAACTAGCGTTGCAGATGGTTGTGCGTTGTCACGTGGGTGCTGGGAATTGAACCCAGGTCCTCTGAAAGACCACTGAGCTGTCTCTCCATCCCTAAGAGAGGAAACATGGTTGTCCTTACTTCAAAGATAGTAATCCCTCCTAAATGGCCCAGTCCACGAGAGCAGGGAGAATATACTTTAGTGTATTTCAGTAGACCTCCGCCTTAATCTCAGTGGAAGATGCGTCTCCCTGCCACCACCACTGCCTAGATCACACGTGTTCACAGAGTAGAAACCCTGAAACACACACTTCAGCATCCCCAGCACATGGGCTCGACAACAGAGCCACGCAGCTGCACCTGCTTGCAATGTGCATGGTTCTGTTTGGAGTGTGCTGAGATGCCAAGAACTTAGCTGGGGTGTAGGAGAAAGGGACCCCATTGGAGGGACACCTGTTGTTTAAACTCAGAGACAGGGGTCCCTGGACAGATGGAGTTTGGAGAGCAGGAAAACCAGCTCTGACCCAGGCCAGTCACATAGCCAACTGCCACGGAGACACTCAACACCCCTGTCTTCCACATTTGACTTGGGAAAGCATCAGTGATTCAAACCCGAGGTGAACTAAACTGCAGGCAAGAACCAGGGGCCCCTGCTCACACTCCCCTCCCTGAGCTGGGAGCTGCCGGCTGTCGAGGCAGCTGGGAGGGAAGCTGTGCCCAGCATACCAGCTGGCACGGGGGAGTGCAAGTAAACATACCCGCACTTTCCCAACTCATAGAAGTCGCGGGTGGCGGCCGGCTGGTGTGGGTGCCCATGTTTATGGGAAACAGATTGTTTGTGTCGGCATCTGCGGCCCCTTGCCACCCACCCTGGCTGCACTCTCTCCCATTGCCTCCCACCCAGTTGGCTCATATTTTCTTCCCATGGGAATTCTATCAGCCACACCACAGAAGGACAATGACAGTGATGATAAGGCCCTCTGTGCAGCCAGATAGGGCTTGGTATATAACCCCAGGCCCCTTAACAATCCCACAGCTACTATTCCCATTTTACTGCTGAAGAAATCGAGGAGCTGGGAGCCAGAGAAATTGTCTAGCAACTATGAAAGGATGCCTCTGTGACACAGGGCTTCTTAGAACTGTCATTCTTGCCAGGCCCTGGGTATATCGCCATTCTCAGGTCTGCCAGACAAGTGTTCTCTGTACACCCCCATTCACCTCTTTGAGTGGCCCTGCCCTAGCTTGTCTCTGGGTGAGGACTTTGCCCTCAGAGGAAGCAATCAGCTTTCTCTTCCACTGACAGACCTGGGGAGGGACTGGGCCTCATGACTGTCCCACTGTCTAGTCTCTTTAGTCCTTTCTCTTCTCTGCCTCATTCTTGAGGGGTTTAGACAATGGACTGGAGTAAGGTCTATGATCTCGCAGGAGAAGAGTGCTGGAAGGGGTCTGCTGGGCGGATTGGAAGGCGTCTGAGATCCACGATGGGCAGATGCTCAGTGTGGTCCTGGTAGGCTGGGGAGGCTTCTAATTATTTCATAGACCCAAGATGTGACCGTATCCAAAATGATGGCTCTGAGAAGCCCCCTGGCTATACAGATTTCACCAGAGATGTCTATTTCTCATTCCCTAAAACGAGCAGAAATTCACTCTGTAAACTCTCATGAGATGGGTTGGAGGCTTGGCCTGAAGCACCATTCTGGAGGCCAGAGAGCAAAGGACAGAACTTACTTCCTCTGCCTGCATGGCCTCCACTTTACTGCTTTAACCCAGCACGGGGGGTTTTGTGGCACAGGGGCTGGGGCAGGTCCCTCAGGGACTCCAGAGTGGTTAGAGTTGCTCTGAGAGTTCCCTAGTTAGGCTTCCTTTTTCATACTCCATCATAACTAGTTGACAAGGAGGGCTGGTTTGTCATCTTATAGGTGAAGAAACCGAGGTGCCATTTCAGTCAGAACCTGTACAAAGGTGAAATTTCCCATCTCTCATACCTATGCCCTAGAATGTTTAGACACATGAATTTGAATTCAGGCCCTACTCTTCATGAGCCACAACCCCGTCCCCTCAGCCTGGCTGTTCTGGGCAGTCCTACAAGATGGAAGATGATCATAATGGAGGGTACTGAGGGCGTCTTGTGGGGTCCCCTTCCAGGTTGCTTCCTGGGTACCTTCTTTGCACACGATGTCCTCCAAGGACCAATTTTCTGGTCTTAGAGGCTACTGTTTACTGTTAAGACTTGCTGCTCATGGCGCCACCAATTAATGACAGCATAACAGCCCAGATTGTGAGAGGGGATGCCAGGGCCCTTGGGCTGGCTGCTCTTGTGAAAACATGAGATCTTCACAGGATATGGTGGGACATAAAGGCAGAGATGGAGCCAAGCTTGGCTGCAGCCTCCCACACTGTGTCGAGACCCCTCCCGGGTAACGCCAATCCATTGTGCTTCCACCCGCATCTCCACAGACAGTTTCAAGCATACCTGTGGGGCCGGAGAGATTTCTAAGTGGTTAAGAGCATTTGCTGCTCTTGCAGAGGGCCCAGGTTCAATTCCTAGCACGCACATGGCAGCTCACAGCTGTCTGTAACTCCAGTTCCAAGAGATCCACTACTCTCTACTGACCCCTACAGGCATAAGGCATTCACAAGCTACACAGGCATTCATGGGAGCAAAACACCCACACCCACACCCACCCACCCACCCCCCCCCCACACACATAATTTAAAAAGCAAAGGGGGAAAGCACTGGCTTTGAGACTGCCACACACATTGACCTGTACCTCATTCACACCCAGCAGCCAGGAGGTGATGTATAGTTCCCACAAATATTTTCCACTTAGACTCATGTAGGATGCCTGTCACTGGCATCCCCAGGCCTGGGTAAGGCTCTATGGGTCTCCCATCCATACCTCAAGAGGTGTTCTGGAGCCACCTTAAAGCATGCAATGTTTTAAGCAGTGGAGCTTTGCAGCTTCTAGAGGGCTGGGCTACCTAACGGTCCCAGCCCTAACTCCAGCATATGGCTGGAGAGGCTCCTAGTGATGTGGGGACCCTGGTAGGAGTAAAGACATGGTATGGTCAACAGCGGCCTTTGATCCAGGTCCCAGGAGACACTGGGCATGTCCCCCGAGTCCTCGAAGCAGGCTGGTCACAAGGCCAGAGTCTGAGGCAGCGATACGGAGTGGGTACCAGTGCCGAGCTGGAGCTGCCCACTTGAAGGCACTAATGAAGGTGTGAGGAACGCTCAGGCCTGAGCCGCAGTGTTTACTTCCTCTGTCAGTATCTCCCAGCTCCATCTTAGCCCCTCCCCAGTTCTTCATTTTTCTTTCTTTCCTGCTCTCAGTTTATAGCTCTTCTTGAGTTTTATGTATCCTTGTAAGTGCCGTTACATCTTCCACAGAACAAGCTGAAAGCATAAACAAACAAAAAGGGTCCAGGCACTGGAGCCTTGTGCACACACACACCAAAAACGTGCTGAGGACAAGTACACATTGAGGGCATGTGTGCACTCAGGACATGCACACGCACTGAGGACAAATCCTAGAGGGGGCTCTCATCACGCATAGCCTCTCCTGACCTTCCATGGGAAAGCTCCCTACTTAGAACCTGAAAAATGCTGGTGGTCATCACTCAGGGATTTTCTGAGCTAGGGTCAGTGGACTGCAGACCCGGTTCTGACAGGTGTTTTAGGCAGGCTCTGACCCTCCTCTGTACCTCAGTCTCCCTTTATTTCACTGCTTGTGGAGAGGGAGAATGCCTGGCATCTGCTGGTCTAGGTTCCCTCTCTGTGAATGCAAGAACTCCAGCAACCACAGGAGCCAGAATTTACCTTCTGTGGGCCTGAGCAGTGTTTGCCATGCAAACCGACTGTACAAACAGAACTGGCAGCCTGACATGCTGGCAAACAGTGGCAGGCCCTTAGCCTGAATGGTCATGAACTTCTAAATATGTGTGCTGTTCTCAGGAGAACAGATGTTCTGCCTGAGTCCCCATTCCATGTGGGCTACCTCCTCACCCTGCTTTGGGAACCACTCAAAGGGACAATGGTTATTGCAGGAATACTGGCAGGGCAGAAACAAACCTCCATTCCAGCCATCACAAGGCCCTGCTTCATAGATGGATCAACTGAACACAGATAGTAATTGCCTCAATGACTATGAGGACTAACCCTGCATATAAACAGAGAACCTGGCCCAGACCCAGGCCTGTGTCCCCAGCAACTGGTCTTCAGGAAATCATTCAACTGTTGCTCCCCAGCCACAGGTCTTGGACCATTTGTCCCAGGGCTATGAAAGTCATGGGGACAGCTGTGTTCTGAGTTTGCAAATCCATCCTGTTTTGAACATACTATGGAGAATTTTTCCTCCGAGACCCCTGAATGAATGATCAATAGGAAGCCAACCTCCTCACATCCTGTTCATCTGCTGAGGCTCTCCATTTAGATCTATTCAGGGCGTCAGTTGAAGCCTTGGTCTGCTCAGTGGCTCCTCCCATGGGTCTCAGGAGAATGCGGCGTATGTTCTAGGGTAACACCTCCTCTGACCACACACACAGGTCGTGAGTTGTGCAGGTCTGTTTTCCCAGAGGAGAGGGATTGTGGTGGGGGAAAACCCATTCTTAGACAAGGCCAAATCAGAGCTTCCTGAGGGAACCTAGGGTCAGGAGGGACAGTTTTGCGCCTCTACCTCTTGGTAAGACCTGGAATGGGGCTGCCTGCCAGTGCAAATTCTTTGGGGACTTATGAGCTATCAGGCAGATGTGGGTGGGGCTAGAGGACTTAGTCTCCACACATGCTGTGACTTATCTGCCTCCATTTTCTCACGGACTAGATGTCCGGCAGATCTTAGCAGTGACAATGCCCAGGGCCCCACATCCTCTGTTTAGCAACCTCCAGCTGGTGAGAAGGCCTGAGCTTCTAGCTCTGTCAAGGACTCACTGAGCAAGGAGATGGCGATGGCAATGATGCCAGGAGGAAAAGAGTGGAACAAATTGCCCCAATTATGTAAGGCGGCCCTATTTCCCTCTTCGCATGGATAGGAGAGTGGACAGCTGTGTTTTCCCTTACCTCACTGCACTGTGGCCTGGGCTTCCCACCATTGCTCGGGAGGGCTCATGGGCTCGACTCAGTTAATCACTGTGCTTTCCTGCCTGTACTCTGGGCTGGGCTGCATCCCACCCTATTGCCTCCCCCACCAAAGAACCCCAAGCTCCTCCTGAATCTAGGTGTAGTCAGCCCTGCCACATCCCCAACTGGAGTACACCCCAGGACTGTTCTCAGCACCCTTCCCATTTAGTCCCTAGAACCAGGGTAAGAAATAGACCAGCTGTATCCTCCACATGGCCTACAGACTGCCCTGCTTCCAGACTGGAGCTACAGTTACTACTTCCCATCCTAGGACTAGAGATGCCCCAAGCTGGGGTCCCAAAGTGGTAACCACAGCCCTGACTCTTTATCTCTCTCCAGAATAACGTAGGCAGTTCCTGGAGGACTGTCCTGCAAAGCAGGCTGGGAAACCCTTCCCATACAGTTCATCCTCAGCAAGGCTCGATGGAGCCCTGGCTATCGGCTCTTTATGGTTATAATCCTGGCAGGTTTAGGGCTGCTAAACTGCAAATTTATCTCCCCCATAAACCCAGATAATGGAGGAGCCTCTGTGTGTGTGTATGTGTGTGTGTGTGTGTAAGCATGCACACAGAAGTCTGAGTATGCCTATGACACGTGTTAAAGGGCACACCCATGTGGGTGGTGCACAGCAGTGCATATTAGAAGAGTGATGATGTCCCAATGGGTAACACATGTCAAACAAGTGTCCTAGTGACTGTGTGTCCTTAGGTACCTGGAAGACCTGTTATGCACATCTCTAGTTACATGTGTCCTGATGTGCATGTGTCCAGGTTTACATGTGCATGCTGGGGGAAAACACCAGTGAATGAGAGAAGAGGCCTTCCTTCCATGAATAAAGCCTCGAGTCCCAGGAGTCTTTCCGCTCAAACCCTCTGCCCACTGTCCTAGAGACTAGAGGTCTGCATTTGCCACATGTTCAGCCCCAGGTATCTCAGAGCCTTCCACTAAGGATGCCAGGCTGCAACAGAGCTCTGTCACAGAAATTCATGGGTGGGGACACAATAAAGGAACCACAGACAAAGCATCATCTCTACCCACCCTCATTTCCAGCAAGAGTATCTAGAAACAGCATGGGAATGGCTGATCCCTTGCTGGTGGGGCTAGAGCAGCCACCCTTTTCTGAACACCTCCCTAATACACAACTTAGGTGAGGCTCTTATCTGTGGATGTGACTAAACTCCAGATGTAGACTTGTTGAAGCCCAGAGTATACTATTAAAGACTCCGATGCCTCACCAATGGGCTCAGCTTCTGATTAAGATAAAGCCCCCACCAACTTATAACAAGCCTGGACCTTACACCATGCAATGAGCTCAGACGATGCTCTCCGAGGCAGGTAGGTAGGCAGGCAGGACGAGAGCAGCAGGAATCGGGTCCATATGCCACTAGTGCCCAGCTAATGGGCTAACAAATTAGCAGGTCTCCCCTCTAAAATTGATGAATGAGCAGCAGGCCAGTAGGGCTGGAGGATGGGCCACCTCCCCCACAGCATGCCTTAGGCTCAGCCCTGCCTGGTCTCTCTGGGGTGTACAGCTCTGTCACGCTGAGGGGGACATGAGCTGGGGACAGATGCCGACTACAGGCTAAAGGCAGGTGGGAGATAGAAAGGGCAGTGCAGCCCAGGACATGGACCTGCAGAACTGAAGGAAGGCTCTATCTGCGGACTGTGTTCCTGTTGTCTGGAAGGCGCCTTGAAGAAAGCAGGGTGGCAGAAACACAACCCTCCTCAGACGCCCTTTTGATTGCTTCCTACACACACTGTGCCTTTATTGCCTTGAAAGGGACAGCAGGCAAGCGGGAACCATCTCAAGTCACCATCCCCACACTTCCTACATGACACCTTGGACTTGGGGACTGAGGAACACAGTGAGAGCACGGATGCTGGGTCCTGGGGGTCTGCTCATGTGCTGGAGAGGGCTGTATCTTCTCAGGCGCATGGACCATGGAGGAGACATGTAGTTGGAGGTACAGGCGGCATGCAGGGGAAGGGACAGCGTCTAGAAATACCAAGTCCGCATGCAGAAGGGGATGGAGAAGTAGACTTTCTGGTCGCAGCTAGACTTCTCTGAGAGTTGTTGTGTTGAAGGGTCACTTCTGAGCTGAGGGCCCAGTGTCTTCCATTTGTCCCTTAGTCATCAGAGTCCCCTTCCATGCACCTGAAATGGGGTGGGACTTAACACATTCTGTGACAGGAGACTGGATAGGTCCTTTCAAGAGCCTCTGGCCAGGGAGACAATCTCAAGCCAGGACCCAGTCTGTCTGTGGGCTCCTTGTGCAAACAGCCCCAAGCCCCTGCCTGCAGCCTCACCTCCTGCATGCCTGCCCGCCCTCCCCGTGTAAACAGAACCCGCCTGCTCTCTCCCAGGGGCTGCTAATTCCTCGCCAGAACTGCTCGGACGTGAAATTGGAGTGAGACAATGTGTGTTTAAGGAAATGAATCTCGAATCTTAAGAGGCTCAGGAAGCCCGCCCTGCACCCCCTATCACCTCACCCACCCACCCAGAGCTAGGAAAGGCACACTTGGCATCCAGGAAGAGAAAGGCGGAGGTGACATCCAGTGCCAAATTAACAGCCGCCACAGCCAAATATTGTACTTGCCTCCAATCTTCTTTTATTTTTTGAAAGAAAAGGCTTTTACAGAGTGAAAGAGGCTGTTGGAACACTAAGGCTGATGATGGTTTTTAACTGGCATGCTGGCTTGCGCATGCCCGGCTCAGAGCCTTCCTTTTCATTGCATGCCAGTGCTTCCCTAAGTACAGGCACACCCATAAGGCTCCAGCCCTTACGTCCCTGCCCTTCCACACCAGCCACGGGCTGATGCTGCAGCAGTATTTGGCCAGTGAGGCAAATTTGGACATGGGATCTAACTAGGAGCCATCTTCAGGCCTACACGGGGCATTTTCAAATAGGGAATATGACCAATGTGCTCCTATCTGCCTTGTTTGTAAGGCCTCAACAAAAGGAACCCATCCATGGCCTTGGCAAGGGCTCTTTGGCCAAGCCCCATTATCACTGTTCCCTCCACCAGGGGCTCTAAGCTCTGTTTGGTCACTTTGTTGGAACAACTGTCACTAGTGCCAGTCCCCAGAGTCCAGCCTGCCCCAATATGTCACTATTAACCCATCGAGACAGCTGAACAGACTCCCCTGCTTGCCCCTATGCACCATTTCCTTCCCTGAGTCCTTGCCCAAACACTCAGAAGACTTGTTTTCTTTGAGGCAGGGTCTTTCTTTGTAGCTCAGGCTGGCCTTGAACTCACTATCCTGTGTCTGCCTACCAATTTCGGGAATCACAGGCTTTGGGGGTTCACTGGCAGGGTGGTCTTGACTCATGGTTCCCATTTCCTCAGACCCAGGCTGTCCTTGGCCTTGATTTGCCTGTACAGTGAGACCCTCAGATGGACAGCCAATGAAGCCTGACCCTGACCCTGACCCTGACCCATGTATGTGCAGCCCAGAGCTCACACCATGCTCCAGTACCACTCTCAGATCCCTCTATATCCTGACTGCAGGCTTGGCAGTGCCCTGATGAAATGTGTGGCACTGGTTTGAGAGGGCCCTTGGGGCTCACCTGAGGTCTCAGAGCTGGTAAGAGACAATCAGGTCAAGTTTTCACCCCTGTCTCTCCCCTACACATGCCAGGGGCATGGCTGCTGAGCTCTTGCCTTTGAGTCCTCCCATAGGCTGTGAGTGAGTGAGAGGGAACAGCCCTATTGTGCTAGGGTAACATAGGAAAGGACAAAGGCTTGGTCCCCTGTTGTCAGCTGGGGACATCACTAAGGGGTTAGTCCATTCCAGGTGGAACCAGCTCAAGTTTTGGTCAAGTGTGCATCACAACCAAACCTCTTCAGCTATCCAATTAACCCTGCTTCATCTGCCACCCATATGTGGTCCACCTCAGGTTCTGACTCCAGGGAACTGGCCCATCACAGCTGGAGGCAGGAAAGGTTCAAGAAAGCAGATTCTACAGTGGGCACTATCCCCCTGTCAAAGACAGCCTCACTGTGGAGGTAGGTAGGGTACTAACTACTCTGGCATGTGACAGGTACAACTGATTAAATGTTCCGTCATCATGAACCGAGGCGGGACACTTACAAATGGGTGCAATATTTCAGACAGTTGAGAGGCCCAGGGAAGTGTAATTATAAGGATTTTGGAATGGGATGGCTGTTGCTGCAGGCTCCCAGCACTTTGGAGAGACAATCAAAAACTGAGTGCGATTAATCACGGATTTAAGGTGAAATGTGTAAGTCAGAAGCCCCTTTGGCGGGATATAAAAAGGCTCTCTCATCTCTTGCAGCCAGAGGCAGAGAAGCGAAGGGTCAGGCACAGGGCTTAATTATAAGAGTCAAAGACCCTGAAGGGGGTTGTCGTCACAATTCCAGCGGGTTGGCTACACAACATCCAGGACCCTGACTGGAGTCCTGAGTCATGGGATAGGGATATCTGGGTCACTGCCCTTGGGAACCTTGAGGTCCCACAAACTCTGAGCCTATAGGAGAGACACCCCACTACTCCATTAAAAGCTTATAGTGAGATATTCACTCTGTCCACACCTGTTGCACTGACCACGCCCACTGGGGGTGGCAACAGGTGCAGAGATGACCTGGGGGAACTAGGTCTGAGGTAGGGGACCCAGGAGCACTCTCCTGATTGCTGGACAGAGATAGAGAGCATCCGGAGTAATCCTTGGGATGGGAACCTGCTGGTGTTCATCTGTCTCTGTTGTAAGTTATTTTTCCCTGAATAAGCATCTATTCAGCCTGTTTTTCCCGACCCTTATTATTCAACGATAAAAGATGATTTCCCATGATGGACTTGTTGAAAAGGCCTCCTGTGTTCATGTCTAAGAGTTCATTTCCAAGGAACATGACCCAAGTCAAACGCTCTGTTTTCTCACTCTGACCCCTCTACACATCACTGCACCCCAACACCAAGTTCCCCTTCTCATCCTCACGATCAGGCCTTCATCTATGCTCACCGGAAATGCTCTTCTCTCTGCCCTACCTTCCTCTAGAGCCTTCACTAACTCCATGAAGGGGGTTGCCTATCTATCCCACCAGGTCCTCTTAACCTCTGTGACATATACATGTGTATGCCTGAAGACACACAGACAGACAGACATGCGTGCATACACACACACACACACACACACACACACACACACACACACACACACACACACACACACAGTATACAGTATGTTACCTGCTTTGGTATCTTAACATTCAAATATCATCTGAACAGGGCAGAACCACTGGACTGCCCAATCCTCTCTGCCAAACCCTAGGCCAGTCTACAGAGGTCCAAGAAGGCCTACCATGGGGTCTATAGGGCCTCCACACTCCTATCCTAGGCCTGTGCTTCACATCTCCCAGTCCAAATATAAGTCACACTCCCTTCAGAGAGGTCCGATTATTAGCCTCTTTTATAGGCAAGGAAAACAAAACTCTGAGAATGTTACTCACCTGCCCATGGTCTCAGGAAAGATGACTGAACTTAGTCTATCTGATCCTGATGATGAAGATGACAACAATTCTTCTTCTATACCAAAGGTTTGACCCATGGCCTTATGCATGCTAGACAAAGGGTCTACCACTGAGCTATATAGCCTTAGCCCTCTCTTTACTCCTCCCCCCTCCCCGGAGACATGGTTTCTCTGTGTATATCCCTAGCTGTCCTGAGTTCAAAGCCTAGGCAGGCTTTGAACTCAGGGATCTGCCTGTCTGCCTGCTGGGTGCTGGGATTAAAGGTGTGAGCCACTCCTCTCTTTACTTTATGAGACTCAGTCTCACTAAGTTGCCCAGGCTGGTCTTAAACTTATGATTCTCATGTCTCAGCTTCCAGAGTAACTGGGATTATAGGCCTGAGCCACCAGGTCTAGCTGTTTATATTTTTCTGGTTGTTATCACCATGGTTTCTGTAATTGCTGGTGGAGCAGGCCAGAGGGCTGGCAGGGGGCTTGGCTCTGGGACCTTAGAAGAGTTAGCTCACCTCGGGGATGGGCACGGATTTCATGGAGCAGACAGGCAGCACTACATGGAACGGTGTGGCAGAAAGGAGGAACTGTGAGGACCAAGGCTAACAGGTAACAGGGCAGGTAGGGGTGGGGTGATAACTCAGAGAAGGGAGGTGTGACTATGTGAAGGTCGTGGTGGACACAGACCAGGCTTAGGTCCTGCATCTGTTTCCTAGCCGCCCCCTTCATTGAGTCCCACATCCACCCCCCACCCCCAGGTTCCGGTGCCTGCTCTGAATGGCCAATGAGGCCATCTGATTGGCTCATCAAGGGCAAATAATAGCTTTTGCTGAATTCAGCTGCAGCCAATCAGAGGCAATCAAGCACACAAGAGGCCTGATGGGCCATACGGGCGGGCGGGCGCACCCACACACACGCACCAGAGCTGGCCCCTCTGCCTGGCTCTGGAACCCTCCTCGCACCCCGTGTGTGTGTGTGTGTGTGTGTGTGTGTGTGTGTGTGTGTGTGTGTGTGTGTGTGTAGTGTGTGTGCGGGTGTGGGGGTGTGTGTGTGTTTATGTGGGGTGTGTGTGTGTGGTGTGTGTGTGTGTGTGTGTGTGTGTATGTGTTTATGTGTGGTGTGTGTGTGTGGGGGTGTGTGTGTGTGTGTGGTGTGTAAGGAACTGTGCTCAGGAGGTCTCAAAAGGGGAAGAGGAAGGGGCCCAGCTGGACTCCAGAGCATGAACTTGGCACCTGCTGTGCACTGAGAGCTAGAAAAGCTGTTAGCTGCTGGGGGCAACTTGGGAGAGGACACTCCTAGGCCAGCACAAGGCAGCCTGGCCTACAGGCCCCACCCCAGCCTCCCAGGGTTTGTCTCTGGTGTCTGTACAGAGTCCCTGCCTCTTCCCTGAGGAGAGTGGAGCCTCCAATCAGGCCCTGGGAAAACAATTTTTCAATCTTCAACGGCAAACACTAATACCACTGAAGCTAATTTTACAGATTTCCACTTCCAGGCGTTGCCTTTGTCCCAGAATCCCTTAGCCTGGGAGATTAGCAGTTTAGAGACTGGAAAAAAAAATAAGGTATTTTAAAATTCAGCATAAAACTCTCTCTTAGACTCAGTGAGCTAAAAAAAAAAGTTTCTTTTTGTTTGTTTGTTTTTTTTTTTTTTAAATTGGAAAAAGAGTCTGTTAGTGAGGGGGAGCCAGGCAGGTCCAGTTCCCATTAGCAGTGGATTCCAGTGGGAAGATGCCTTCAGAACCCTTCGAGCAGCCTCTGCACTATGCCTCAGATCTGCAGCCATGGACAGACAATGGGAAGGGGTTGGGAGACCTGCACGTGGAAGCCTGCTAGCTATACTCTCAGGACCTCTGCTTGAGCTGTGCATATGCTCCCTTTGAAGCTACCCATGATCTCCCTGACCCCAACCCGGAAGCCTTTTCCAACTGTAAAGACAGGCTTTTGCAGCAGGCTAGGACAGGCCAGTGGCCTGCGGCCCATTATACCAGTGAGATCGAGTCTACTCCAAGCAGACCCTTTCTGGTCTTCAGTTTCCCCATTAAATCAAAGTTCAGTTTCCTGACCACATGTTCATCCAGTGCACATCAAGTTCAGAAATGGATACTGTCTGCCTCAACATACCCCAAGCCCCACACCCAGGCCCCTCCAACACAGACAGGCTCAGGATGCTCTTGGCGAAACTCATTCTGCAAGCACCCCTCTACTGCCTCTCTTGCAGATGAACAGCATAATCACTCTGCTCTCCGGGGGCCACAAGCTTAGAAACGTCCTAATGAAAAATAAATGTATTTACAGGGAGACGTCAAAGCCGCCAGGACGAGTCAAAGTAATATGCCTGCGACTGGCACGCGGACTTTTATTTCTTCCCCCTCCACGCTCCAGAGCTGCTCCTGCGGCGTGGAGAGATAAATATTTTAAATAGCGACACTTTGGCAATGCACGGTTATGCAAGACAAGGAATAATTAGAAAATAAATTACTTTTTTTAAACACAGCGTTACAAACATCGGGCGCATCAGATTACTGCTTTATGCAGGCCGAGGCAGTGTGGTTTGAGGAGGCCAGCGCAGCAAGGACCTCAGGGAAGATCTTAGCCTGTCCCCAAAGCCCCCAGATGGAGACATTCCTCCCGCCCGCCCGCTCTGGGAGGCTCCCAGAATTGAGCTGAAGACCACACTTGGCAGCTTCCAGAAAATCTCGGCGATGGAAAGGCTTCCTCCGGCGTCTCACCAGCAGTAGGCACGGACTAAAAATAGTTTAATCTCCTTGAAAGCAAAAGGAGCAATCAGCAAAACAGACACTCGGGCCTGCATGCCCCACTCCTCTTCATGCTCTGCTCCATCCATCCCAGCCTGTCCCCAGTGCCAAGCACTGTCAACTCTTGACAGATTCCAGGAGGGCAGGGTTTCAAGTCCACCCCCCCTCCCGCCACCACCACGGAGGACTCCATCAGCCACCACCGAGAACTTCTTCTTGTCACCAGCCTGGCAGGTTATGTGTTGCTTAAATTTGGAGACACACCAGGGGAGAATCAGGGCATGACGTGTTAAACCTGCTTTCTAGGAGAAGAAACTGAGGCATGGAGGGGCACACTCGCCAGAGAGGGCCGTGTGCAGAGGGGAAGGGCTTGGCACAAAGGCTGGTTCTCACAAATCAAAGGGCAAGAAAAGGCAAGGGCTTTGGGCGGGGGAGGGGAGTTCACTTGATGGGCCCACTCCCTTCATGGCTGGCTGCATCCGTCACACAGATGTGTCTTACCTACTGCAACCGGCACAACAGACCCCCTTGATGGTGTTCACCCACTGACCTGGGATGGAATCTGGATCTAGTATTCTGGCCCCAGCTTGCTGTGTGACCATGAGCCTGTCTTGACCCTCTCTGGACATCAGTTCCCCGGGGAGACAATTTCCAATGTCATGGCTGCTCAGGACTCATCAGGACTCTCGCTGTCTTCCTAGGTCAGTGCCTATGTTTGCCCCTCCTCCCTGGCTAACCCACTCCAGACCAGGAGCACAGAGCATGGCAGTGGGTTCTTTATCACCATCCAATTTTGCAGGAAACAAACAAACAAACAAACAAAAAACAGGAAGGGAAAGTTCAGATACCCAAATCTACCTTGAAGAGGTCAGCATAGAGTCTGGCCGCTCATCCCAGCTCTACATCCCCACAATAACCTCCCCCAGAGTACCACTGTTGAGCTGGGGAGGACACTCAGTGGTAGAGTACTTGTCTAGCACAGATGAGGCTCTGGTCCATCCCTAGTCTCACACACACACACACACACACACACACACACACACACACACACACACAAACCACCCAGTACTGCCTTTTTAGAGTTCTTAAATGCCTTCTGTCCCCTCTTCCATCCTTTACCGAATGAAGCTAGTACAAAAAGCAATAAAGTGGACTCTGGCAGGTGGTCCAGCCAGCCTAGCCTTTGAAAATGCCATCAGAGAAATTGAAAGTGAAGTCTCTCTTCCTTCTAAGCATCTTTCCTTGTAACCTGCAGTTGCCTGCAAAAAGTTGTTCTATTGGCTCTGAGCTTTGCAAGACTAGCTTGTGGCCCTGCCTAGCCTGCCCAGCTCTATCTGTAAGGGTGAGGAATGTCTCCCATCAGCCCCTGGAACCCTCCACCTTGCTCCCAAGTGTCCCAGGTCCTGAGTGCTACTGTTCATCTGTGTTCTCACGTCTTGCCCTTTACCCCCAGCTCTTGCCTGTGGAGTGCCATGTCCCTCTGTCACTGCCTCGACACACTTGTGGCTTGGTTCTGTTACCTATACTAAATCCACTTCCTTCACCATATCATTCTAGTTCCAAGGGCTGAGACATCCCTCCCTTTTAGAGATGAGGAAGTTGGGGCGTATGTTTTCTGATTTGAGTGGTTTACTTGGTTTGACCTCTCTTAAGACTGCCCAGGCTCACTTCTGCAGCTTTCAGGTGAGCTCAGATTTAATAGATGGAGTTGGTAACTGAAGAAGGCTCCCAGGAGGACAGAACTGTTCAGATAAGGGCGTGGCACTGGGTGGGGCTCCAAGACTTGGGGCTGCACTGAAAAGAGAACCTGTCCTGGATGACTCAGATCCAGCTGAGGTGCTGGGAACAGCCCCCAAGGGTAATGGCCTCCTGGTCACATAGGTCTTGTTTGCTAATTACAGTTCACAGGTGTTGGGAACTGGGGTTCATCCCAGGCAGAACACACTCTCTCAGGAAAGCCCTCCCCACAACCACTGATGCTTTCTCTGCAAGTGGAAGACCTGAGACACAGATGAGGGGTGCTGGGCCACAGGCAGGGAGAAAACCAAGTTGTCCAAATGTCCCTCTGAGGTTGGGAGTGTCCTTTGTCTCTCTTTGTCCTCTCTAACCCCTTTGATCTCAGAAGCCTCACTTCTGCCAGTAGTGGGGGGGGGAATCCCAATATTGGGGAACCCTGAAGCCCAAATGGGATATTGGAAGAATCTTCTCTTGTGGGGACCTGCAGCCCAGGAAGGCCGTTTGACCAGATCTCACACAATGAACATCATACTCCACAAGTTCCTTCACCACACCCAGACCATTTGGTGGTACATTGACCTCAGATTTCTAGGGTTATGTCAGTGTCATACTCCTATCACATGATCTTCTGTGTCTGTTTAAAGATGTACAGAGCAAGGGAAACCCCAATATGGATCAGGGGAACACGCACCTCAGAACCAGAGACCAAGCTAGCACAGAATATGTAAAATAAAAGTAAACTCTGGGGGTGGAATGAGTCTTTTATGTAATGAGAACTGGGTTCTTGCTGCTGGAGAAAGAAGTCTCCAGAAGGAAAGGGAGAAGAATTGAATGAGCCTCTGGGTCGCTGTACTGGAGCCAGTCCATTGTGGCTTCACAATGTGAAAATGTATTGAAGGGTAGATACAGGCATAACTACAGATGCTGTGCTTACCTGGGTGAGCACACGAACATGCATGAGTATGCACGCGCGCACACACACACACACACACACTCCTGATCACAAGAGGGCCTAGAGGCAGTAATAACACATAGTAGCTGTAAAGCACACACAGCACCCAGATCTTGACGTCTAAATATTCTCCAATAAATGGAACTAGTATTCCTTTGACTAGTTCAGAGTCCAAGGGTGGGACAGATGTGTTTGAGCATCTTGTGGGGACAGAAATTAAAATAAGTGCTCATGCAAGGGTAAAGGCACACCCAAAGAGCACAGGAGACGACCCAGGAGAGCTGGAGCCATTTGCACAATAAAATTATTAACAACACTACTGAATTATGTCTACAGACTACAAAGAGCATTCATGAGTCCACACTGAAATAAATAATTGAAAGAATAAACAGAGGAAAAGAGACAGCTCTTCCTTACAGAAGAAGCCCAGTTAATACATGCAGAAGGAATGAGGGAAGTAGAAAAGCACCATTTGAATGCTCCTGTAATAACTGCTGCAGGCGAGCTTCGGCAATGGGATGCTAAAGCTGACAGCCAGAAGCTTTAGAGAAATGGGATGTCTGCACAGCCTCAAAGTATCTCCTCCAAGAAAGGGTTTTCAAATTGCAAATAGAAAAAGCAGCAAGTTTACTATGGAGGAAGCAAGCAGATGCTCCCTTAACCAAGTGACCAAGGCCAACATCGCCAATACCAAGACATACTGACATCCTATAGCCCTAGTACAACACACTGAGAAGGACACACTTCTATCTTCTTCTTAAAAATGTAAACCCTCGGTCTATTAATGAGGAATCTTCAGGGAAAAAAATAGGGCACTAAACAAAACAACGGAGGAGGAGTGCTTTTATTTTGTTTTATGTTTTTCATAGCAGATAATGATATTATTGAGTCATAACCAATAATAGGTTTTGCTGTGTAGCCTAGGTTGGTCTCCAAATCTCCATCCTCCTGCCTTAGCCTGTTAAATGTTGGGAATTCAGGTGTGGATCACCACACCTAGCTTTGGCTGGCACTTTTTTGGAGGGGGGGAGGAGGCAGCTTGAGACAGGGTTTCTCTGTGTAACAGTCCTGACTGTCCTGGATTCACTCTGTAGACCAGGCTGGCCTCAAACTCACAGAGATCTGCCTGGCTCTGCCTCCCTCCTGAGTGCTGGAATAAAAGGTGTGTACCACCACTGCCCCAGCTGGCTGGCATTAAAAAAATAATGTGTTAAGACAGGGGCTAGAGAGCTAGCATAGTGATTAAGAATACTTACCACTCTTCCATAGGACTTGGATTCAGTTCCCAGCATTCATACAGCAGCTCACAACCATGCCTAACTCCTATTCTAAGGGATCCCATGTCCTCCTCTGACCTCCACAGGCACCAGGAACACACAAAGTGCACATATGTGCATGCACATAAACCTCCATGCACATAATTTTTTTAAGTGTTAAGATAAAGAAGGATGGGCTGGGGAGTTGGCTCAGTGGTTAAGAGCATTGGCTACTCTTCCACAGGACCCAGGTTCAATTCCCAGACTTGAAATGGCAGCTCACAACTGTCTGTAACTCTAGCGCCAAGGGATCTGACACCTTCACACAGAATTGCTGACAAAACATGCAGGCAAAACACCAATGCACATGAAATAAAAATAGATAAACTAAACTTAAAAAAAAAAGGTAAGGACAGGCAAAGATACAGAATCTGCTACAGACTAGAGGAAATTAAAGAGATATGGCAGCTAAATATAACGGACTGTCTTAAATTTGACCCTGGAAGAGAAAGAGGACATGAGTGCAAAATCTAGTAAAACTTTACATCAAGTCTTCACTTTGGAGAGCAGTGTGACACCGGTTTCTTAGTTGACGTTTTTATTATGGTTCTGCAAGGCAACTAAAAGAAACTGGGATTGGGGCATTTGGTACTATCTTTTTATTTTTTCCAAAATAAAATGGTTTTCTAAAAAAGGGAAACTACTGAGAGTTCTCAGACAACAATGAAACAAGAACAAGATGTTATTTTTAAAAAGGTGCAAAAAGACACCCTAGAAACTTTAAATATGGTGGTAAAATGTAAAGCTTGATAGAAAGACTGGAATACAAAACCGAGAAATCGCCAGACAAAGTACAGATGTGGAAAACCAGAGACGAGGAGGACTAGGAAGGGAGGGGAGAGGTGAAGGAAGAGGTGAGGGAGGAGGTGAGAGAGGTGTGTGAGTTCAGAGTTCCCAAAGTGAAGGCATCGATCATGGAGTCTGCAGTGTCCACTGGGCTCTAAGAACGAAAGTAAATACCATTAACAAAGTGTGGAATTGTTTGAACGCTGGGCAGAGGGGGAAATTTTTATGTTTCTGGTTAAAGAATCAGAGCATAACAGGTCATACACGATGGGTCAGGACTCTGAATGCTTTCAAACTCTGCTGTGTCAGGAGGCTGGAAGGAACATTAGTGGCAAATGATCTCCAGCTGGACTCCAACCCGCCTCTGATTCCTGTGAGGCATGCAGGGCAGGAAGGCTGAGGCCTGTAAGCCCAGACCCAGGTTTCCACAAACCTGTCTCAGGAAGGCAAATGAAAGAAAACATTTTCTGCCAGACAAAGAAAAAAAAATTAAGAGATCAAGGAAGAAGGGACACGTTCCAGAGAGGTGAAGGAAATCCCAGGGACGATGCCCCGAGAGTCGAGCGTTGAGGGTTGCAAGCTTGGAGAACAGCCAGACCTCACTGGAGCAACCTGGAAGGCCTCAGACAAGAGCGTCTTGTCTTGTGACCACAACCTGGAGGTGTCAGCTTGAACGAGAGGAGGGTCAGGTAAAGTGGTGGGAGTCCGAGGCAGAAAAAGGTTCACAGAAAACTAAGCAAAGAGATTAACAAACAAAACCCTGACAGTTGTCATCTTTGGAAAACAACTAAAAAAATTATGTGTGTTATGATGTTCCGTTGTGAACAGCATTTGTCTGGTCAGGATGGGGCCAGCTAGGGCCAGCAGTGAGCTCGAATTGAACCATACTCCAACACGGCGACACTGGAGGGCTGGGGGGGGCAAGTTCTCATCTCCCACAGGGGGGTGCCTGTGGATAATGCCTAAACCTGAACACCACACAGAAGCGACATAAGTATGTCATTCTAAGATACGGAGCTTGGGGAAGAGAAGTGCCAGCCTCCAGGGAGTTGGAAATGCAGAGGGGGCTGCTGGGCTTACACAGCTTGCCTGGTGTAACCATTACTTTATACCAGGTGCCTTGTAATGCAGACTTAAAAACCCTAAATTCTGAAATCCATCTAGAAATGTAAGGGGGGTCGAGAAGCAGAGAAGGAAGGGAGGGAGAAGGACAAACAACAGAGGTACAAGTAGTAGAGAGGAGACCACTTTGACCCTAGTTCTGGCCTCCAGACAGCAGCTAAAAATGGTAGGAGCTGATGGTTTTACTCGGTCCGAAAGGGAAGACAACTTGAGGTTCTATTTCTCTGATCACAGATATAGATGTCCAAAAGACCGACTTGGTGTTTGTGACCTCTGTCCTGGGGTCCCTTTCCTTCATTTCCCCAAAGCCAGAGATAATCAGAAAGGGATAGCAGCCCCTGGAGTGATCTGACAGATGAAGCCACCATCCCAGGGACCTGAGGGACAGAGCCAAGAAAGGCTGGAGACACTCTGTGTCTTTCGCAATTGTTGGCGCTTATACCAAAGTCAAGGGGCCTATCTCATATGGACTCATAGGCAAATCCTGCCTGGGAAGGGTTTGGGACTGAATAGACCATCAGCTTTTTAATGCTCATGGCCTTTGTAGAATACTACCTCTGCCTAATGTATAGGGAATGCATAACTCCAAAGCCTCTTATTTAGGGAACAGACTGGAGCCCAGGTCCTGGGACAGGAGGACCATTATGTGGTCTGTACTGTTAGGCCTCAGGTCAAGTACGGGCTCAGATGAGCAGTTTGGAAAATTCAGAGCACCAAGTTCTTCAGACAGTGATGTGCTGGATCCAAACCCTCTGGGTGGGCATGGTTCTCCCAGCAAACCATGTTTGTCAACGGAAAGACAGTAGGTCTTGAGGCTACACTAGAGCCCCATCACATCCTAGCCTTTATAAAGGCTTGGGGATTTCCATGCCCCTCATATGCTTTGGTAGCACCAGAGCCCCTCCCAAAGGATCCTCCATAACTGCCAGTACCGCAGGATGTCAGCATTGTCCCAAATAGAAACATTTACCCATCACATGCTCACTGGTACTTCATAAGGGGCTTAAGGTTATAAGAGGTCCCCTGAGTCAGCTCCTTGGCCAGATATGACCTTTTAAAAAATTAATTGATAGAGGGGTGGTGGCATATGCCTTTGATCCCAGCAATCGGGAGGCAGAGACAGGAGGATCTCTGTGAGTTCAAGGCCAGCCTGGTCTACAGAGTGAGTTCCAGGACAGACTCCAAAGCTACACAGAGAAACCCTGTCTAGAAAAACAAACAAATAAACAATTGGTTATTATTATTATATGTTCATTCATGTATAAGAGTACAAGTGCATGTATGCTATGACGTTCGTGTGGGACTAACCCCAGGGGCCAGTCCCTCATCTTCCATCTTGTTCAAACCATCGTGTGTTCTTTATTGCTGGGTATGCCAGGCTAGCTGGCCAGTGATCTCCCCAGCAATCTATTTCTTCATTCAATCTCACTGAAACCAAACACCCATGCTACTGCACCAGTCTTTGTGTGGGCTCTGAGAATACAAACTTCACTCTTCATGCTTGTCTTTACCCAGTGAGCTATCTTTCCAACCCAGAACCTTTCATGGCTCCACCAACGGTTTCTATAGAGGCTCTGTGGATGTGGGGATATGTCCTACCCAAGTAACCAATCTGGGGTGGGAGGTCCCATCTAGTGAGGCAGCTCATTCAACTTCCTGGGAACTCCCAATCTGTCTCCCAAAAGCTGTGGTTGGAGGTATAAAGGTTGTGCAGGCTCCCAGGGGTCCTAATCAGAAATAGAAGCTGCCAGACCCTCCTTGAAGCAGTTTTCAGGGCCCAGTTTCCTGTCCACCCTCAAGTCGGCTCCAGACCTTACTTCCTCCTTCTCCCTGAGTGGTTCCTTTACCACTTAGTGATGGAGACAATTTACATAATGCATGGAATGTGAGCACAATAATGGCTGGAGAAGCTGGGTGCCTGTTAGTGTTTCCCTTAGTGGTTCCTAGGGAGGGGAACTACCTGCTCCCTCCCTCATGGAGCTGGCCTGTAATGTTGCTGGGAAGTGGGGCCTTTAAGTGCTCCACAGCTGCCAAGAGGAATCTAGAAAGGACGTACCCAGCCTGAGACAGGGATGGGAGCAACCTCAGGACAAAGCTGAATACTGGAGGAAATTTCCAAAGTCCTCAAGTTTGGAACACAAATCCACCCAGCCATGCTCCCGGAGTCCACACCCCTGCTGGGCCCAGGCCCTGCATGCTGATCCTTCCTGGAAGTGGCCGCTCCTATAGGCAAGAAGCTTTAGTTAGGCTGCCATGGAACCAGGCTGCAGCTGCCCAGGAGGCGGTCACGTTCAAACACAAAGGCAACGATGGAAGGGGGAGAATACATAAAAATTACTGGCATGGTAATTGCTTTTTATATAAATGTTCCTTTTAAAAGTTTTCCCCAGTGGTAAAGTCCCTCTTTAAAAAGAATAAATTCACTGCACACCAATTTATTCCACGCCTGTAGATGGAGTATAATGAAAGCTCTTCCGTCAACACCTGATCAAGAGGCAAGTGGTTGCTTCTTGACCCAGCTACCCAGTCTGACTGAGCAATGATGCAGTAGAGAATTGGGCTGGGGCCGGGGTTCTTTGAGGAGTGAGGGCTGGAGTTAGCATTGAGCCCAGATTGTAGGACTCTGGTGCAGAGCTCACCAGTGTCTCAGGAGCTGTGCAGAGCAGTGAGTGCAGCTACAACCACACTGATGTGTGTAATAGAGAGTGTGGGGCTGTAACTGCTGGGAAATGTGAGGGCTCTTATTTTGGAGGGACAGGGTAGCATAGGCATTAATGCAGGGAAAGCATGATGGGCTGCTAGAGCTGCCAGAAGAAGGGCCCAGCGATGCCTGCAGACTGAACAAGAGCTCCCTACACACATCCAGAGGCACAGACCTGTGCCCTCTGACCAGCCACCGCTCCATGGGGACTGGGCCCTTGTTGGCTTTATAGCCCAGCCTTTGTACTGCATTAAGGACATCAAGAACTACCCTGTACAAGGTCCATGATCTCCACTGTGGGGTCATTTCACCCTTAGCATAGACACACAACTGATGCTATCCTGTCTCATTGCAGGGAGCTGCACTCAGTATCCGGGAACCACCTGGGGCAAGCATGTGTGTAATGCGTGTTCCTCATCCACAACTGAGACTTCTCAGCTTGGATAACGACTCGGTTAAGTAGTTCTCACCTGCTTAGGTGACAGAACTCTTAGCATCTGCCTCCCCCAGTCCCACCCTGCCCAATGTATGCCTGCACACACTTCCACAGGCAGCTCTCAGAACCACACTCAGATCCACATGCGCCCTCTTGCCTGGTCACACTTGTCATGTGGGATACATGCAGGCATAAGCACTCCCTCCTATGAACACACAAACCCTCATTTGTTCATGCTTCCCATGTAGCATGCAGGCACAGGTGTCTCTTCAGTATGAACACATATGCATGCTCACACTCCCGCTCAGTGTCATGCGTACTTTATCCTCTCTCCCATACACAACGGTCAGCCACGTTTCATTCTCAGCAGGAAGGCACTGTCTCTCAGTGAGTCATCAGGACTAATGGCCTTTCTGGTTGTTCAGGTGGATTCTGGCCTGGGCATAACCCTGCCCTCTGGCCATGGTTTCTGTATTCCATATGATGTAATCACAACATTGGACCTCCCAGAGATTCCTGGCAGCCTACGTGTACAGTAACAATGCAAAAGCTGACAGGAGTGGGAAGCTTTACACACGAGCAGCCTTGGCACTGGCCTAGAGGGCTTCCTGGAAGAGGAGAGCTGTGATCTTGGTTTAAATAAGCAGAGAGGTGGAGAAGGAGAATGAGGAAGAATAGCAGGTAGATTTGGAAGACGTCCAGGGAGGGTAGGGCAGCTGGGAGGCCCAGAGGCTTAGGCAAAGCTTCCTGCTACCTCTACTTGAAGCTTCAGTCTTAGCTAAGATTTTGCATCATCCCAGAACAACCCATACTCCCTAGCTTCAGCTAGGTGCCAGCGTATCTGTGTGGCCAATTCTCCCCTGTCCGTGTCCTCTATTTCCTCATAGAGAGCAATCAGGGGATCCCGTACACAGACTGTATTCTGGTGCCCCCAGATAAGCCTATCTCTCCCAGGGCAGCCAGCACTGACTTCACTTCTCCCATGTGGGGTTAGATAGTATGCAAGGCCCCAAATGCCTCCTTCTTAATCCAGCCACATTATAGTCACTAGCTGATCATCTGTTGTCACAGTCTTGTGGTGTCTCCATGCATAGCATATACTGTAGCCATGTATGTGCACAGTCTGTTTCTCATCCTGCTGCGTACCCTGAGGCTAGGTACCCAAGCCTAAGTGCCAGTCATGTGGATATCCAGTCAAGGAGAGACAAGGACAGGACCTTAGCGGTCTACTCAGGATCCAGCTACTTCAGTCCCTTCCCCGATGTGGGACAGGCCAGCTAGCCTTCAGAATCACCAGGTCCCAAGTTAGGAGAGAGGCATAGGGAAGACCAAGGCTGTGGCTCTGTTACTTTCTCCAAACATAACACGTCTATACGTAGAGGACAGCTGTACTCAGGAAAGGTAGGGAGAGGACGTCTCCATGCAGCCTGGTAGTGGGAAATGCTCCCTGTGCTGCCCCAGGGGCCGGCTGTGGTTTGTCAAAACCAATTACTTCTCTGCCTCTGCCAAGTGCTTGGGGCTCCATGAATCTGAGTCAAGTGTCGCCATGGCTGCCACCCACCGATCCAGCAACGGATAAGAACAAATGGGGAAGAACACAGATTGGGTCAACTGTCCCCCATGGCCCGAGATGGAAACCCACTAGGCTTTCTATCCCATCCCATCCCCCATTTCCAACCCTGGACCATCAAGACCAGCCCCCCAGCTCTAGACTCAGCAGCGTGTCACTCTTCAGAGCTGGGGGAGGAGAACAGAGGCCCTAGCTGCTTCCATAAGCTACAAGGGCTGGGTCATCATAGAAGCTAAACTCTGTTGTCCTGCATCAAAGCCAGGTTATCTGGAGATCTCAGAGGAGGGCCCACGTGTTCACTGGAACATTCTTTCTCTGAATGTGTACATTGAGAGGTATCTTGCTTTATGGATAGGCATTCTTTATTGAATAGGCATCTCCAAAATTCCTGAGGCAGTGAACTGAGGGGCCTTTTCTTCAGGGAAGTGTCGTCTCCTGGAAAGGTTTTGCTCATGCCCTCCAACACTGCCCCTTACTTAAGACCCTGGGCCAGATGACCCTGAGGTCCCTGGAGCTTCCAGCTGAAGATCACAGCTGTGGCCTGACTCACTAACCTCCCCATTCCTGGGGCTAATACCTGAGAATAGCTCAGAGCGTGGTGGCCTTGTACTCCCCCTAGTCTATGCTCTTCACTGCTTTTGTTTGTTTTTCAAGACAGGGGTTCTCTGTGGAACAGTCCTGGCTGTCCTGGAACTTGCTTTGTAGACCAGGCTGGTCTCCAATTCACTGAGGTCTTCCTGATTCTGCCTCCCAAACGCTGAGATGAAAAGCTTGTGCTACCACTGTCCAGCTACTCTTTGCTCTTCTTAAAGGACATGAGAGGCAAGCAAGCAAGCAACTTGTTTGCTAACCAGATAAATCAAGTCCGAGCCTTCTGGGATGTAAAGGTCCCTCCCCTAAACCTCTGGCATCTCCTCCCCAGGGTGTCTCCTCATCTGGTTCCCTGGACTTCTGGCCAAGAAAACCACTGCCCTTTATTTGATCACAGATGCTATTTATTCTAGCCCTGCCCAAGCTTGGTGGCCTTTATGCCTTTCTCAGTAAAATGTCTCAAAAATATGTCATGATCAGCCGGGATGAGAAAACCAATTTTCAAAATCCTGGGTAGAGCTAAGCAGAGAAGACACCCTGATATCTGAATTTTTAAAAAAATCTGTGACCAACCCTTGGAACTGCAATCAATTTGTTCTGGAGATATGAAGGAATGAAGACACCCCACACTTACAGGGCTTCTTTTTCTGGCAGAGAGGCTCTGATGCACACGCCTCACTGTAACTAGCACCATCGACTCTTTCTGCTCCCCTGAGGCTCCCCCACCTCCCATGAAGGCAGAGCTGCTTGGATCTCCACATCACAAACATGGGGAGAAGCTCAGACAGGCAGGAGGGCATGCCCCAGGTTACATAGTAAAAGTCCAGCCCTCACTCATATTGTCCTTCAATATGAGTGCTCAAGGCACAAGCTCTAGGTTCAACCCCAGCTCTGCCGCAATGTGAGCCAGGGCATTCTGTCTTCAGAAGACACAGACCACCAACTCATGCCCTGGAGTTGGCCTCAGATGTGCCCCACAGTGACCTCTTGTCAAAAGCTAGAAGCCCGAGGCCACTGTCCTTATGGTTCTATCACTGACTGGTCCCATCTAAGGATATTATTCTAAACCCCTCTGTGTCTATGGATGTCCCAGAAACCTTGGCATGTCTTCCTGAGGAGGAGATGTTCAGAATCCTAGAAGCCATCTAGCAAGTACCCCAGCCTTACCTGTTCCCTGCTGAAGCTCCAGAGGTGAAGGGCAGGCATGTATTTGTGCCCAGGCCCCTTCTGTGTTTCCCTATCACTGTGTCCTCCATCTGCTAAGGCATTTTGACACAACACTCTCATGCTCCCAGACAGAAGGAAGATGGGACGGCTGAAGCTGAGGGAGGGGCTGAGGAAGGCTCTAGTGCCAGTCCAGCCTTAGCAGACTTGGAGGAGCTGTCAGGGTTGGGGTACTTAGGCTGTTGGTGCTCGAGGCAGGGATAAACAGAAGTCCTACCTAGGGAAGGTGTCCTGGGGAAGCCACCTTTTGCCCTACTTCCTGCATGCCCTATCTGATGTGCTCTGTGTAAAGGTAGTAAACCTTAGCCTGGCTGGCCCATAGATGAAACAGCTTTTAGAAAAACTCTTCAAAAAATGGAAATTTTTTTTCCCATTAGGTCTCATTGGAAAGTGTGCATCACAGGGCGCAGCAGAAGAGCAGCAACCACTTCCCACCCAACACTGTGGATCCCCACTCAGGGAAGCAAACTCCAGACTTCATGGTGTGGGGTGTGGGGCGAGTGTGCTACCACACAAGACAGGAAAGGGAAGGGAAGAGGTAGGCAGTAGGCTAGGCTGAGAACAGGGAACAGGGAACAGGGAACAAAACGGGAGTCCAGACAGGGCTTGGCCAGGCTCTGATGCACCCGTCTCTCCATAACCAATTATGCTCAAGCAGCGGCCTCATCACGTTTCAGACACCCTCCCAGGAGCCCCCCCTCAGCCCCATGCATCCCCGCTGGGTGCCGAGCAAGAGGACCATATGGAGGGAATAATAAGACAATTAACTTTCCATTAAAGAATAATATATGTGGGTTTTTAGGGAGGCAAGCGACAGCAATCCCTACCCAGCGGCATATTTCACACCCGAGCCCCTTACCACCCCTCCGCTACAACACCATCATCTGCACCAGGAGAGAGGAGGGTGCCACTGGGCCCCAACAGGAGGCAGGCGGCTGGGTGAAGGGGTGGGGCCTGCCTGATAAGCAAGGGTAGAGCCACTAAGAAGATGGTTCTGAGATGGGGGTGGGGGAGGGGGAGGAGTGGTAAGCCAGTGAGGATCTGGGAGGAAATTGATGGGGTTCCCTCATCACCCCCCAGCAGACTCTCAGTGCACGCAAATCAGTGTATGGGCCATGGGTCACAACCTCTGCCTTTGCCTGGCCCTTGTGGGGTCACTTCAAACCCCTGGCACTTCCCCTCACCCAAGCTGTTTTCTTCTTCTGGGGCTCCACGCCACTTCAGGGCACCGCTAACCTTGCCTTGGATGTCCAGCGCACACTCTCCTCAAACGGAAACACTTCAGCAAATACTAAAGCCAGTGTGCGAGTTTGCTGGGGAGGAGGTGTGGGGTCACGGGGAGTCATTTCTCAAAGGCACCTACAGAGGACCCTGGATGTTTCCAGACTTTGACCCAAGCTGATAGCCAGCTCCAGATGTGGCACTCCGCAAATATTAATTACACATTCCTGGGAGTGCTGAGCTGATAAGCAGGAGGAATAGCCCGGGGCAGACAAGACAGAACAGGACTGTGACATTGGCACTGGTTTAGAAATACTATTTTTGGTCGACATAAGAGGTCAAGAGCCACAGACACCATGGGCCTGAATGTCAGTTGGGGGAACCCAGCTGGAGACTGACTGGAACTGGGGATTTCTGAACCTGAGTCCTGCTCCTTGTAGGCTGGTCTGGGGGTGCGGGCCGCTGCTTCCTTCATCCTGACACCTGCTTGCCAGCACTTATGGCTGCCTGTCTGAGCTCCAGGACTGGCTGTTGGAGATGACTGACCAGGACCTTGGGTTTCCTTCCTTCATAAGTCTGTGAGGATAACCAGTGGCATGTAACTTGGCTAAGATCAGCATGCAAGAGAAGGAATTTGGGATATAGACAGGGCAATAGGCATTTCTACTCTGATCAGCAAATGAGGTACGTGGAGTTTGACATGAGCGGTATGTTTCCAGGAGATATGCTGTGGTCCCAGACATGGCCATCTCAGGTCCCTGCTCCATGACAGCTTTGTCAACATTTTCCCCTCACTCCTAGCCCAAGCAGAAGGTCTCCCCACCCCCTCCCTGTAAGTGAGTATGTCACCAGGTCAGAAACCTATCCTAGGCTGGTATACCTGATGACAGTCCCATGCCTGAGGACAGTCTCTCCTGCCTTGTTTTTCACAAGGTCCCCAGAGCTGTCCTCCTCGTACCCTAGACATCCTTCAGAAGTGGGAATGTCCCTGACCTAGGCTTCAAAGAGCAGAGACCTGCCCTTCTCCTCATCCTCCTCTTGCACCCCAAGCAACTGATGAATTATTCATCCTGATATCCTCATTATGCAAATGAGCTCTGAGCCCAAGCATATGTTCTCTACTCTCCCCCTAGGATGGGGACAATATGGTGCTGATGGGGAAGGGTGGAGAAGGGGCTCAGGAGACTCCTCTCAGTCCTGTGGGCTGTGGAGGGGACAGACTGCTTAGGGTCCACACTTCCATAGAACAGGCACGATTGGCAAGGGCTGGGTGGGGCTCTGGTGCCTGAGAAAGTGTAGCTCAGGGGTATCTGGCTAAATTCAGGAGGAAGAGATGATAGGTTAGCAGCAGACTAGGTGCTGACCTAGGGTCAGATGAGGAAATGTGACAGGGTCTTCATAGGTAGCTCCCTTATCCTATGGTGTGCCGTGGTTTCTAACCTATAAGTGGGCCACATTCTGCCCCCAGCCATGCCCCCATGGAGTTTGTGATAAGGTCGGGAGGAGGAAAATGCCAAGGCAAGGAAAACTCTCCCAAATGCCACTGTCTGCAGTTTCTGCTCTCTTGCAGCTGCCAGCCCTTGAGGCTCCAAGCTACTGGGGGTGGGGCGGCCTGTAGGAGTAGGGCAGGCAAGGAACACAGCCATGGGGGAGGCTCTGATCACCACACTGGAGGGGGGCATTTTGGAGGGCTCGGAATTGGCTCAGAAGCCTGAGGAGGGGCAGCTCCAGTGGGCTGTCAGCTTGGCAACACTAGCGAGAGGGCCAGTGATAGATAGCACTGGTAGCTGGGTCACAGCTCTGCACCAAGCACCCTCCCAACCCATGGAAGCCAAACACAAGCAGGGCACCCATGCACTGAAGGAGGAAAAAGGTGACGTGAACTATGGAGTAGGTGAGTACACTCGCTAGGTCATCCCAGCTCCCACAGCCTTGCTCTCTTTTGCTAGAGCTGTACACCTGTCCCCTCCCCCATTGACACATCTTGGCCAAGTATTCTGTGCCAAGAAGCAGTCCCAGAGCTGTCAGCGGGAAGAGGCTGAGGAAGCAGGTGAGGAAAACTGGAGCAGGACAGAGCCACTGAGAGCTGGCAGCCGTGGGCAGCGGAGGGGTTGCCAAGAGGAAGGGACACCGGGTCAGCACTTCTTTGCCCACCTGCCATACCAAATGCAGTCCTGCCCAGGTTCCCAGAGCTGCAGGCCTCCTCCGTGCACCCAGGAGGAGAAAACAGTCAGAGGCTGGGCTGGAGCAGGAGGCAGGAAGCCCAGGTCTGTGGCAGGCCAGATGTGGCAGCTTGCTCACTGCCCAGCCCGTAAAAGTCAGAGAAGAGGTGCTCAGTGGTGAAAGGGCCTGGAATTATCCACACTCCATCCAAAGGGAAAGAGAGAAAATTACCAGTGAGGAAAACTCTAAAGATTTCTGGACGGGGATGGGGAAGTACGGTTGGCTTGTCCATTGCCACCTTACTACCACATCTTCCAGGCAAAACCCTCAGCAAAGAAGGATGATCACAGGGATCCAGGCAGTTCTCCCCAAGGTGCATATGGCAGGTTTGCTGTTAGATCCCATGTCTGGCCCTCACCATCCAGGAAGCTCTCTAGTCCAGACAGATCCACAGCTCATGCATGTAGTGGCTATTATTTTCTCATAGGCAAATGTTCTAAGTTGCTCATAAATACAGAATCCTGCAGGGCTCTTAACTGGCATTAGATATACACAGATGTACTAATAGGAAACTTGGAAAAGCATGCACCACAAACTCCAGGGACCTACCATCCCTCCATTAACCTACACGGTTGCACTTGGCAATGCCCACTTAGAGCCTGGTTAGTGCAGGATGCTATTCCTGAGCCTAAATGACTCCTGTTCCGGAACAGCTTTTCCTACAGTGCTTTCTCTGGAAACTCTGGCGGCTTCCAAGTGCAGCTGAGTCATTGAGAGTTCACAGGAAGAGTAGGATGGGGGCTACTGCAGTTCAAGGCCAGCACCAGGAAAGGGAGGTATAGAGGCCTGGGATCTCAGAAGGAATGCTGAGCATGCTAGTAGCTCAGACCTTCAGACCTGGGCACCCCTCCTCACTATGTCACCCACTAATTAGCCACTTCTGATTAGCATTATTTATGTCAGGGGTCTTACACCCATAAGCAATGTAAAGATATTCATGCAGAGTTAGCTAAGCCTGGAAAGGGGCTGAGGATGATCCCCACATTCTCTGCCTACTCCAGAGGTTACAGCTCCCGACCCTGGCACTGGCCAAGATGGATGACAGAAACAATAATTGCTGAGCCCTAGGCCTAGACTCAACCCCCAATAGTAGCTGTCTTCTCTGCTGTTCCCAGGCCAACTATGGGAAGGAGATCCCCATTACTAATCTGCTTGATTCTGGCAAGGGCTTCCCTTATAAACCCCAGTGAAGAGATGTCCTCCTATTAGAGCCTCACACCTATTACGGTAAGAGCTCCGCTCTCTGAGCCTCCGCATTCCACATAAAGAGCTCAAGCCCATAGCCTGACAGCAGCAGTTTGCAGCCTTCTGGGGGTGACGGATGGCTGGCTCTTCACATCACTATTTCAAACATTAACATAATCTCCCAGGATGAATGTGGTCGCTGGCGCCTAATCAATCACCTCCTCCGGCACCTTGGTCCCTCATTCTGACACTTAACATAGGCTTGCCACTTCATACAGACTATAGTGCCTGGAATCCCGGGCTCCCGCCCTCCTCTCTGGGTCTGGCTTTGCTTGGCCATCCGATTTACTTGCTGATGAGACTCTTGAGCTTCTGTACACACTGTAGCTATGGCCCTTCAAGGACCCAAGGCAACTGCCTCAAATACAGAGCTCACCAACCTTGAAAACTGCAAAGTCCCAACACCCTTCCAAGCACAAGTTTCACCACAATCCAGAATGGGCCACCATTCCAACAGGTATATGGAGACGGCCAGACTGAGACCCCACGGAGTACTACTTGAGATCTAGTAGTAGCTCCCTATGCCAGGACTTCAGTGATGTCACCACCTCATTTCTCCCTCTTTTTGTCATTCTTGCTGGGAAGCAAGTACACCAGCTTACCTCTCTGAGCTGCTGCATGCCTCCAAAAATCCGCATCACACCATCAATCTCCTGTTCCAGGCGTCGGGCCCAGTGCTGCATCCTGCATCAGAGGAGAAAGAGATGTCAGGAGCAGGCCTGCTGGAGCTGCAGCTGCAACAACCCATTCCTGGCCACCCAGGGGAACCACGGCAGCTACTCACTCAACTTCACTTTCACCAGAGAAGGAACAGACACAAGGAGCAGAGTGAGCCTGTGATTTTTCCCTTTGATGTCTGGCCTGGTGGCCTAGGCTTTCCTCGCACTGACTGGCAGCCAGGGAGGAGAGGAGAGCGCATTGTGGATGCGCTGAGGGAGTTTGGCAGTTTGGAAGAAGCCTGCAGGGCGACTATTGTTCACTATGAAGGCCAGTCCTTGATGTTGCTGTTCTGAGCATGGGGGCTTCTGGACACCAGGGAGGATGAAGACATGAGGAGGCTAGGTGAAGTTTGAGGACAGGGAGGGGACACTGCTGTCACCTCTGACCCAGCATGTAAACAGGAGGTTGAGGTACCCACTTCCCTGGGCTGCATCTGAGCAGAAGACACAGAGAGCTTCCAACTCAGATGGCCTTTGCTTTCCTAGTTTCCTGTGGGAGATGCTCATCAGAGACCCAAGGCTGGACGTCTACCATGAGCCCAACCAGAGTTCTAGTACAGATCATCCAGGTTCTTTCTGGAGGTCCGACAAGCCCCTGAACTGCAAGCTTAAGCAGGCTGTCTGTATGTGGGTACCACCATCTGATCATTTACAACCGTCTCTGTCTCTCTCAGCTTCCTGAGATAATTTGGAGCCATCTCTTAGAATGGCACAGGGAAACATAAGAATAGGTGATCCAAGGATGCTACACAGGGATCTCTGTTCGTGGACAAGATGAGCAGATGTCTGTATGGTCCTGTATTCTCAGCCCTACATCCATTTTAACATGCGGTAGACAAGGCTCTTCCAAGGGGGTCCGTAAGGGACCCACCATCAAGTTGTAAAGACGCCATGAGCTCAAAGAGCACAATGGAGTAGGGAGATGTCAGGAGAGTTACAACTGTCCCCAACACCTTTCTCAGGGCCAACAACATCCCCTACTGTCATTTAGGGCCAGGACTCTCCCTCTTCTGGCTCCCTGTCCCACATTCCTCCTCAGGCCTGTGCTGGGGGGGGTGTTGGGCTCATGCCATTGTATGTGCCCGGGTTGGTTGGCATGGGAACTCAGAGCAGGAGGCGGGTAGATCACTAATTGCAATTTGCCAAGCTGAATGTCAGGACCGTGATGGAAAAAAATCAACATCAAAAGAAAGCAGTATTAGCTTTAGCTTGTTGTGGGCTGAGCCTCAGCCTGACTCCCCAGCTCTGTTCCCCACCATAGAGCAAAGTTTAACCTCACGCCTGGGTAGAGGCCAGGGTGTAAACCTTAGCGGTCAGCCTGCAGAGGGAAAGGTGCTGCTTTCTCCCTGACCCCATCCACCAGCATCGATGCTCTGGCCCTGATGGCATGAGGACAATGTAGCAGGTGGCTCTTTTGTGGTCCTGCAACTGCAGAGCTTTGGGGGTTAATAATGGAGAGAGTCTCTCACAGTCCTGTATCTAGATAGAATGGATAGAGTCAAGGACCTGATCTTCAAGGACATCCATTAACTGTGCCCTGACTCTAAACCTGACCTTAGCTGTTCACTGGCTTAGGGGACAAGATATCAATCATAATCTTTCCTGTGTGAATATACAGAAGGGCACCCACCATGTGCCAAGCCCAGTACCAGCATGTCATGTGCTCTCTGTCTTCAATCTTCAGAGGCAAAGTCCCCAAATTACAGATGAGGAAGTGGAGGGTTTAAAAACAGGGGTTTAGTGACCTATCTAAGGATACTCATCCAAGAAAGGGTGGACACAGGACTGATTACAGCAGTTTTCTAGAATCACAAGAACTAACACACAAGTCACCATGTGCATCCCTTTCTGACTCATCACCTTCGGTGCTTGAATCTGTGGTGATATATTATTTATGATTTAATAAAGCCGCTGGAGATCAAAACGCAAAGCTAACCACAGCCATAGAGCCAGGCGGTGGTGATACAACCTTTAATCCCAGCAGCCATACTAGCTAGCCATAGAGTCAGGCTAAAGGTGGTGCACACCTTTAATCCCAGGACTCGGAGACAGAGGCAGACAGATCTGTTAGTTCAAGGCCACACTGAGCTACATGAAATTGATCCAGTCTAAAAGAGAAACAGCTCACACAAAGGTGATCTCAGGACTTGGGGTCACACGCCTTTACTCCCAGCACTAGGGAGGTGGAGACAGGAGTGATATGGCTGGGTGGAGAGGGGAATATAAGTGGGAGGAGGCAGGAACTTGGAGGAGTACAGTCTGAGGTTTGGTGGAGAACAGTGCTTGAGGATTTACAGAGCCAGGATCACCCACTTCGGTCTGCGTTAGAGGTGAGAGCTACTGGACTGGCTGCTTGCTTTTCTGATCTTCGGCTTGAAGCTTGAACCCCAATATCTGTCTCTGGGTTTTTAATATTCATGTTACACTTATTAGGCACAGTGGGAACATTTACACCACAGAAATGGGCAGATGTTAGACATCACAGCAACACCCTCGCCCCCAGCAGCAAACTGACAAGCATTTTAAAATTCTTCAGGAATTTCATACAACGTATTCTGGCCATATTTACCTCCTCCACCTCCTCCCAGACCTATCTTTACCTCCCAACATCATTTATTTATTTATTTATTTATTTATTTATTTATTTATTTATTTATTTATTTAAGAATGATAGTTTCTTACTATGTAGTTCTAGTCAACTCTCTGTGTAGACCAGGCTGGTCCTGACTCACCTGCTTCTACTTCCTGAAGACTGGAATTAAAGTTGTGTGCCATTTCTTTACTCATTTATTTTTAAATAACCCACTGAGTCCCATATGTGCTGCTCATACACTTGGTGGGGGCGGCATCCACAGCCTACCTAGGATCATCCCTCTAAAGAAAACCAATTTTCCCTCCCCCAGAAGCTATCAAGTGTTGATAGCTGGCAATATTTACCAAGTAATCAATGATTCCGCCTGGGTATGGACTCTTTGCTAGTATGCACACAGGCCCTTGCTTCTGGAGTCTCACAGGAAAGTAAAAGACAATTAATTGGAAAAACAGGCATGTATGCCAAGTTTTTACTTTGCTCAGACAACACATTATTAATATAATTACCACCATTTCATGTAAAAGGGCTATTTCAACATTAAAATCATTTTAGAAGAACCAAATCTTTGGACAAATTCAAATTTTTTCCACAAGACATACATAGACACTCCCTCTCTGTCTTTGTGTCTCTCTCTGTCTGCCTGTCTGTTTCTCTGTGTCTCTCTGTAGGTGTCTCTGTCTCTCTACCCGTCCCTCTTGGATTTAGGAGCAGCTCTAGTCCTTAGTCTGGCTTAGTCTGGTATCCTGGGCCTCACAGGTCAACGGTAGGCCCTCAGCTTGCAGACTATCAGTTCAGTGCTAAGGAAAACAAGTTACTCTGATTCTTCACCTAAACCAAACCAAATTAGGAAGGCAAAGTCTGTGTCCTGGAGCTGAAAAGGACTTGACAGATAATCCATCTCATTGTCACACAGATATGACTTTGTGGGTTCTAGGGTTTGGCCAGTGGCCAGCGCTAGCTGTGAGAGGGCTGGTCTACAGTACTGAGGAGCTGATGAAGTATACGCCTGCAGCATTCCTGTCTTGAGGCTAGAAAAACCACACAACAAACCAAGCTCAACCCTGATAGAGGCAGAGCTGTGCTTAATCCCACAGAAAGGCACAGGGACTTTGGGAGAATAAGAGAGGCAGTAGAATCCATAGCCTCATTCAGTCAAAGGTAAATGGATCAAATACTGCCCGTGTTTCTGTGGATTTGGACCCATGAGTCCATGCCAGTGCCCCCTAGCCAGATAGTGCTGCCCCCCCCCCAGGTCATACTGCAACAAAAAAAGTCTATCTTCTATATCCCCAGATCCTGGGGACTTTCCATCCTCTTCGATGAAACAGCCCGGCTATCTCTTAGTGCTTGTTAAGTGCCAAATTAGCAGGACAGTAAGGGAGGAGGTGGCAGTGCAGCCAGGGGCCTGCCTGCAGCACTTCCTGACTGATTTGGAGGGAGGATGGAGATCAGCCTCGTCTTCCCATGTACCTGAACTGGGGGAAGTAAAGACATTGCAGCCCTGCTTTATAGATAGGAAAGTCAAGACACCTGGAGAGATGGGTACAAAGTCATACACTTAAAAAGAAGCCAGCTCCATTAGGCCCATCAGCCCCTCCTTCCAGGACAAGGCAGCTCCCGGGAAGCCTCAGGGGAGACCGCCAGCTGTGGAGTCTTGGCTAGTTCTGTCCCTTGGAACCTCAGCTTTCCCACCTGTCAACAGCATAATAATAACTGTCTGAATACTGTAACGGGGGACCTGGGGGATATAGCTCGCTTGGTAGAATGCTTGCCTAGTACCATGTCAACCAGGTGTGGTGGTGCATGCTTGCAGTTGCAGAACTCTCGAGGCGGAAGCGGGAGGATCGGGTCCAGTCTGGAACATATCCACAGGGACCCCTTGATAAGCAGTAACCATACTGGACTGTCCCTAAAGGACCAGACAGTCATGCAGTAAGGCCTTTATTCTCAAAACTGAAGGGCCTACTGAGGGCGGGGAGGGGGGGTCACAAAGGGAGAGTGTGATGCATGTGGCATGTTGAGTCAGCCTAGTAGGAAAGAAACTGCCACTTCAGGAGATGTGATGGCTCAGCTCTCAGTCTCTAAACCAAGAGGACTGTGTGTGTGTGTGTGTGTGTGTGTGTGTGTGTGTGTGTGCGTGCGTGTGTGCGCGTGCACGTGCATGTGGTTGTCACCATCAGGCAAGAGAGCAATGTCAGCCATATGTGAGCTAAGAGCTGGTGCGGAGGAGCCCTTTAGTACACAGAACCATCCAGAAGCCCTCTAGGAGGCTGGGAGGCTCTATCCGACCTCAGGTGGGCCATCCGGCCTTGAGGCTGGCTGCAAATGCTCACCCTGAGGACAAGGGAGGAGAGAGGAGGACATGGAGGAGGAGAGGGGGCAGGGAAGGGACAGGGAAAAAAGAGAAAGGGCCTGTGTGCAGATGCAGCAGCATAGATTAAACTGTTGTTGGTTGTTAATTTTATATGTGAAGTTGTTGATCAGAATGTGATTTAATTGTACAGTATAATCCAGGCTTTTGGAATAAATTATGCAGAAAACTCATCTATAATTAAACAAATCAAAAAACCAGGGACAGGTGACACTGCAGGTTCACCCTCAGAGGGCATGGACAGCGTGGGCAGTTTGGACCCTGCAGAGGGACCAGAAAGGAAGGGAGGGGCTTTGTGCAACAGCAGACACTCGCCTGCCCGGAAGAGGCCAAGGCCTGCCAGGAGGAAGGGACTCAGACCCCTGAGTTCTGCCTCTGCAGGTCTTTCTCACCATACGGAAGCCTTCCTCTCCCCCCCCCCCCCCATCAAAACCCTGCTGCCCTGCCAGGCATCCTGTTTCACCAGGGACTTGAGCTCAGCAGAGCAGCCATCATTTGTAAGGGCAAGTGGTGCACACTGGGATGGAAAAGCATGAGGAGCAGGAAGGCAGGTGTTAGGACGGGCTCCGCTGGAGCAGGCAAGGGTGTGAGGGAGCAGGCACAGCTGAAGCCTCTGTCTGCCAAGGGCACGGTGAACCAAGCTTGGCACTGCTAAAGGCCCCAGGTTTCTTGCTTCTCTCGTGACAGGCTGGCCAATTATTCTCCCAGCTTTGGGGGAGGCAACAATTTAAAATAAAGTGCTATTCAATTATTCTGATTATATTTCAATTGGCCTGCCACCTCCACCTCATCTCCCTCGCAGGCTTCTGAGAGAAAGAAAGACAGGGCAAGAGGGGGAGTAAGAGATGGAAAGACAGACCAAAGATTCCTGGAGAGCCACCGCCAGGCTGATCTGGCCTGGGGAAGATAAGCTGGTGGTATTCACGGAGTCCACAATTCCCTGCTGGCCCAGAAGAGGTGTGCTTCCCCCAGTGGCTTCAATGTTCTCTAATAGCGGCCGTGAGCAACCCCCCCCCCCCAGGCTCCAGCCTACTACAGATGGCAGCTAGTTCAAGGCGATCCTTGAGAATCGTGGCATCCTTTCTGACTATGTGTGCAGATGACCTGTCATACCTGAATGCCTAGGTCCAGCCCTTGATATTCCACACTCTTAAGGCAGATGTGTGCTCTCCGGTTTCCCATCTGGAAAATGAAGATTAAACTGACTAACCTGTCCACTTCCCAGGCCCCCAAAGGAGGCAAGTGGAAGTTTGCCTCATATAAGAAATGCTAACAAGGACATTTACCCACACACTCACATACACACCAGTCTATCTTCCCACCATCCAGTCCCCCTCGGATGGGCCTCCGGAATGGCTGTACCCTCTCTGTGTCCTGTTCCTAAAAGCCTGGGTAAAGAGAAGGGACTGCTGAGTCTACTGGATCCTTCCTTCTACGGCGCCCCAGCATTTTTCAAAGCTCAGCACTGGGGGGAGGACTCCACCCCAATTCGATCATTGATGAGAAAGCTGACAGAGGGCCACTGTCTAGTCAAAGTGACATGTTCTCCAGAGGCCTGGTGGGCCAAGCCATCAAAGACGGTAAGACCAGAGATGTAGCCTTGGCTTCCCACAGCATGTGCCGTGGCATGGTGGGAATGGGACCAGAGTGCACTTGCTGGGCTGATTTGTGGTGGTGTGAGGCACCCCTGTCCAAATTCACAAGCAGGTAAACTGAGGTACAGGACTCAAAGGGGACTAGACATCATCATCAACCTATATGTGACTCAAAGGGGACCTTGCGAGTGAGAGATGGAAGCTTCTGAGAGCCCCTCCCCTATCCCATGTGGCCCATTTGTGGCTAGAGACTCACAGACCCTGAGAAGCTGGCAGAGCTAGTACTGCTGATGCTTGAATTGGTACAGATCGCCCGCCCTCGTCTACTCATCTACTTGTGTCTTGGGACCCTGCCCAAATACTGCTCCTTAATGAGGTTATTAATTATGGAGCTGTCCCTTCCTTTTCTTTGCTGAAAAAAGAACTTTTCCTTCTAATTGGTGCTTGGCTGGGAGGCAGCAAACTTGTACCCTGGCCCCACCTCCACCCCTCACCACACTAATGGTCTTTTGCCTTTAATTAGGGCACTGGGTCCACCCAATATTTACTCACAACAGTCGGCTGGGGGTTGGGGAAGAACAAAGGAACAAGGGTTGGAGCCAGGAAGTCTTGTTACTCAGGGCCAGGAGAGTCCAGGTGGCCCATTTGGCCCAGAGAGACATGGAGGAGATCCAGGGTCACAGAACAAATGACCTCAACGCCTTAGCTCACCACCAAGGACGAGGAAGCTGGGATGCAAGCAGGCAGGACTGTGCAGTTGGGTAAGGCTTTAGTTAGGGATGGAGGCTAAGAAAGAGATTCCCTGGTGGCAGTTAGGGATGGTGGTGAAGGTCTGAGTCTCAGGTTTGGCTACGTAGGTATGACCGCCTCCTTCAGGTCTCCATGGAGTGTTCTAGTTACACCGAGAACCCCTAAAGTAGACTGCTCTAGCGCCTAGGGGAGCAGATTCTATTCAGTAACTGTGGCTGTAGTGGGAGAGGAGCTGGAGAAGGCAGATGGAAGAGGGAAGTGTGGGAAGTGGGGTCAGCACCGGTTAGGGTCCTGGCCCTGATAGGGCAGGCTAACAGATGGCCTTGGTGGGTAGAGACCCTGCCACCATCTTTCTTCCAACCTCTCCCATGCACCAGGCCATTCTCCATGAGCCACATACAAATCTCAGTTTCCTGACCAAAACAGGGGTGCCCCAATGTTCACAGACTGCTTGAGGATTCATGTCTCAAGAGGTATGACTGGAGTCCTTCCTGATGCCTAGGGTCCCCCAGAGACACACTGCATTACCTTAATTAACCTCATCAGCAGCCCAGTCACAATCTCCAGTCCTCAGGGGGAAACCGAGGCAGAGAGAAATGGAATAAAGTCTCCCAGGTTGCATGACTCATGGTGGCCAATCAGGATGGCTACTCTCTCTCCTGAGGACACGGGTCTTAAACATCCAGCTCAGATGGAATATGGCCACTTGGGTGTCTAGCAGGTCTCTGAATGTGTGTGAAGTTAAGATCCCGTCCTTCCTTCTGGGGCCACTCCCCTCCCCTCAGCCTTTTACCTGTGCTGATGGTCACCCCTCTATTTAGGCCAAAGTTTTTGGGATGCCTGGGAACCTATTTCTTCTCACACCCACATCCAACTTGTGCAAAACCTTCACAATGTGCCCCTCCCACCCCTACAAATCACCTTTCTGCCCCCCTCTCCCAAGCCCCACCCTTAGTCTGTCCTGGGTGGCCATCCATCTCCCCTGGACCTGCAGCAGTTAACTAACTGGTTGCTAGTTTTTGCCTTGGTATCCCCAGCTTTTTGATCACACCTAGCCAGGGTATCCTTTTGGAATGCCGTTCCTCCTATCTGCAGCAAGCTTAGTTCCTGGGCCCTGGAGGAAAAACCAAAGTCCACCAGTGGCCGAATCCTTCAGTGGCCTTGCTTAGTGTGGCTGAACACAGCTTGAGCTCACAGGATATGTCCTGGAACACACTGTTCCTCAGCCTGGAACGGTCTCCCTCCAGTGGCCTAGTCCTCTTCCCTTCTCCAGGACTCTGCATACACACCCACACCATCAACTCAATGAAGCCCACGTTTTAAAAATGCAAGCTCTCCCCTACTAGCCATTTTCTCCTCTGTAAATGCTTCTGCCTTGGGCTGTGAACCCCGAGAGTAGACATTCCAAATCTCTGGCCTGGAGGAACAGATCCTTGACTGATCCTTCCCCAGAGACCAGCTGACCTCCCAGGAGTGCTGCTCCAGCCTGTGAGTGGACAGCTCTAGCACACACAAATGAAGGCTGCCCCAGAACCAGCCCAGGAGGCCCTCCTTCCCTTGGCTCCTCTCCGGATGAATTATTAAGGCTCATTTATGATGGGCCTGCCCAGGCCTGTGGCTTCCCTGCATAATTCATGGCTCTCTCAGAAGGATGGTGTGCTGGCACTGACACTTCTTCCAGGAAGCAAGAAGAAAGTGCAGAGGAATAGGCCAGAAGGGGACTGTCCTCCACCCTGTCACCCTGCCCCCAGTGAAGGGGCCACCCACTGCCTTTTCACCTTCCCTTTGGCCCATGGCGCTTTCTCATGTCCACTTGGGTTCTGGTGCCCTGAGCTGAAGAATATGAGCTTCGTGCAAGCACACACACTCCCCTGTCTGTGCCTCAGTTTCCCATCTGCAGGCTGGTAAGTTTTGGGGGACCTTTTATTTTCCAGCTAAGTTCTAGGCAGAGCCCTGGCATCTTGTTTGTCACTGTCCTTTAGTTTCCCTGCACTGTGCTGAGAAAGTCCTGGTGTATGCGTGATTTAGAGCTCATTGCAGATGAGTAGGGTCTGGAATCCTTTCCTGGGGTCCTGGAAAATGCCAGCAACTTCCCTGGTGGCTGAGGTTCATGAATGCCAGCACCCAAGTCTCATTGTTGGGCAGTTCCCAATCCCAAACTGGGACTCAACAGTGAGCAAGAAACAGTCACGGAGTAACTGAGGCCTGAGGGCGGGACAAAGGGCCCCAGCCATAGTTACGGAAGGCAGTTGTCTGTCATAGGCTTCCGAGGCCCTTAGTCACCTGCACCAGGCACTGTATGTCCCCTTCTGGTCCATTCCCTGTAGTTAGGCTCCGCCCACACCCATTTCACAAACTGAGAAGCTATGTCCCTCAAATTGGCTCTTAGGAGGTGGCCATAAGGCCGCCACCCTTGTGTGCCTAGCCAGGTGCTGTGATGGAGTAGCCTAGCTAGTCTCAGAAGGTAAGAGCAGGTCTGAGACACCTGTAGAAGTCTCCAAATGAGTCAGGTATGGCACGTGTGTGACATCCTCCCATCCCAGCTCCAGCCAGTAGCTAGAGCTTCCCCTGGGGCTTCAGGACAGACCCCATCCACATTTCACCAGCCAGTCTGGTCAGAGTCTGTGATTCATCAGTCCCCACTCCCCTCCAGCATGCCCTTCCCCTCCCCCAGTATGAGTCAACTCCTCACTGAGCTACAAATAGCTGTCCTCTGGTTGTCCTCAGTGTGGTTTCACGCCTTGAGGAGGACAGAGAGCCCCTCAAGATCCTTTGTTCCTCCACAGTTCCTAGGCTGCCTGAAGACCTGCAGATGTGGAAGAGAACCCAGGCCAAGACATCAGAGGCCAACCTATCAGGACAGCTCTGTTCTCTGGCTCTGTTCCTCCTCCACCTGGCCCAGTCACCTCTGACAGAAAGCCCTCCTGGGTTTCCCTCCCTGCCCCTCCAAATCCACAGTTTCCACCGTGTTTTAGCAAGTCTCACCTTAAATTGAGACTGTAGCCTGCCATAACGATCCTTCTGGAGCATAGTTTAGAGCCAGACAAAGAAGTCTTCTGGGGACGGATTTTTCCTAAAATGGTACCTGATCTGACCTCCTCTCTCTGCAGTGTGAGAGAGGCTGGGGGAGTAGGGGCTGGGAGAAAGGCTTCCCCCTCAGAAAACACCCGGCACACAGGAAATCGGGGTGTAAAGCACCCATTGTGTGCTAGCTGTTCTTTGTGGTCCACCAGGGTAGGCAGCCAAGTGCAAACCAATTCATGCCCACTTCACAGTCATGCACACTGAGGCCTGGACAGTCAGGGCAACCTGTAAAGACCATATAGCCAGTTTGTGCAATCAGACAGAATTTGAACCTGCTAAAGTCTGGACTCTGAGTCCTGGCCTTGCCTTGAGACTATACATGTCCCTACTTTCAAGGTGGTTTTTCAATGGCCAAAATTAGGGGAAAGCAGGCAGGTAAGGGCCATCCTTCTTTGTTTACTTTCGCCACTCCTGCAGGAGAGACTATTGCCTCTGAAAGCCAAGCCAATTCTGAGTGCAAGGGAGAAGCCATTTCTCATATCCCAGCTGAAGTATGGGGCCATGGAGTGCTGTCTCCCCACAGCTCCTCCAAACCCCACACGAAGAGCCGGGGCTAGGTAGGAACAGAAGAACCACTTCCTCTGGGATTTGAGTCCTGATAGTGACCAACTTCTGCAAGTAAGCCAAGCCACCAGCATGAGCACACAAGCTGTCAGGCCAGCGAGTGACTTGGGAGTCTCCCTCTAAGAACCAAGATGCTTCACTACTTCAAAGAGGGAGGGACTTCATATGGGTCCCTCCTCCTCTGGTATCCCTAGAGGAGTGACCAGGCAGGGAGGAACCACTTTGCCTGATGAACCCATACTGTCCTTCAGGGTTGACTCAAGGACAGGCAAGAAGGTGAACCAACAGACATCAATCCTGGCAAAATGGTCTGTAGGCATCTTCAACCTTCTGCCAACTCTGAACTAACAGTTTCCTGCCCCATTCACCATTCATCCATCCATTCGGATGGAAGACATCTGACCATGTTTGGGTGGGCCTGGTGAGTGGAGAGAAGAGGGACCCTGCAAGCCTGAGGGACAAGATGCCTGACCTTAGCCTGGGAGGGAAGTCCACACACATGGCATAGCCTTGCAAAGCTGGGAGGGAGCTCTGCAGAGTGATGCTCCATGAGTACCCACGTAGACTGCTCCCACGCCAAAGCTGCAGAAGTCCAGCCCTCAGAACATGAGAAGCACTAGAGTGCTGGGTGGTAAGGGTGGCAGCTCCCAAAGAGGTATTAGGAAATCAGACATAAGCAAAGGGTGGTACACTCAGGAGTCACGGAGCAGGACTCCACTCAACTCCCGGTACCCAACCTAGGCAGGAAACAGACTAACCAGGACCTCTCTCCAGAGATGCCTGGTACTCTGTGTATAGCAGGAAGCTAGGTCCTCTGAGTTGGGAGGAAGGGAAAACAGACTGACAGCTGAGGACTACATGTCTAAGGACTCTACAAAACACAAACCTGTACCCATCACAACTGGGCCCTGCTGTTGTCTGTCGGCCCATGCTCTCTCTCTCTCTCTCTCTCTCTCTCTCTCTCTCTCTCTCTCTCTCTCTCTCTCTCTCTCTCTCTTGTGTGTGTGTGTGTGTGTGTGTGTGTGTGTGTGTGTGTGTTTCAAGACAGGGAGGGTTTCTCTGTGTAGCCCTTGCTATCTTAGAACTTGCTTTGTAAACCAAGCTGGTAAGCTGGTCTCAAATTCACAGAGATCTGCTTGCCTCTGCGTCCTGAGTCCTGGATTAAAGGGCTGCACCACCACCATTACCATGTGGGCTAATGCATTTCAACATTGTAGCTTATTTCAACATTGTAGCTTATACTCCATAACTAGTATCCTTATTCCTGAGGTGGGGTAGTAGATACTGAGTCTGGGTCCAGGTAACAGAGGTTGGCTTCAAATTTGTACACAATTGAGGGTGATCTTGAACTTCAGAGCCTCCTATTTCTACCTCCAGACTGCTGGGGTTTTAAGTCTGTGCCACTATGCCCCAGTTTAGGCAGTATGGGGACTTGAACTCAGAACCTTGCACATGCTAGACAAGCACTCTACCAACTGAGCTATACTCCCAGACCATGGCTGGAGCATTATTATCCTCTATACTCTTTACCCTGCTGCCCCACCATCAGACCCTCTTACTGACAGAAGGGCCCACACGGCTCTTTACCATTTCTGGCATTTTTTTCTTACTCGCTGGTGCTCTATGCAAACCCCCTCGGTGGGCCTCTAGGGATCCACAGTTATATCAAGAAGGGGCTTCACGGGCCATCCAGAGGCCCACTTCCTATGGCATCTCCTGAATGGTAGCCAGGCAGAGAGGAGCTACATGCCATTAAAATACCACCTGCTGAGAATAGGGCTAAAATACTGATAAAAACACATCCAATCCTCTTTAGAGATGAAGGAACCAAGGTACCAAATCACTGGAACTCTGTAACTTCAGATGCAGATTTTGTGAGTCCTCAGCTCCTTTCCACCCCAGTCTTTGTCCCTGCAGACTTTCTAGCACTTAGTAGGTATGCACATCAAGGACAACAAAAACCAAAGCTACAGGTCCCTCCAGATGGGTACACGAAGTCTCCACCCTGCTTCATTTTAGAGTAATGGCCTCATCTGTACGCCACCAGTCTGGAAATCACCTGTGAAATATATTTCTCCCGGCACTAGCTCAGGAACCATGTAAATCACTCGATTTAATGGCCTCTGAGATTGTTCCCTGCCACCCACTTCTCAGAAGCTCTGTGCTAGGAAACTGGGGCTGTAGGGCAGCAGGCTGGCTGGCCCCAGGCATGCGGTCTGGCTTCCTAAGGCATTCTAGGCACTAGGAGGCACTGCCCAAAGGAGCAACAGTATCTAAGAGCAAGGAAAGAGAAACAGACAAGCCGGCCAGAGGGTTCAGCACCTGGGGCGGCAGTCAGGTACAAGGCAACCTCTCTCAGATTCTACCCTTGCCTGGCCCCACAACAATAGCTTGTCTTCAGTGGAGGGTGGGTCTGTGTGACCTTCCAGAGCCCCCATGACTGCAACTGAGGAAGGTTCGGGGCCACTGGAATGGCCAGACACAATCGGTGGCCTGGAATATGGTGTCTCCAAATTCCCTGGATAGTCCATGATGCATGGGCCATTCAGGGTACCATTTGTCCGGCTACACTCACATGTCTTCTTCACTGGCCATCTTTCCCACAGACTGTGAGCTTCTGAGAACAGGGACCCAGTTAGCTCAACACAGAGTGAAGGTGTGTGGAGTGGGCCTAAATAGGGAAGGCAGTTCTAGGAGTTGGGTCTAGAAAGACAGCAGTGTTCATGAAGTGTTCAACAGGGCAGGCGGGGCTTGGGCAAGCATCACTGCAGAACAGGACAGAGGGAGTGGGACAGCCTTCTCAGGACACCAGGGCACCCCCTAGGAAATGTGTAGGGATGTGGGAACAGCACAAGCTCTTACCATGGTCAGGGCAACTCCTCGGAGCAAGTCCACCATCCCCTCACCCATGTCAAGCAGAACGGGTACTGACATTCCTGTCTCTCCCCTGGGACACAGTTCTCTACCTCAGCTAATCTGGGGACTCTAGTTCTTGTGTGGGGATGCAGCTCCTTTGGCAGGGTGTTTGTCTAGTACTTATGAGGACCCGGGGTTTGGTTCCCTGCACCACATAAGCCTGCTGTCATGGTGTGTGACGGTAATCCCAGCACTTGGATCTGGAAGCAGAAGAATCTGAAGTTCAAGGTCATTCTAGCTACATAGTAAATCTGAAGCCTGAAGCCAGCCTGGGCTACCTCATCTCTAAATAAATAAATAAACAAAAAAGGGAAAATGCGGATGCCCTATCTCCACATTAAATGCTACAGTCCTATGGGTCTCTGGTCTCCTTTTCACCCTCAGGGAAGCCACTGCAACAAAATCGCAGGAAGATAGGGGCACACATTATATTCTAGCAACAGCCAAAATAGGCCCACAGGAGGGCCCATCCCAAACCACAGATAAGCCTGCTTCAGCCTCCCAGTTTGGTTCTGGGACCGCCTGTGCAGATCATGAGCTACTTGCTCTGCAAACATTTATGGAACACTTGAGAGGCATAATCATGGCCCTGAGCACACAGCCTTGATGTACACATACGGGAAGAAGTGTGTACTTCAATACATGTCCATGACACTCATAGGGAGATACAGGAGGTTTCAGAGGACAGTTACTCCTTGGCAAGTACTAAGAAACAAGCACACATTAGCTGAACCACAGCTGGGTTTGCTTGGGGCTGATTGGACCCTCTGAAGCCCTTCTCAACTGTCCCCATCTTCACAGAAGGTAGAACACAGGATCTGGTACTCTAGTGGGCAGAGCTCCTCTCCAGTGCTACCCTCAGTCGACCCCTGTGCCTACCAGAAGATGGCTCCTGGACAGTGGGCACCAATGAATGGCAGCTTAAAGTGCAGGACAGAGGGCAGATATACAGATGGGGTGGCGGAGGAGTATCATCACCAGATGCAGGATTATTGTTCTGAAAGGGCCTGGGAATGATGAGGTCCCTGAGCTTGGAGGAGGAAGACAGGGGCTTGTGCAGACTCCCACAGTCAGTTGGGCGGGGCCGAGGTTAAAATGGAACAGGAGGGATCTGGAGAAAAAGGGCAGAGGGGACTCCTGAGATGCTCATCCACAAGCCCTTGGTGTCCTGGGCTGTCCTGACTAATGTAAATAATTGGATGTGCTGCCTCACTTCCTGCAAGTCTCCCTGCCTGCCTAATGTTGGCTGCAACCTGGGGCAGAGGGACTACAGAAAGGTAGAGGTGAGACGGGAAATAAGGAATGAGCCTTGACTGCTCTTCCCCTCTACTCCACATAGACCCTGGACACCATGCCACCAACTTCCAGCAGGTGTCAGAAGTAGGTGTGGATCACAGGAGGCCTGCAGTGGACAGAAGGGCTCTAGGCTGTGCCCAGGAGAGGCCATAGCCTTCCCTTTTTGGACTCCAAGAAGCTCCAGAGGGCCATACCCCCATGTGGCAGGTGGGGATTAACGACCAGAGAGATACCCTAACCCAGGAGCCAGAAAGAGCCCAGAGTGCCCAACCCAGACCAAGGACTGGTTCAACAAAGAGCCCAGAGGGAAACGGAAAGGTAGTTATCAGGTCATGTTTTGGAGTGTGGATTTTATAATTTATCAGGAGAGCCAATCAAGAACACCTCAGGCTTCTCACAGTGCCCAGGCACAAATACAGTCCCACGATAGGCATAAGTATAGCTTTTCCTGAAGCTGCTCCCCTTCTAGGACGAAGAGGAAGTCTCGCAGTGAAGTCTGGGTCTTCCCGTGGCCATGGGATATTGATGGCAGCCCATTAAGGCAGGCCAGCTGCTTGGCTCCACAGCAGCGAGATGTGCCCCTCTACCATTGGCTTGATAATGTGCAGCAGCTCCCGCTGCCCAGGAAAGCTTGCCCTTGCTTTGACAGAGAAATAGAAGTGACCCGAATGGCCTCCAGGTCATGACTGGCCAACCTCATCTGGCACAGCATAGCATATATATAGATGAGTTGGGGTCTCAGCTATGCCTCAACTGCTAGAAAGCTCAAGCATGGTGTCTTAGTAGGATTCAGTTTCTCCACATATCATTTCACAACAAATGCCACTGACCCACAGCTATACTATGGGAGCAGAGCTGTCCTACTGGGTTCTCTGAGATGCTGCCATCTCTGGGGCTGCTCCAGGCCCAGAGAGAACGGCCCCATGACGAACCCACCAAAGTTTGTGTCGGAGACAGTGAGTTCTTGCAGATGGCCATGTATGATGAGACAACATGACTGTTACAGTGACACCCAAAGGTCCTGTGGCTGGAGGCTGCCTGGAGCTACACGGACAGTGTGTGAGAGCTTGGTGCTGAGTGCAGAGCAGGAACGTGGACCCATCACTTGCTCCTTTCTCTTGTGTGTAAAATAGGCCTCCTCGGACAGCATGTACGAAATACGCTACCAGGGCCCAGCTTTCAAAAGCTGAAGTTGTGGCTCAAATAACTACTTTCCTGTTTTCTTGACTATATCTCCCCTTTCCTCTCCTCTTTTCCTCCCTTCCTGCCTTCTTGGCTCCTCCCCTTCCCTCCTGACTAAGTGTGTAGCAGCCGCTGTCTCTCTACCCTCCATCAAGCGAGCCTTCTTGCTAACAGAACCCAATCCTGCAGATTCTCCACCTCCAGCCCCAAGGTGACCCCATCCTCAGCTCAAGGGTAAATCCTGATTAGCCTGAGCCAATCACAATGTGCCTTCTCCATTGCCAGTGATTGGTTTAGAGTGGGCATGTGACCCAGTGCTAGCCAATGAAGTGTAAGGGGAAGTAGGCTAGGGGCTTCTTAGGCAAGGTTTCCTCTCCTCTTAAGAGAAACCTAGAGGAACTGTTTTCTGTTCTGTACATAAAGACTGGGTCTGATATGATGCCTGGAGCTGTGGCAGCCATCTTGTTGCCATTAGGGAAGTTGACCAAAATAGTCAGCCATACCGAAAGCAAGGGCAGTCAGGCAGAGATCAGAAGACCTGGTTCTCACTGACAGCTTTTACTTATCAACCCCTGATTCCATATCAGAGGAGGAAAGGCCTAACCGCAGTGGAAAACCTCCTACCTGGGTTCCCAAGGTGTACACAGGAGCAGCCTTGTTTCCTCATCTCCTTAGCCAAACACATCCCACACACTGTGTCCAAGGCGGTGACAGTCAGCACAATCCCTCCTCCGAAGACCCCTTAACGCTGGCTCAGAGGTAGGATTATAGGAGAGACACAGAGCAGAAAGAGCAAAAGAGCATCATTCAGGAAGGCTCATCAGTCCAGCACTGGGGCCAGAAGTCTGGGAGAAGCCAGGAGTCAGGGAGTCCAGAGAGCCTATAAGACCTGCAAATGTCCCCACCTGACTGGAGAACAGGTATTCCCACGGCTAGAGGCAACCCAGGCAAAGATCTGAATTCCAGGCTGGAGTGTAGGTCACAGCTAATCCCTACAAAGGAACATGGTGGTGGAGAGGAATGGGTCCAGGAAAGACGGCGAGCCCACCCAGCCCTGCTCACAGAGAGGATGGAGAAAGGTCCCTCTGTGAAGGCTCTGCGTAGAGGGCAGCCATCCTGCCAGCGCCCTCACATTTCTAATAACTGAAGATGGGGGCGGGGCCAGAGTGGGGTGCTTTGTTGTGTGTTTGTTGGAGCTGATGGCAGCACCGAGCCTGACCTTTAAGGCTTCAAATGCAGCATTTCAGGCAGCGCCAGCGGGAGAACGCAGTTGCGGAAGGAAGCTATCAAGACTGAAATGCCACGTCAGGCTGGAAACTCGAGGCAGAGCAGGGGCTCCTACCTGTGTGAGGAGCACGCCCATACCTCAGCACCCACCCTCCTGCCTAGTGGCAAAGATGCCCTTCCCAAGGAGGCCCCGAAAGCTTAGGTGACTTTGAAACAGCACAGGGACAGTGGCATCAGGTCTGCCCTCACTCCCACCCCCTAATCAGGAATTGGAGTATCACACTACAAAGGCATTCTGCTTTAAGTTCATCCAAGGAGACCCCAACTACTCTCTCACCCCAGGCCACAGATAAGGCTATTTAAGACAAATGATTGCATGTCTCAGTACAAGGCTATTTAAGACACACGGTTGCATGCCCCAGTGTGCAGATGGCTATGTGGGAAGTCACCCTCCAAGTTGCTTGCACTGAGTCCTAGCTGACAACATAAGTGGCATCTGAAGGCTCACTTCCCTCTCCTTGGACCTCAGTTTTCTTGTGTATGAGGGCAGGGCATGTGGCTCTCCTGGAGCTCCTGTGGCTGTCTCTCCTAACTTCAGGAAGCATGCAAGGCTCATAGTGCCCATCTGCTTTCTCCCAGGTTCCTTGATCCTTCAAAAACACTCCCTGCCCAACAGGCTCCTGAGCCTATGGTAGGCACCTCTGCCCTTCTTAGAGAAGCTCCTTCTCAAAGTGCCCAGAACCTTAGGCTACTCTGCCTCACAACACACAGACTTTGAGAATGCCAATAAAGGTAAACTTACGGTTCTCTCAGACATCAGAACCTGTACAGGACCTGAGCAGGTACCCCAAAATCTGCTGCAGGCGCTCCATGCCCTTCACTGTGCAAACGAGGAGTGTGCAGAAAGGGAAACTCACCAGCCCAAGGGCACACAGCAAAACGCCTTCCAGTTTGTCAGAGCCCTGCCCTCTCCGTGTGACCCCTACAGACTTTCTCCACACGAGGGTTACCTGCAAAGCCACTCGGCTTCTAGAAGTCCTCACAGCGCTCCTCAGAGTCCCCAGTCCTCCAGTGAATCTAAACACCATTCAATTTGTAGAAATCTGAATTCCAAGGACACAGCCTCTGTGCGTTTTCTTCACAGACTGTCATCCTGCCAGTTGGTAAGTGATCAAACTTTCTAGCTCAGCCTTAACTCAGGCTGTTCCTGACATAAGAGTTTGCAAAACATGGGTCTTCACAAGCAGGAGGCTTTGTTTCCCACTGCCAGCATTCGCCCACTACGTTCTGGCACTCACATCAAAGGCAGGTACAGAAGGTGGGCACTGAAACACATTCTGGCTGCAGAGATAAACCGTTGTGTGACTGCACTACACGCACACACAGTGGCACATGAGCACATGCCCACGTTTGAGTGCATATGTGCCTGTGTACATTTGCCTGCACTTATATATATATATATGTATACATATATATATATATATATAAAAACATGTATGCACATATATGCCTACGCATGTGCATAGAAACACCATGCTAGCACAAATATGCCTAAGCACACACCTACTCAAAGGCACACAAATAGGCAAATAAACAAGTATGATGTACGTCCAATACATGTGCCAAGCCATACATGAGCACGCAGGTGTAGACAATCCTACCTATAAGATTACAAATGCACTCAGGCCAAGGTAAGGGCCCGATACAGCAGGAGAGTCCCAGAAGCGGTAACTGGGTCCAGGTACCTATAGGACAGACTGAATACTGGATGCTATAGGTAGGGTCAGGTATACTCAGGGCAGCCACAACTATACTTGAGTGCCCTTCTAGATCCAGGACCTGGAAGTAGGTCTATGCCATCCAGACTCTAGGAGGTAGCACAGAGGCTTCCAAACCGAGAAGCCTAGTAAGTACCCAAGGTCATGAAGCCTTGTGTGTGTGTGGGGGGGGGGGATAGTGACACTCTCAGGGCACAGAAAGAGGGCATTGCTCAGAAAGGACTGGCTATCTACTGGAGTAGGAATGCACCATGATGGAAGCAAGGGGCCGGGATCTAAGGGAATTGAAGGGAGAATGATGGGGAGGGGGTCTCTTTCCCTGTTCCCTTTGTTTGATGAGCATAATTTTTAAGGTGGGGAGAGGTGATTAATGACCAGCAGGAAAGATTTCTTCTATCCTCCTTTTCTGCTAAACAATTAGGCTAATCAGAGCCCAAAGTGGGTCAGTCAGAAGCCATGAGGCTCCAAGGCACCCAAGGAACTAGGCCCAGACAAGCTCATGCACACAGAGAGCAAAAGAGAGTGGGCAGGCTGGGGGGAGGTCCGCTTCATCCCTGCTATAAGGCAGTATGGAGAGGAGCTGGAAGGCAGAGCCGTACACTTGTCTTCCTAGGGTGCTGGACTGTCAGAGTCAAAAGATCTGAGAAGGGAAGAAACTGAGGCCCAGCAGGAAGGAGCTCTGTCCAAGGTCATCAGAGAAGGCTGGGCTGGGTTTGATCTTGACAGAGGCACCCCAACCCCTTCCCTAACACAGCTAAGCAGGGTCTTGAACTCCCACCAGGCTCATTTATCAGCATCAGAAGACAAAGAGAATTAGACCAGACCAGACAGGTAAGGAAGTACATGGGGCTAAGGGGAACAGTAGGATCAGTGGTGAGGACCACCACATGAGTCTTATTTTCACAGGGGCAGGGCAGAACCTGTATAAGGTCATCTCAATCTGTGTGCATCCAAAGGACAGAACTCTCGATTCCTTAAGGACATCCCAAGAAACCTGTAGGGATTTCAGAACCCTTTACAAGCATTTCAATCTCAGGGGTCATCTGTACTGACTGACACCCTTCACACTCCTGAGGTCCTTGGGGACACTAATGCAGAAGGCTCTTTAGGTTACAAAGGACAAGAGAAAAGGGGAAGGTAAAAAATAAATTTAGAAAGAAAAGCATAAATCACATATACACTTCCCTCCGGGAATACGAATATTGATTCTGTAGCTTCTTGTTTAGACAGTGGGTACCAGGAAAAATAAACCTGACATGAAGAGGATCTTATTGGCAAGTTGCAGGCCTGTATCTGTGATGGGAAACTCTTCACCATTGCCTTGGGGACTTCAGGTACCAGAGCACCTCCCCGGCCTAGGGCCCAACACCAGAGGCACAGATAAAGGGTTCCCAGACAATTATGGAATAGGTTGGAGGCTGGAAGTGAGAAAGGACCTTTCTCAGAAAGAGACCATTCCCATTCCTTAGGCCATGCTACCCTGCAGGGCCCAGACCTGTCAGCTTTGACTCCTAAACCTGCAGGCAACCTCTGAATTGAGCAACAGGCCCTCAAGAATCCAGGGCCAGCTGTCCTAACCCCACCTGTTGTGTGCAGACAGCACAAACGTCACAAGCACCTGGAAGGTCAGAGGCTTCTGTGGGCTTGGTTAGATGCTGAGAGGCTCCAATTTCATATGTGCATTAAAACCCAGGCTCTACCTCCACTCTCTGGCCTTTTGTTCCAGAATCCTAGTAGAATGTGGAAATGAAGTCACCCCACCACCACAACCACACACACACACACACACACACACACACACACACACACACACACACACACAGAGCTGCTCAGTGCCCTGCCTGGCAGGCTTTGCCACAATTAGAGCACTAGGGCGAGGGCAATCCTGGGCTGTGTGGGCATTCTATGATGGCCAGCATGCACACAAAAGGAGAAGACTGGCCGTGGCCAGGGATGGTCCCTCAGGCGTGCAGAAGACCCAAAAGAGAAAAGGACAAAGCAGGCAAGGTCATGGAAGGGTGGCGGTGGCTTTCAACTACTTCCCACACCCTTTTCATTTTCTTCCTAAAGACTTGAGTTTTTAGCTGCTCTCCCCACTTCCTGGAGCCCTGTCCAGATGTCCTCAGGCCCCTGGCAGGGAGGATGCATATCTGACAGAAAAATTCTCTTTCTGTCCTTACAGGAAATGTGGCTTTGGGCAGGCCTTTCTATCTTTCTGAGCCTCAGTATCCCAGTCTGGGGGAACCGTGACCAGAGTTCTGAGGACAAGCTGGTAACAGAGGTGAGCAGCCCATCCCCTTCACCCCTGCAACATCCTCCACCACCAATTACCAATGATGGTTAGATGGGGGAGCAAAGAAGACACAAGAAGGAAGTTAGTGTTGGGCGTGGTAGCATGTGACTTTAATCCCTCAAAAGGTCACACTGGTCTACATAATGAGACCAGTAAATAAATAAATACATATTTATTTTTATAAAATAAATAAATATATTATTATATATATTTAATAATAAATAAATATATATTTTTAAAAGAAAGCAGTTAACCCGGTGTGGTGGACACTGTGAACTGACAGGCAGCTGAGGTCCCACAGCCATGGCTTGTGAGCCTGATGAAGATATGAGCAGTCACTGCCTTGGTGCCCAGGAGAGTTGTTCCTGCCCACTAGAGGCTGCCCGTCTCTCACTGACTCTCCTCCACTAGCCTCTTACAACTACATGATTTCACTAGGGGAAATCAAGGCAAGGAAATCAAAAGAGAGGGTCAGATCTAGAGGCCAAAATGGAGCGTGCAAGGCTGACACTGACACCCAGCATGCCTCCAAACTGTGTCCTCTAAGATGCTAACAGTATCCACTGTAGACATCCAAGGTGCTAAGAGCTGGTATTGTCTACCTAGACTCAAGAGACGGGAGAAGGAGGCACTGACCGCCAAGGCTACTTGGTCTACTTGTGGGGCCACTTTCACTTTGGGGACATATGTGTGGTGAGGAATCTGGACGAAGACTAGCCTCTCAAATTATAAAGGTACCCATTTTAATGTGGGCTTCTTCCCTTCTCAGAAGGTTAGCCTGACATTTCTGGGCAGGAGGAGCAGTCTAATAAACATAGGGTATAGTGCACACAGCAACCAAAGGTCTCCCCCAGATTCTCAACACCAGGAGGGGTGCAGGCACCGGGCAGTGCCGCATTCTACTGACAGCAGCAGCAGGCCTAGAAGCCTCACCCCTCCCTCCTGCGCAGGTGGTTGGAAAGAGGGGGAACCCACACATGTAATGTTGCCTCCCACCAATAGGGAGAGCCACAGAGAGGTAGAGACCTACTCCGAGGAGGCCCAGACAGACACGCGTCACCCACCATTAACCAGAGCTAGACTGACGCATGCCCTGTCATGGGTACTGCTCCCCATTTGTCCGCTCAGGAGAAAAGCATTTATGTACTCTGACGGACATTAACTTGTTGGGGGTACAAACCCTCCAGGACCCCTCTCTGCTCCTCACCCCTGCCAGAGAAAGGAAGGCACCAAATCTACCCCATCACTGGAGCAGGGCTGGGTTAAGAGGTGCAGCGAGGCAGGCGGGTGGTTCAGCTGGGCACTCCTTACAGCACTTAACCAGTACTCCACTGAGCGGGTGTGTGTGTGTGTGTGTGTGTGTGTGTGTGTGTGTGTGTGTGAAGCCAAGGGTACCACAGAACAGGGTACAGGGACTCAACAGAGAGGACAAAAAGGCAGGCAGACCAGGGTGGGCACAGATTGATGAGAGGGTAAATAGGGAGGTAAGGAGAGGGAAGGAGGGAGAGAGGAGGGGGAGGGAGAGGGAGAGGGAGAGAGAGGGAGGGACCCCAAAGCTGGAGTGGGGGCAACAAAGGGGGACAGAAAATACATCAAGGCTTTCAGCAGCAATGACTGACTCTCAGCCAACAGCCCTGGCTGGCCTGAGCACTGGGGTGGGCATAAACGGGAACAGAAGGAAGCAGGTGAAGGGGAGTGTGTGCTGTACTAGAACACGAGAGTACACACACAGCCATGCATGACACATGCATCTGAAACACCGATTCAGATCCAGGTGGAGTGACAGAGGCCCCTCTCCCTAAAACCAAAGTCCCGTCTTCCCTCCAATGGCAACTCCTCTGCCCTTTGAAATCTAATGGCTTGGTTCATTTCACCCGATGGCAGACAGCCATGCTGCCAGAGCGATAACGGCTACCAGATCCTAAGCCCGCATTTGATTAAAACCGAGCAGTTTGAGAAGCGGGCCCCCTCCCACAGCTCCACACCCAGGAGGGTATTCTCCCCACAGAAGGGTTATTCTGAGTTACCCCAGTACCATGGGGCTGATAGGCCTACTTTCCAACTTAAGAATCCACCTGTATCAGTATCCTCTGAGGCTAGCCACTCTGACCCAAGAAAAGGTTCAGAGCGATACCACCTGGCCCTGAGCAGCCCTGCAGAACCCTAAGCCCATCGGCAGCCTCGGCCTTTTATGTCAGCTTAACAAAAGCTCAAATTCAGAACCAGTACAGTCACTGGGAGGAGTCCACAAGAGTCCCCCTTCTCCTCCAAGGACCAATAGACATCCGCATCCACGGGACCAGGGCAGCTGAAGGGCGCTGCCTGCCATGGCAAATCTGCTTCCATGTCACACATTTGTCACCTCCCACTAGACCCCAGAGCTCCACAGCCCCTGTGCCATTCCCTACTTTCATTCCCTGATTATGGCTTATAAGACATGTCCCAAGCCTTCAAATTAACTCCAACTACATCAATAAGAGAAGAGTGTCCAGCTGGAAATGTGTGTCTCTAGTCACACCCTCCTCAACATCCTCTGGCTGAGGACAGAGGGACAGGTGTACACTTTTCTCAGGGTTTCACATTGTCCTAGAGGAGACTCAGGAAGGCCCAGCAGCCATGTGAAACATTGCACGCTGCAGGGAAAGGGAAGAGGTCAGAAGACATAGAAAGAAATGACTATTTAAACCTTCACTTGAGCTTGGAAAGAAACAGCCAGGAAAGGAAAAAAAAAAAAGACAAAAAAACAAAAAACAAAAAAAAAAAAACAAAAAACAAAACAAAAAAAAAACCGGTGGCTTGGCTTTGAGGGAAAAAAAAAAAAAAAGAACAATAAAAAATGCCTTTGCTCTTTTTAAACACTGTAGTTTCAATCCAGTCTCATCGAAGCAAATGAAAGACAAAACACAACCCACCAACCCTTGAACTTCCCTGCACTCCCCCATCCACTCGTGAAAAATCCAGACAGCTGACAGAGGACACGTCTCTGAGCACCTGTAATTTGCCAACTGATCACCCGCCTGAGCACGGCCAGGCTGTGTGAGCAGAGCGATGGCAGCGAGGGGACAGGAAGACAGACTCAGAGCAAGGCTTCATCTGAGTTTGCTTTTTCCTCATCTGCGAGAACCTACCAGCTGAAGTAGGCAGGTTCTCTGGCAGAACCAGGGCTCCTACCCAAGGGCAGAACTGCTTATGACACAGACTAACAGTCTCTTTCCTGGGGCCAGACCCTTCCTCTCATGCCCAAACCTGAGCCAGGACACTCGTGAAGAGTCCAGGGACAGGTGGCTCCTCAAAGTCAGCGACAGAAAACACAAGCACGGTGGTTGCCATGCCCCAAAGGGGTGTCTGGACACTGGCATATGGCTGGGGCATGGTGTCAAGAAACAGATGTTGTCCTAAAGGCCACATGCTGCGTACCCACTCCCTATCCAGACACATCTGCCCGACTTTGCCAGCTCCCCAGGAAGGTGAGGAGGCTCGGATGGACCATATGCACCAGCAGAAACTGGCAGAACCTGTTAATGTTATTACCCTGTTAGTAGCAGGAGTGACAGTATCAGCATCAGGGGCAGGCAGGGGTCCTCCCATCATTCACCTTCTGACCCACCCCCAGCACCTCCTTATTGAGCTCTCCAGGGACAGCCCCTTAAGTGGGCAGCCAAGAACAGGTGACATTGACCACATCAAGAAGACATCCTCTGCATCCAGCTCCCCCCCACCACACACACACACACACACACACACACACACACACACACACACACACACATTAAAGGAAAAGGCCCAAGAAGACAGGTGTGGATGTCAGACCCAAGTCTGATTCTAAAGCGCTAGGTTCCCATCAGGGATAGAACACAGGGCAGATGCGAGGCTCCAAGTCTACTGGGCAGGGGTCGCTGGCCATTCTCTCAACCAACCCCAAGATCCTCTGTTACCAGGACAGTGGCAAGAGTATCAGCTGACAGACTTGAACCCCCGCCCCCGCCCCGTCCCTAGGCTTGAAGATTTTTTTGCTGTGTCCCATTGGGGGTGGGGGCGGTCTATGGGAAGCAGGGGCACCGTAAGGAAGTTTCGCGACGCAGCCAGAAGCTCTGGGACCCTGGCTGCCAGCCCACGGGGGTTTGTAACCGCCACCCTCAGTTGCAGCATGCCATGGGACCCAGAGTCCCCTGTCCTGACACCCGGCGCGAGGACAGACAGATGCTGGCTGAGGGGCACAGGAGAGCGCGGAGCTCCGCGGGGTCCCGCGGCTGGCCGAGGCCACTTACGTGTGCTGCTGGGGGAAGCTGTAGGCAGAGGCGCCGGGGGCGGTGAGCAGCGGTAAAAGCAGCAGTGGCGGCAGCAATAGCAAGAGCGGCCGTGCGGGCCCGGACGCTGGGCCCCGGGGGTCAGGGAAAGGCCGGGGGCCGCGGCCGGGCCAGGGGCGCGCGGTTCGCACCGGGCCGGGCCAAGAAGAGCCGCAGGTCCGAGCCGGCACCGCCATGTTTCCATTCAAGATGCGGCGCCGCGGGGAGGGGGGGGGGACGGCGGCGGCGGCGGCGGGATGGGGGGGGCGCGGGCTGCGGGCTGCAAGCCGGCCTCTTCTCCACCTCCCTCTCGGCGCGGGGCCTCCGGGGCTGCACTGGCCGCAGCGCCTCTGCGGGCTGCGCGCAACGATCTCCCCGCCGCGCTGGCTCCAAGCGCTTTGAGCGCCTGGCCCGGGACCTGCGCTCAAATAGCGGCCGCCGCCAACCTGCCGGCGCCGCCCTCCCCTGTCGCTCCCTCCCTCCCTCTCTCTCTCCTCGGCCGGCCCGCCTCCGCGCGCCCCCGCCGCGGCCACGCGCCCGCCTGTGCCCGCGCGCCCCTCGTCCCCGTTCACCCCCGAGCCTGCCCTACTGGCTCGTGCAGCCGATCCGAGTCCGGGCTCGCGAGTTCTGCGTCCCAGACGCTGTCCGAGCGTCCAGTGTACGTCCCCGCCCCCGCACCCTTCTCCCAATCCAAACCCCAGAACACCCCTCTGCCCCGTGAGTGGGAACTCTACTAGGCAGTCGCAAATATGACTCTTCTGGGGCTCGACCTTCAACAGGCTTAAGGCCTGGAGTCACAGGTTTAATGGTGGAATGGCAGGCTTCTGTCGACTAGAGAGGAGGGTGGCAGTGCTGTCCCCCCCACACACAGTAACTCCAGCTACCTCAGGAATTTTTTCCTGCGGGGAGTAGGGGGGCTTGCACTTCCAGCCCTTGGTAGAGAAAAAATGATTTTGGTTCTTCCAGTTCGTTGGGAGGGAGTTTGGGTGGCAGGATACCTGCCTCCTCCCTTGCTTTGCTCTACTTTACTGCCAAGGCAACGTGTGCAGGGGAGCCCAAGCCTCAGCTCCCTGGACTAGCACAGCCTCTGGTTAGAATAGTCTAGAGTCAGGGAGCTCGCCCCGCACAATCCGTTCATTTCAGTCCTAGCGGCCCCCGGCACTTCACTGCTCTAGTTACAAGGATAAGGTTTGTGTAGCATTCAGTTCCTCCGCTTGTGGGCCACCTTCTCAGAGCCCCACCTTTTTCTTAGGAATACTCTGTAGGTACTCAGTGTCATTTCCAGGACGTGGGGAGAACGGGGTGAACATCCTGTGAGAAGCACTCACAGTTGGGAGGAGCATCTCAAGGAACTGCTGCATTCGGCCCTTGAGCCCCATGCTGCCCCCACCCCGTCCCCTCGCCCCGCCCCTCCCGCCCCCCCCCACACACACATGAGAATGCTCCCTGACAGTCCTACCCAGGGCTGGATCCCTTCAGCAGTAGCTGTTCACAAATTCTGCCAAATCTGAAACTAAGGAGTTCTTAACTGCTGCTGGGTAGCTCAGTTCAGAGGCCCCCAGGGACTTGAGTCTCGCGCCTGGGTAGGCTACCTATCATCTACTCGAGGAGAGTTTTCAGAGAGAGGAGAGAGCTGTGGCCTCTGGACTGAGGGTCACTGATAGAGATATAGCACAGCCTTTACTTGATTTTCAACCCTGCCCTGCTTTCCATCCTTGCCCAACTCAAGTTAGGACTTGACAAAGGGACAGCTTCCTCCATTCTGAGTGACGTTTCGGGGCCAAGTTGACAATATGGTGAAAACCATGAGGCCCCATCAATGATGTCAACGGGGGCCGAGGTCTTGAGCTCCAACTAGTTCCTAGGACCTGACAGACAGCAAGGGCCTAGTGAGCTATGGGAGGCTGCATCAGGCCAGCTCTACAGGGAAACAAACAGGCCTCACTGAGTCAGATGTGTGAGTGTGTCAAATACCCCCTGTTCCCTGTCCCAGCTCTGGGCAGGGCAGTTTCACCACCAAGATGGATAAAGAGAGTGACCTGCACTGGAGTCAGTCAGCCTATGCCAAGTATCCCTCTCCTAGCCTGCTGACACTAGTCTCTAACATCTGTATCCCTCATGTGCAGGGAAGACTGGCCTGAGATGTCCTCCCCGACTCATTTGCTGGACAAATAACCATTCAGCCCAAAAGATACAACTCCCTTTGGGTTTCCTGTACAGGGTGAGTACTTTCCCAAGGCAGACTCTGCAATGTCCTGCCACATATCAGGGACAGCCAGCTTGACCTTTGACACAAAGATGGAAGTGCTATCTTGGGAGAGAACCCAGGCCATCAAGCACCTGGGGCCAGACAGTTCGGCAGTGAGCACTGGAGGTTGGGCATTTTAGTCTCAGCCTCCGCAGATGTGCACCTAATTGAGGCCGCTGGCGCTGAGGGAAAGGCGGGAGATTTTGGTTGACAGGCCGTTAAAGGAAGACAAATAAGGACGGGCGGTAATTAAGAGTAAATGGGTAGTAAGAGTTTACACATTCCAACTTTGGAGGCTTACAATCTCCACAGCCTCCTGGCAGCTGGCTCCAGCCACAGGTTAAGATCTGGGGAGGAGAAATTGTGGCTTACCAGAGAATAAGATGTCCACAGCAGGCTGATGGGTTCAGCAGGAAATGCCTAGCACCACCCACCTGACCAAGGTGACTGTCCTGAAAGCTGTGAGGTGGCAGGGGCATGCAACATTGCAGCCAGCAGGAAGGAACCAATTCTTGCCAGGGACCTGGCAGGAGCCATCTCCATGTCCAAGCCTACAGGAGGTCAGCTCAGTAACCAGAGAGACTGACCGAGCTTTATGGAGAACCTACTATGTGCCAAGGAGGCCCTAGGGTCAGCCATACCACCCAAAGGAAGAGGAAGCCCATCAGGAATATTTACTATGCCAGGACAGCAAGATTCCTGCCCTAAACTGCCCCACCTTCACCAGCCCAACTTGTCCCTCAAGCCTACAGGCTGGACAGCAACCTGTTCAGTGAAAACTCTGCCCCGTGACCTTGCAGTTCCTTCTCCCTAGGGGCATGCACTCTCACCTCTACCATCTGGCCATCTGGACCCAGGATATTCAAGAGCCTTCTGCCACTTGTGCCAGGAAATACTCCTAGAACAGCCCTCCACAATTGGATGGCCTCCCTATCTCTTCACACACACACACACACACACACACACACACACACACACACACACACACCATGGCTTCTGCTTTGGGATCTGAAACCTATACTCCCTATACTCCCTACTCTCATCAAGTGGGGACCTAAAGTTCTCTAGTTCCCTGTCACACTCTCCAGGTCCTATATAGGTTGTGGCCATTTGGGAGGGCAAAGAAATCTTGGCATAAAAAATCCAACAGGCGGCAGGTTAAGGAGCCTGAGAGTTATGCCCAGAAAATGTAGTCTGACCTGGGAGTGAGGTGAATCAACCGTGGCAACAGGCACTATGGATTATGAAGACAAGTCTACTCTGCCTGTGTCTTCACCCACCTGGAGCCAAACATGAGCTTCTCTGGCAATAGTAGCCTCAAAATCCAAAGCACGAAATATCCTTAGGGCAGGACTCAGAGTTTACCAAGTACTTAATGAAGGAAGACACAGGATTCACACATCTCCTAGGCAAGTAGAAGCTTCCTGGAAAAGGCAGAGAGATCCCAGCTCAACCTCCCCAAAGTGCCCTAGTCTAAGCATGGTGCAGATGAACTGCAACCTCCATGTGTAACCAGAAGAGGGCTCCACCTCCGAATGCGTAGAGAATACTTCCAGCTGGGATGGATCATCAGAGACTTGAAGGATCACTTGGGTCCAGGAGTTCAATCTGGACAACATAGTGAGCTCCTGTACCGAAAAATAAACAAAGCAACCTTTAAATATCCTCAGTGAAATTGCTAACACTTGCTGTAATAGATGAGGGAGGAGGAGTTTAATCCTTTGACCTGCACATTAAAGTTACACCCAATCCTGACATACAGACCGTCAGAGTCCATAGTATCTTCTTAGACAGAAGGGAGGGGGGGGCTGAGGTCCAGAGAGGGGAAAGAACTAACCTAAAGCCACCCATATGTTAGTGAAGATCTGGATGTGGAGCTCTGAGACTGGGGATGGTGTTATTATCCCAGCTCTGTCTCCCACGACAAGGAAGGAAGTCACAGCCTCAGACCTGACTTTGACATGCTATCCTGGCCTCTGGAATCAGGGAGGGAAAAACAGTTCTAGACTGGGGCCCATGAGAGAGCAAGAACGTTTTATAATGCAATGGCAGCTGCCTACTTAGATTGCCATTATCACAGGGGTCACTGAACTCAGATCACCTGCTCAAATGGAGAGCAGTGGTTAATTAGGTGGATCCCAGCTTCTATAAGAGGCTTGATCCATGAGAACTCCCTACGTAGCAGAGGAACACCACACACAGGAAAGATATGATAAACACCTCCAACATTCGCGATGAGGGGGAAAAAGCACATGATTAAACAGGGCATATGATTACTCAGCCGTGCAAGGCCCAGGCAGTCAGGAAAGGTCTCGTTAAGGGGAGCAGCCTGAAAGTGGCACAAAGAGGCAGGAAAGAACTTGTGTGGCTGTGGGATGGAGGACAAAAAAGCATCATTGGCAGACATGCTGCTTAAAGCCTGAGGTAGGAGTGGGTTGGACCCTTTCTCCAGGCAAAGTATGTGTAAGTAACCAAGAACCAGCTCCTGGCAGAGGCAGGAAGATGGACAGTGTGGTCTCGTGGACAGCATGAGGTGAATATGATAAGATGTCAAGGCAGGCTGTTTACCATTGTACCCAGGGCTCCAGGACCGTGGGCAACCTCATCCATAAAGAAGGAAAGTAAAAATATGTCAATCACTGAGTGAGCTTAGGGGAAGCAGTGTCTACACTGCTTGTAACGGGGTTCCTCCAGACAGGCATGGTTACACAATCAGAGAGCGCCTGTCTTGGCTACATGTATAGTCTTACAGCAGGTGTTCCAAAGACCTGGCCCAACCTGCTCATGTTACAGATGTGGAAACTGAGGCTCAGGGAAAGGTGGGCTCATTGGAGGCGCAGTAAACAGAAAGATGCAAGGCCCAGACCAGATGTGGATATGGCTCAGTGTTACAGTGTTTCTTTGTCATGCACAAGGCCCTGTCCTCTTTGCCTCCTTCCCAGTTTGAGTCTTTAGAAGGACATTGACCAAAATGTCTGCCCAGTGTGGGAAGGGGTCCTTGGCCCCATTGCTGGGTCTCACTGCTGTGACAGAAATGCCAGATGCTGGTCTTACTCACTTTCCTCAGACCTTCATCCCACTCTGGCAGGGGAAAATGAGGACAAATAAAAGAGAGAAATTGTCCCCTCAGCAGAGCATTAGGTGTCTGAACGGTTTTCGAATAAATAAAAGTCTCCTCAGAGCCCCTGGCCAGGGCTGACAGCAGCTCTAACTCTCCACAAGATGTGTTTTTCTGCCTCCAGGTGGAAGTGAAGGGTGTCGATGGTAGGCTAAGTCAGGCTTTGACAGAGGCAGCCTTTTATCACTGCCTAACATCCCATCAGTGCCTTAGCCCAGTGGCCACAGCAAATTACCCCCTCTGCTAGCTGCCCCTCCATGCCCATCAGAAGAGGGTGAGGGGCAGGTGCTGTCCCCATCAAGGGTAGGAAAGATGGTTCTGGTCAGGACTGTGTCCTGACAAGGATGCTAGCTAGCATCCAGTCAGTAATTTTGGAAATGGTTTGTTCCTAACTTGCTCACTTTGCAAGTATAGAAATTGAGAAGAGGGCCTTGACAAATTGGTCAATGAAGCCAACAGTCCAGGGACGCATCACCTGAATGAGCCACCTCTGCACAGCATGTCAGGAGTGGAAGAGCCACTTCCCAAGAGGGGTCTCTCTGGGATAGAGCCACACCTCACACCAACCACCCTCCCCTTGGCACCCGAGAAAGTCACCTGAGTATGGGGCAAGATGGTGGCATGCCTCTAATCCCAGGACTCGGGATGCAGAGGCAGGTGGATTTTTGTGAGTTCGAAGCCAACCTAGTCTACATAATGAGTTCCAGGCCAGCCAGGGCTACATGAGAGCTTGCCAGGGTGGGGGTGAGGGATAAGAGGAGAAAAAAGAACAGGAAAGAAAGGCTCCAGCATGACTGTTCTAAGAACCAACAGACTGAGGTTAAACCCACAGATGTGAAATCTCCAGCAATAGGTTGGGGATGTGCCCTGAGGAAATCCCTAAAACTGTCTGCTTCCTCTGCTGGAAGTTTCTGGCTGTTGGCTTTTACTCATCAGTCCCTTAGTGAATTGAGCCAGGCAAGGGGAGAGCAGCACCCAATCCTACCGTTATTTCATTTAACTGATGATGCTGAGAGATGCAGGCAGCATTTCATTTGTTGAGCATTGGAGATGGATGTGGCTAGAGGCTCCTCTTTTGATTCTGGAGGAGAAGTTGAGGCAGTGCAAGATGTCAGCATGGCTAGTAGGAGCATTGTGTTATGAAAGGTTGTAGCCAGTCCTGCCCCTGGGGAGGGTGGTATTGGATCTTTTTATCTATTTATTTTTTATATTTTTCTTATTTTACATATCAATCCTAGTTCCCTCTCCCTCCCATCCTCCCCCAACCTCCCCTCCCCTGTCCCATTCTCCATCCACTCCCCAAGGAGGATGAGGCCTTCCAGGAGGGGTCATCAAAATCTGTCAAGTCATTTGGGGTAGGGCCTAGGCCCTCCCTTGTGTCTCCGAGCAAATGGAGTATCCCTCCATGGGGAATGGGCTCCTGGAGTCCTTTCTTGAACCAGGGATACATCCTGGTTCCACTGTCAGAAGTCCCATAGACTGCCTAGGCCTCCTAACTGAGACTCACATTCAGGGGGTCTAAGTTGGTCCTATGCTGGTTTCCCAGCTATCAGTCTGGGTTCATGAGCTCCCCTTGTTCAGGTCCGCTGCCTCTGTGGGTTTCTCCAGCCTGGTCTTGACGCCCTTGCTCATCACTTCGCCTTCTCTGCAACTGGATCTTTTAAAATCCTGGTCAAGGCAAGGTACATTCTCAGCCAGTAACTAAACACACTCCCCTAGTAAGGTCAGGTGGAGCTTTCCTCCTGGAGTCTCAGTCCTGCTTGCAGACTCCACATCTGTTCTTGGGGCAGCTAAAGGGAGGTAACATAGGGAAGGAGGAAGAAGGAGGCAGAGACATGTGACTCCTCCCGAGTGGCTGGAGTGCCCTCTTAGTCCGGGTCTGTTGTCCCAGAAGTCATCAACTTCACACATACTCCAAGTGAACTTAAGGTCCTTGTTATTTAGCACTTCCTCAAGCCCTCTTAAACACAAAGTATTTTCTAGCCCCAGCTCCCGGGAAACATTGTTGCTGTCGCTGTTGCTGTTGCTGTTGGTCGCTGTCGCTGTTCTGTTCGGTACCAGGCATTGGACAAGAGCCTTGTGACTATTGGGCAAATGTTCTACCATTGAGCTACATTCTCAGCTAACTATGAATTCTTCAATGATGCTGACCCAAGAAGGGATTGTCCGAACAGGGTCTGCAGGGGAAGGGCATGCCACATTGGAGGCTACTCTGTTACCTAAGGGACTTAGAGTCTGAGTAGCACCCAAGAGGATTGGGTCTGTCAGGGCAGGTGACACGGCCAGGAGTTCTGATTCTTTAGGCTACACAAAGGGGCAAAGCCAACAGGACTGGTGCTCTTTCAGCATGGAGACATACTTCCTACCCCCTCTGCTGGCTGGAAGTAGTGCCCATTTCCACAAATGGAACGTGTCATGTGGCTTGTGTGATGGGAAAAGGGAAGCAGAAGGGATGAGAGTAACCCATCTAAGAAAAGGGGAAAGGTCAGGGCCTTAGGAGTAGATTGGCTGACAGAAGGGCAGTGTGATCCGCCTACTTTGGAAGGTGTAATGTTCTGAAGAGGGGATTGTCCAGAGTACCTGCCCAGAAATAAGCATGGATTGCAAGAATTCTGTTTCCCACCTTACCTGTGTCTAGAATGTGGACAGAGAGGGAACACTTTGACCACTCTAGAGATGACCAAGCCTCAGAATCTCTTTCAAAGAACATTAGCACCTCTGTGAACTCACTCCTTTCCATAACTGGGCAAATGAGCCTAGATGATGCCTTTAGTCACACAACAGTGACACCTCTAAGACCACAGCCTTTGCTGTGGATCCTGATGTGGGGCCAGCCATGGCGTTATCAGGTGGTCAGAGATGGTTGTGTCTAAGTAAGGCATGAGAAGGGTTCTCTAGGCTGCAGGAAGGTGGAATGGGTGACTGGGAGGCCTTACCAAGGAGAAAGGTGGGAACAGGGAGAGGAGGCTTCTACCTATTGACTCCCACTCGCTTGTTGGGAAGTTCTCTCGCCCTGTGTGGCAGCTCAGCACTATCTTGCTGAGGGTTTGATCACTAAAGGAGAAAGGAGGAACACAGGTTCCTAGAGCTGAAAGGAGAAACAGACGAATGCCCCATCCCAATCTCCAATTAATAACCACATGCAAATGAAAATTTAGTGCTCTCCAAGGACATCTCACTGGGGGAAACCAGGCCACATGCCTGGCAGGCCACATGCCCAGCAGTAGATGGCCAACAGAAAACAAGCCCAGGGTCATCTTTGGAGATTCCTTGTCACACAGGCATATTTTTTCCTAAATGAATCTTAGATATTTCCTCCTAAAGGTAAGAGTAATTCCAATCACCATTCTTCCCCTCTGCTCCAACCCCTCCATCTTCACTACCTACCAAGACTGAACCAGAAGATTTCTAATTCACAAAAGAACCTGCTGAGTGGACAGTATTAGCCCAATTGGGCAGATCAGTAAACTGAGGCTCCAGCAGTTCAGAGTGACTGATTTAGGCTGGTCGGGAGACAGTAGATAGACTCAGACTCTCGGTTCAGCTCCTCCTGAATTAATGCAAGAGGAGCATGGTGTAATCTTTTTTTTTTTTTTTTTTTTTTTTAATAAGCCCATCTTATCTCAATATGCAAAACTATGCACATAGAATGCAAATTAGCATTTCCTGCCTGCTCCTAGGGTAGCAGTGCAGCCTTTGGGTTTTACCAATGATCCAACAGTCTGCCCTTCTCACACCCCCTACTTCTTCTAATCGCCTCTGTTCTGCCTGCTCTACCAAGGTACCTGTAGGCTGGGCTTCACTGGAGAAAGTTGGGCATTTGATGCCATGTAGTTGGTGGACAGGTCTTAGATCCTAGGGATGAGTCAGCCTTTTGAACATCCTATCTCTGCCCTTCCTTGAACCACAGCACAGCAGAGTTGAATGTCTGCATTCTGGTGAACATTAGCATAAGGGCCATGGAGCAACTTTCTCGAGGTGGAAGGAAGGACGATTCAGGTGAAAAGAACCTTGGACAGTTAGTAAAAGGTATTGAGGTAAGATCTGCTCCAGAGAAAGCTGGTGAAGCTTTTCAAGTCTGCTCTGTGGAGAGGAGCGACACTTTCCTGTGATGAAGGAGCCCACTGCACCGAAGCACACAAGCCAGGAGGCTGGTGGCCGGGTGGCAGGACTGCAACACCCAAGCTGTGGCCGCAAATCATGGAAGAAATGTCCCATGAGCACAGGGTGGAAAGGACAGTCAAGCTTCCATCTGATTCATGGTCAGGAAAGCATCTTACTGGACCCAGGTAACCTTGGGCTTGTTACCTAATATCACTGCACCTCAATCTCCTTGGAGGGAAAATGGGCTCACACCAAGCCCTGGGCTTCCTCTCAGAGCTGCTGGCAGATTACTGGGGGTTTAACCTACTGCTGAGTTTGGAAGGACTCATGGAGAGGGCATACTCATGATGCCCTCCAGGTTCATGATGGGCATGAACACCATCCCCAAGCCTGCACACACTGCCTATCAGAGGTGGTGAGCCATGCCTGATACATGCCAGACAATGTGGAATTGAGCCCCAAGTCAGAGGCAGGACCAGGACTAGGGTGCATTGAAGAGTGACTAATGGGTGAAGTAGTGGGTGGGGCCTTACTTGCTGCCTAGTTGCACAGGGGAAGGAAGCTGGAACAAGAAATTTCCTACAGAAATAAGAGAATAGGTTCAAGACAGTCTAGAATGCTCTAACAGAGGTGCTGGGAGAGTCTCTAAGACTGATATATTTGCCTCTGGGAACATCGTCAGACAGGGCAACAGCCAAGCAGTAAGGGCATCTATAGAGGTCAGCTTGGCCTCTTCAAAGACAAGGGAAAGTTGTTTTAGAGCTCAATTTGATGCAGATCCCCGATATATGACAGATTGAAATGGGGTTGCTCTGATGGAGAAAGTGAAGGGGTCTCCAGGTTCCCAGCACAGAGTCAAGTTGAGCACCCTGGACCAGACTGGGGTACAAGGAAAGCCATGTACTGGGCAGGCCTCAGCCTGAGGAATCTGAACTGTCATTTTTATCCTTCCACATCACCTTGGGACAAACCTTTTGTAGATGCAGGCTATACACTCCCCCGTTTGAAGAATGGAGGGTTCCTGATTCCCTGGGGCCTGCTTGTCTCTCAGTTGCTGGAACTGACGTGGGGCTGCACCCCATCACGTAGCAGAGACTGTTTATTCATCTTCCCAGAGCCGGGGACCTGACTAGCTCATCTGCTTCCTGGCTCAGCTAATTGGAATCACTTTCCCCTTTTTTCCCTTTGACTCTCAGTAAATTATTCGAATTCCCCCAGTCAGAGGCCTGGGTGATGGACAGCCCTGTCACAGCAGCCTAAGTGCTTAGAGAGTAATTGTTCTGTGGAGGGCTGCCATTCCTCAAGCTTGTGCTGTGCAAGGTACCACGGGCAGAGTCTGCCAGACCCTGTCCTTGCTCCTGCCCCTGCCCCTGCCCCTGCTACACACCAGCCTGGATACCAGAGCCTGCGTGGCCTAGCCCGCCAAGCACGGGCTTCCGGTACGTGATCCTTGTCATAACAATCAGAGCAGCCGAGAGGTATTGCTCTTAAACCCTCAACACACATTTTTATAACCTTTCTGTTTAATAAGAAAGAGACAGCTCCAATTAGCTGGGAATATTCTGCAGAAATGGGATTATTTTAAAAGCTCCGGCAATATTATAAAATAGCTTCAGTAAGTGAACAGCTGTTGCTGGCCCCGCCCGCCATGCGCACTGCGCCTCCCGCACCCTGGCACCCTGACACCTCGGCTGGGGCTCCGGTGGCTCCCCAGGCACTTTAACTCTAACACTGAGAGGCATGCTCTGGCTTGCAGTCCAAGGGTATTTCTTAAAGCAGCCACATGTGAATCGTGGTATGTGGGGAGCAGGGACCCTCTTGTCCCAGACTGATGGGAGGGAAAAATTTATAGCTTTCTCTGAGGTTGGATCATAGCCTTGCTCAATCCTGCTTTTTTTTTTTTTTTTTTTTTTTTTTTTTTTTTTCAGAAAAGTTCATGTGGAGACCCCAATGCTCTCTTAAAAGGGCCCCCAGGGGTTGAGAGCTAGGTCAGTGATAGAGGCCTTGTCTAGCATGTGCAAGGCCCTGGATTTCAACCTAGCACCACAAAATAAATATAACAAAATGAAGGCTATCCACCATGTCCTTTTGCCCCTGTGACCTGCTGACACTCCCCATTGAAGCCAGGACTCCAATTCAATGTCCAGGTTTCCCTAGAGCTCCAATCAAAGAGACAAGGCATTGCCTGGCTGTCTGGCTGAAGCAGTGTGCCTTTTCAGGAGTCCAGGCCTGACCCAGTACTAGGTGAGTATTGTTATCTAAGGGTTCCATCCCCAGTCCTTCTTGAGGACAAAAAACACACCCTCTTTGGAACCCACGCCTTCTCCTGTGGGCCTGCTGAGTCATTTTCTGCAGAAGGGTCACTGTATCTGGTGCCTTGCCCATAGGAAGCTTTATTAGTAGGTAGTCCAAGCCTCTATAGCTGAGGTGACCTGGAGACCCTGACTTGTCCCCCTTTCTGCCATGCTAACAGATCTTTAAAGAACTCTGGGCTAGCCCTGGGTGGTAGGCACACAATTTTTAATTCCAGCATTCAGGAGGTAGAGGCAGGTGGATCTCTGTGAGTTCGAGGCCAGCCTGGTCTACACATCTAGTTCTAGGACAGCCAAGGCTACACAGGAAAACTCTGGCATGTATCTGACCCATAGGCCCACTCTCAGCTCCCAGGCTTTTCTGGGACACCTAGAGCAATAGAACAATGGCACCAGTGGTAAGGAGCTGGGGTGAGGGCCCCAGCAAGGTTCTAGGTCCTCCCTTTAAAGGCTCAGGCTAAAGAATAAAGGATATTTGAGCAACCTTTGGGGATGGATGGAGTTGGAGGAGAACCCAGGCTGTTAGTCCCAACCAAGACATTTGTCCTTGACACAGGCAGTGTTGGAATATGAACTCTCTGCCCTGGGGTGGTAGGAATGAGTCCTGACTCAGTTGCTCAAGTGGACACTGGTCACTCTGTGTCTTGAGAGTCAGGAATGGGGTGAGGGCAGGACCCCAGGGCTCATAAAGTGCAGGCAAAGGCTGGGGGAAGTGGTAGGCAGGAAAGACACCTATAGCTGCTCTATGACAGGACCAAGTCACAGATCCAGCCAGTTGGAACTCACTGGAGTCCTGAGAGGCCCCACTTATTTATCTTACCAGGTATCCTCCAGGCCTGGCAGGGTTGGAGGGCTACAGGGGTGGGGGAGCTGCCTAATGGCTCTTCTTGGAGTTGGGGGTCCTTGTCTTGCTAGGTCTAGATCTTAGGCACCCTGCCTAGGGAATGGGAACAATTTCGGGCCATCCTTGGCAAGAGACTGCAGCCTAGGAACTGCAGCGGGAGGCAAATGCACCATGTGCTAAATGGGGAAAAATGAATTTTACACCCAGACAAAGTGACTTTTATCATGTTAACGACCATGGTTTGCTCATCGTGTCTGGCGCAGTGAAATGGGGCCTGTGGATGTTTTTCTTTTAGTTCTGCTTTTAAATGGAGGCATTTTCCCCACTCAGAGCAGACAAGCCAAGCCCCTCAAATTGGGATGACAGAAATGCCAATTCAGCAAAAATAAAAATGTAAGTTTTTGTTTTGTTTTTTGGCAACCCCCCCCACACCATTTTCCTCTGTATCTTCCAACAGAAAGTAGAGCTGGGAATGAAGAACTTGGGTATGAGGGTATGATGCTCGGAGTCCCCAGAGACTGAGGGAGGAGTCCGGTGTAGCTCTGTTCCAGCTCCTCCCTGTGTGACCTGGGACCTGCATCACCTGTTTTTGACCCTAGTCTGCCCATCAGTATCAGGGAAGTCGGCTAGAGATGGGAATGCTTATAGCCAGAGACATACTCTGCCCTGTTTGCTCAGATAACCACGTCATACACATTCCTCCAGGTGTGTCTGCTCCAGAACTTCCTCCTCTGGCAGCCAGAGAGCAAGCCATGGCAATCATCCCTGAATCCAGGGTGCCCCTCCGCCCCCTCCTGAAGCTGGTAAGCGGTCCTGAATTGAAAGGACAAAGCTACCGAGGGAGCTAAGGCTGGTTTTCTGAGCTCTGTTAAGCAGTGGAGAGTTGGCCATGCCCTGGCCACCCCACCCCCAGCTTCTCAGGCTGCATACAGAGCACACCATTGGCACATGGCAACTCCATATTGTACCCATCAGCTTTTAAGAAAACACCATCTGATGCTTTGTATAGTAGCCCAGTCGCGTAGCACCCAGCTTCCTAGAAAAAGCCTGCCTTGGGTCCATTGGGACAGGCTCATCTAAGGCAAATAAAGAGGTCTTGGATCTGGCAGATCTGGCAACCTCTGCCCTGACACCATGCATTCCTGCTCTGGAAGGCTTGCCATGACCAGACAGGCAGGGCGTTTGAACAGCAGAGATCAGTGGACAATTAGCCAGTCCAGTGGAGGTAATTAATCAATGTTCCAGGCCTTCCATCCATCCAAGGCTCTGTGCACACTGCTCTGCCTGGGCCCTCATTAAAATCAGGGCCTGGTGAAGCTAACAGGAGCAGACTCAATTGCCATCTGTGTCCTCTTTGCCAGCCCAAATAGCATCACCAACACCACTACTAACACTCAGTGTTGCTGTTATTGTCATAGTCACTGCCACTGTGACCATCACTACATTGCTGTCACCCACACAGTGGCAACAACACTTTCCAACCAGGACTCACTAATTCACTGCCATAATCCCCACCTACACTGTGTTCACTCTTCCACGACTCCAAGATTTCACACTGTCCCCTTATTTGATTCTCCCCGCAGTCCTAAAAGACAGGCCATTCATTGGTAGGGAGGCCAAGGCACAGGGTGGTGTGTTCATTAAAGCAGTGTGAGGACATGGCCTCCCTGAATATAATATGATTCATACAGGAGGGCCTACCCTCCCTCCTACATCAGTCAGGACGACTCAGTTAGGCTGCAATAACAGTCACCTAAATCTTAGTGACTTGAAATAATGGAGGTTTATTTCTTTTTCCTGCTCCATGTCCTTCATGGGTCGGCTGAGGCTCTGCTCCATGCCATCTTCATGCAGAGAGCAGGCGGACCAAACATCTAAGCCTGGAAGATTGACTGTTGTCATGGCAGATGAAGACATGGCCCCTAAAGGACTCACACCGGCTGAAGAATGCCTTGTCCCGCTTAGAAATAGGACAGATTTTGCTTACTGTCATTGACTAGAACCAGAGGTACAGCACCACCTGACCACCAGAGGGCAGAAAGGTGCGCTCCTACTTTTAGCCTGAAGCAAGGCGATAGAGTAATGTGACAAGGGCATCAAATTACCCTCTTTCCTTCTCTCCTTCACCTTCCCGTCCTATACACACACCCACGCTCTCCAGTCCACTGGTCCAGCAGGATCACGAAGGTTGAGATGAGATGTCTATAATCTTCCTTTCTGGGCCTTTTGCTCCCTCGTGGCTCCCAGAAGTAAAAGGCACTTCAAAACTGGGGAGGGGCAGTGCATGATGTAGGTTACCATAGGAGAGGCTGAGGCAGAAGGCTGAGACTGAGGCTGAGAGAGTGTAGAGAATGCAAAAGGGAAGTTTATGGAATAGGTGAGGGAGAGGCCAAGACTAAGGTGGATAAGTGAGGTGATCTCTGGGTGACCAGCTTATTGGCCAGTGATGGGCTACCGGCCTTACAGTCTACAGGCATTTGTACCACACCGTCTGGAATACCCGAGTCACATACTATTCCTCCAAATCCCTAACTTGGGTAAGGGTCTCCTGCAGTTTGAGCTGTAGGACTAAACTGAGGCAAGAGAATGAGGAGGAAAAGGGGATTGGCCAGCAAATCCGTGATTCCAGCAGGTAAACCTCAGGGCTCCATTATCATAGAGCATAGAGAAGCCAGGTGACAAAATGGGAACAGGTCTAAGTAAAACCATCTCTTGTTCTCCTAGCACGAGGCCTGAGAGGGTGTGGCTCTCCTCACATAATCCATCACTAAGCCACAGAAGACTGGCCGTGATCAATAAGACAAACAATTATCCTGTCATTACTGATTGCAGGCCTGTGGCCAGTCAACAGCATGGGGGTGGTGGCAGGCACCCAGGCTATACTCAAGACCCTAATGGGAACTGTCCACACTTTGGGTGTTGACCCAGGATTGGGGTATCAGGGGATGGAGACTAAAGATTGGAGCTGCCAGGCAGAGTAGGAGTAAATTCCAGGAAGACCAAACTGTCCCGTAAGCCACATCTGGAGAAGTGGATGTAAGTGGTTCCCCACATACCCCTTAGCAGGACGGGCCTGCACCATCCCTTTACCCCTCTGCTCCCTTTAGCATCTCCTTCGTTCAGTACCAGCTTATGCTAAGGGCCATATTAATTAGATATTATGAGAGATGTCAGCTGTGAATTGGGTACCCTCCTCTGACCACCTAGCTCAACTCCCTCATCTCAGGATCCCTAAACACTCTGCCAAAATAATAACGTTTCACCATTGCCCTCTCAAGGCATCTTCTTTTGGTTGTTGAGACAGAAGAGGTATTAAAGGAAGTCCATATGTGTCTAGCAAGAGGGACAGGCAGGAGTCACTATCACCCTAAAACCTGAGTTTTGCCTGGCTCCTAAAAGATGCTTAGGGTCTGGCCTGGGAATGAGGGCGCTGTTCCCTGTGGCCCCTGGAAAAGTAGACCCAACATCTGCTGAGTCTGCTGAAAAGAGTCAGGGTCACACAGACATGGCCACCTCATCCCCACCAACTCTTCCCCTGTTGTATTCCCAGCCCCACAGAGGGAAATCTCTCTCCATCAGAGAGAAGGGACGAGAGAAGTGATTTATTATTCTATTCCATTATGCCTGTTTCCAGAGAAACTAATTATGGTGCATTGTTGTATTAGATACTTTCAGAAAGATTACATTTTCTTACTTTGGCCGATAAAAAAATTAAATCCATCAGTTTTCCTAAACACATTACAGTAAAGACAGACTTGCTCCTCGTAATTATTAATCAGTTGGATTTGGGGACGCAAAGCATTTGACTTAAGCTCAATACAGTCACGAACAATGTCCTAGGATCGCATCTGGTACTGGAACAATTTTTCAATTTATTAAAAAGTCATTAACACGGTTGGGGTAGTGGGTGGAGGGAAGAGCTAGACTAAGACACTGAGTCAGAGCTCTGCATGGGGGAAGAAACCCCAGGTATGTCTTTTCCCTAAGCTTGCCTCAATTCAAGTTGAAAATGAGAAGTCAGCCTCCTGACCCCAGTCCAACTGCCTCACCAGCCTGTCTGTCCTGAGTCTACACTCCAGGCTATGAACTCTATGGAATAGTGTGGTGGCAGAAACAGGTTACTCATAGTGACAGTTTGCCCAACTGAGCCCTGAGCCCACTGTCCAGTAGCTCTGCACAGGACAGAATCAGCCAGACTCCCACTGTGGCAGAGAAACAGGCTCTCCTACAGCACAAGCTCTTGGAGCCCCCACGTGGGGACATGTGGCTATTTGGAAGGACACCTGGTGTGGCCGGGTGCCTCGTTCCAGTCACTGGCCCTGCTCATTCAATCATTTAATTACTCCTCTGACACTTCCTACTCCCAGGAGGGATTTTCAAGGGTTTAGGAGACTGGCAAGCTACAAGCGAGTTTAGCCTGAGCCCTGGCTCAGGTCAGAGCTGAGGGATGGCAATAGAACCTGGGCACATGTCACAGTTCAGCCACCCAAGAATTGTTGACCTTGGACAAGTCAGTTAACCCCACAGAACCTTAGTTTCCACTTTTGGAGAAAGAGGGTGCTGCTGTCTGTCTCCTTACCCACCACAAGAGAGGTCGTGAGATCAATGTTTCTCTTTCCTTAGCTGGAGTTCTGTCATACTTCATGCCCGGATCCCCAAGTCTCTTAAGGTCTGGTTCCTCTAAGGGACTGCTTCCTTTATGCTGTTCCCTCTGGCTAAAATATCTGCCCTTTTCACACGTTTTTCTTCTAGAAAATTCCACCTATCCTCTCTTTAGACCTCTGCTTTAGTGGTCTCCCTTAAATCTTGATATTTATGTAACCCCTGGGGGGCATTTTTCCATCTCATGGTACTAACCAGGGCCTCATCTTCCCCTATTAGTCTTGGGTGCCAGAAAGGCCAAACTTTGTCCCTGATACCCTCCAAGCAGTGCAGAGACTATGTTCACCTCCTACTCAGCCTTGGATGGGGCAAACTGGTCTTTGTGTAGGTGCATTGCAGGTATATTGTCTGTCCTACTGGTTTAAGGACATTAATATCAGAGTACCAGACAACTGGACCTTCTGCCTCTGTACCCTACCTTTAGCCCTGTGCCAGAGAGGAAACCGGATATAGAAGATATCCTCACTCTCAAGATGTCTGTCCCTTCACAAGCTTAGCAAGCCCTGCCTTTGTTTACCTTACTAGCCCAATATATGTACAGTTCCCTCAATTTCTGAACAAGGATGAGGTGGGGATGACAAGTCTGAGTGGTGGCAAAAACTCCAGAGGACCCAAGAGAGTTGTGATTAAGCATTGATAGCACTGGGGGTGACAGGAACTGGGCCCAAGCTCAGATGAGCTCTAGGCCTGTCTTGTTTACTGCTGTCATTGATCACAGCCGGCAAAGATGGACCTCTGGGTCCCAGGCTCCTGTCCCCTGGCCTCACCTCTCAGCTGCAGGCAGGTGGAATTGCACATGTTCTAGGTTCCAGGCACTCTTTCTCCTTGGAATTTATGGAAGGTTTTATCTTCCCTCCTTGATCACTGATGAGGGAAAGGAGAGGGCAAGCTTGGCTCCCTCCCCTCCAGAGGAGCAAGGAATAGCAGCCTGGCCACCTTGGAGCTTGGAAAATACTGTCTGAACCCCACCTTAGCAAACCCTCCTTCCCCCCATGGGGCCTCGTCAGGGCCTGGTGGATATGGGGAGGAGATGGGAGCCATTTAAGATGTCACCAGCTCCATCAGAAGGTTTAAATCACTGACACAGAGTAACAGCGCAGTAGATTACAGTGCGGGAGCCACGAGGGCTCAGCAAGGCAGAGCAGAGGCGGAGGAGGGATAGGTGGGGATTAAGGAGATACAGGCCAGAGTTATTGCCCTGGTACCCGAGTGGTGAGTTCTTTGCAGCTGAAACCAGCCCAATAAGGGGATCTGAGCACCCCGCCAGTCTCTGCACCAGGATCAGACCCCAACAAGGAAGCCATAAGCCCCTGAGTTTCTCAAGGACACCCCCCCCATTCTTATTCTGTGTCTTCCAGAGAAGAGTTGAGGTCTTAGCTTGTGTCTCCTTCTGGCTGCCTGTGGACCTTGCACCCAGAGGTTTTATGACTATGGTACCCCCCCAAGACGGGATGGGGGCACCTGGCGGGGAGCCTGCCTGCTCCCGCTGACAGGCGCCTAGCCATTGTCTCTGATTGTATGGTATTAGTTGTAAATTACAGCCTTTGGGAGGCCGCATGTAAAAATAAAATAAAATAAGTGTCAAAAGACAGAGAAAATATTGATTCTTCAGGGAGAAGAAAGGATGGTTTGGTTAAATTAAAACTTTGAGAGGAAATAGAGTATAGAAAGATGGTCCCTAAGATCCAAGAGCAGCCTGGAGCATGGTGGAGGAATTCTGGGGAAATCACCATTCAAGTACTCACATGAGCCGTGAGAGCCTGATATACCTAGGCTAGAGAGAGGAGAGCGCAGATGAGGTGAAGCCTTACCTCTTGGAGGGACAGCATTTTGGAGACTCACCAGGAGAAGTGGGCATTGGCTCATAAGCAGAAGGGGGCCACTGGGTTCTGGCTGGCTGCACGAGGTTGTGGGAGCTCTCCATGGTGCTGATGGTCATTTCTGGTTTTTTTCACTCCAATCACAACTCACAGCCAGAGGGACTCTGCTCCTTCTTCTCTGCCTGGCTCTGTGTTCCAGAGTGAGGCCCTCATCATAACGCAGTTTCCCTCATCCAAGGTCCCTCTACAATCATTCCTTTTCAGGTTCTTCTTCATTCCCTTTGTATCCTCTCTCACTGAAAGGTGGGGATCCTGCCCAGATACTGTCAATGAGACACAAAGGACGAAGAGACAAACTGATAGATTGAAGCTTTGACAGCAGGGCAGATGGAGCATATCCTTTGTAGGTAGCATTTCCCATTAAGAAACACTGTCCTCAGACTTTCAAGGCCGGATAGTAAGCAACCTTGTTCCCCTAGACCTATACTTGAGAGCATGAGTGTATTACATGCAATGGGCATATAGTGTTGCTGAATGGGTTGTTTGGTAACAGACAGAGTATCAGGAAATATCCCTATCATCACATACAGCTTGGGCTTCCTTGCAGGGACCAGGCAATTTTGAGGTTACACATGTCTTTCTAGAGCAGTGGTTCTCAACCTTCCTAATGCTGTGACCCCCCCCAACCATAAAATTATTTTCACCATTACTTCATAATTGTAATTTTGCTATATTGATGAACTGTGATATAAATATTTTTTGGAGCTGGGTGGTAGTGACACACACCTTTAATCTCAGCACTCAGGAGACAGAGGCAGGCGGGTCTCTGTGAGTTCGCTCAGCCTGGTCTACAAGAGCTAGTTCCAAGGCAGCCTCCAAAGTCACAGAGAAACCCTGTCTTGAAAGAAAAATTTTTTGGAGGTAGAGGCTTGCTAAAAGGGACATGACCCTCATGTTGAGAACCACTGTTCTAGAGGCTCCTGAGACCCAAGAGTAGACTCGTGTTTCTTTTATGAAAAAAAAATGCATTAAAAATACACCCTACCTCTATCTAGAAACTCCGGGTCCTTCACTTAGCCACCACCATCATGGGGGATGGAGGGACCCCAGACTAATCCTATTTCCCTTCCAGTTTTGAAGGTAGTCACAGCAGAAGTATCTGTAGGAGCATTCCATGATTGGCAGATCAACTGGGTACTGCAATGGTTGCGTAGCTGGTCAGGGTCTGAGCGGTTCTTGTCAGAGAAGAAGTAAGGTCCCTAGAGGCAAGGACCCTTAAGCATGGTCCAGGAGACCTGCCTGGGCCTCTTCTAACCTGCACCCTGTTGCCTCGCTCATCTAACAGCTCTCATCTCCACAGTCCACTGCCCAGTCCTGATTGATCTCAAACCATGGCAATGGTCCCTGAAATAGGTTGGCAGGAGGGGTCTTGGTGTGACCCAGGCTTTGACACCTGCTCACCCATCAGCAAGGAGGCTCAGGAGTGCTGTGACCCGATCCCCCTTATCTGAGGACACCTCCACTGCTGAAGGTGCCCACACTGGTAAGAGAAGCAGCCTCTGGCACACTGGTTCCCATTCCTTCATGCTCAGTTGCCCTGTGACGGTCCTCTTTGACTCTCCACAAGCATCACACTTGTCTCGTGTTTTACCCTGGCCTCTTCTCAGCACACATGTTTTCCTGACCCTGCACTCACTGCATGCTCACCTTCCCTGGATATCCACACTAGAGGGCAATTAGGAACCAGGAACCTATCAGGGTAGGTAGCTCCTCAAGGGCCTCACAGGCACTGAGCAAGAAAGCCCCCCTCCAGATACATGGATCCTCTCTGACATATATATCTCTAGTGTTCTTGAGCTGTCTGTGGTTTGACCTCAGCTCAGCCTATGCCTCATAACCCACTCTTGCTCTGAGCCCTTCCCAGCCCAGGATCTGTGCTGCTGGCTGGCTGCTGTGCTGCTCCCTCATTATCATCTCCAACCCTGGGGACCTTCTCTGTTCCATTCCTGCCCCTGTTGTATTGGGTTACAGGCACAGTCTGGCCCTACTCAATAGGCCTCTCGTGTCTGCATCCACTCTATCATCTAGATCTTGGCCAACCTTGGGGATTCTTGACAGACATCACCTACCTTACCCAGTATGCACTTTCCACCCCATCCATGATTTGCTCTTGTAGTCCTCATTGGCCCCCTCAAAATTCCATTTATCTACAGACCAGTCCACATTGCCAAAAGAAGGTCAGAACTCAGAGAGGCCCCAAAGCCCACCACTTCCTTGTGACCCAGAGTAGATGTATTGCTGTGCAATAAAGAGCAGAGGCCTGTAGGATTGAAATGCAAGCAGTCACCTTGGTGGGAGATGGGTTGCAAAGTCCTAGAGAGAGAAAGGGGTCTCCTGCTTCTTTTGAGGTGAACTTCCTACATAGACCAATCACCTGGTTCGCATCCCTCTTCAGCCTGCCTCCCTCCATCCATCCATTCCTCCCTCCCTCCCTCCCCCTCCCTCCCTCTCTCCCTCTCTCTCTCTCTCTCTCTCTCTCTCTCTCTCCTTTCTTTCTTTCCAGCATCTCTCTTTGTAGCTCTGGTTGTTCTGGAATAGGCTGGCCTCAAACTCACAGAGATCCACTTGCCTCTGTTTCTGTAATGCTGGGATTAAATATGTGTACATCACTCCCAGCTCTAGCCTCTTTTCTTGTCCAGAGCAAATAAGATCTTAAGAGTTTGTTTTGGGGAGTACCGGTCTCCTTTAAGCCCTCGATCTCATACCCGCCCCCCCCCCCACTTACCTTCTTATTCTTGGCTCTCTCCTATGCTTTTTCTCTCCCTCTTCCTACCATCTTCTCATAGGAAAACCATTCCCAGCGCCCACTGTGCTCCGGCCTCCTGTTGTGTGACCTCAGACAAGTCACCTCACATCTCTGAATCTCCATTTCCTCAGGAAACGGGATAATAGTAGTCCTGATCTTACATGATGCCCTGAGCAGGCTCACTTAGAAGGGTTCTGTGACAATATGGCAGTATTGGCAACAATGATAGTTAAATGTCTACCCTTCTCTATGTCCTCTTCCTCCTCAATCCCCACCCAGGAGGATATTTTCCTTAGCATTTTTTTTCAAAAGCTGCCCAGATCCTTGCTGCTACTTCGTTCTAAATTCCTATCCCTAAGTACGTGTGTCTTCCTGTAGGAGCATGCCTGCCATCAGAATAGACCAGAAACCCATACTCCCATGTGGTGCGCGCACACACAAATACACACACACAAATGGTAAACAAAATGTAATTCATTTGTAAAGGAGAAGCTAGTCATGCCATCCATCTTAAGCTAAAATTCAATACTTCTCGGCTGGCCTGCTGCTCCTTGATGAATGGAGAGGACAAAGGCTCTGTCTCATGCTTGCCGCTGAGCCTCCCTCCCTCTCTAGAGCAAGGGAATGTCAGCCACAAGGTCCAGTGGGGATGGGAGGAACAGAGTCCTAGCTATTGTGGGAGGTCAGCATCCATCCTATCCTCAGAGGTTCCGACAGGACATGCCTGGCTTCACCCTCACACCTGCAGCCTCCCTTAGGCACACATCGTCCCTCTCCGCATGCTTTTTCTGGGCACTTTGGAGTTACTGAAGCCTGGCCAAGGTGGGCTGTGGGACCTCGGACTACCAAGATGTCTGCTCCCACTTCTATTCATTTCTCCAAGCCAAACCCCTTCTTTCTCGGCCCTTCTCTTCTCTAGCAACATTTCCCATCCCTGCCCGAAGTCACCCCCCTTACAGCCTGTGGTCACTTTCTAAAGATCCTTGGCTATTGCCTGACCCTTAGGTCACCATTCCTTCCCTTCTTAGCCTGGAGAGCGATACAGGGTTAAGATCCAGATCAAACTCTCCTTTCTGGAAAGCAATCTTGACCCTCTCGAGCAGTCAAATTTAAGAAGTCAGGATGGCTAGAGCTTTGAGGTGAGGTTGGTAAAGGAGGCCAGAGAAAGTGTGTTGTCACCATTAATAGGGGCTACATAGCAATGGTGGGACATGAAAGGGGTTCAGGAAGCTATGTAGTCCACGAGGTGCACAGGTGGGGCTATGCTTTAATAAGCCAGGCCCTTTCCTCCATCTCTGCCTAGGATAGGAGTCCTGGGCATCCAGTGTCACCGCACCCCGGTTAGCGCTTGCACCCTGCCCAGCCTAGCAAAGTGAACATTCCTCCGCTCGGGGGAGTTTTATGGCTCGCCGTGCTTCCTCGGCAATGGCCTGTGCTGTTTACGAACCTCTCCCCGGCTTGGAAATAGACTGTCTTTCCTGAACGATTTTCTCTTTTCCCATTTACTAAACATTGATTTCCCCCCTCCTGCGCCTCTAATAGAGCAGAAACCAATACGTCTTTGTTTGCTTTGCTCGCGCGTTCCGTGCACAGGCGGCGGGGGGCACGGGCTGCTGCAGCAGGGGCCAGGCGGCTGCTCCGCGCATGTGCGTCGGTCCAGGTGGTGCTGCCCTCCGCAGCGGCGAACTCCAGCATCGCTGCCGGTTGCCCGCAGGGGACACTGGAATAGTGGGGCACACATCCTTAGGTTAACAGGGAGGTAGAACCGGGAGCCTCCAGTCGTCTGGGATTGCTGTGGGAGCGGGTAGCAGGTATAATATAGGAAGGCAACCATACCAGTAGTCTCTGAATTCCTCAGTTCTGCCTGCGATGCCATTAAGCGAGGCCTCGCCTCCTCCAGCGCTGCCTTTGAAGTCCACATGTTTAGCACGAAGAGTGCATAAGCACCCGGGATGCGTTTAGCAGAGGCCAACTTGGGCCCAGATGTGCATCTCTTTCTTTCCTGATACAGGTAGTAAATTGTCAGACTACCTGCTCTAAACTGGGAGTCCCCACACACACCCTGGGGGCTTGGCATGGAGGAGGCCTAACAAGGCCGGCAATGTTTATGCTTCTAGGACTCCAGCCACGGGCCTCTTACAGCTTTCCCCTCACAAAGAGTTGAGGTGAGATGATGGGGGGCACCCACTAAAGTCCTAAGCTGGGAAAGAGGAATAGTTCTGGCGGGTGCCGGAGAAGCCTGGGATGGCCAGGAATGGGCCAGGGCTGGGCATTGCCTCTAGCTGAGCCTGAGTCTGCTCCTGTAAAAGAAGATGACTTTAGGGATTCAATATGGCCTTGTCCCTTCTGAGCTGGTCATGGTGGCTTACTCCTCCAAACCCAGCACTCAGGAAGCTGAGGCAGGAGGATTGCTTCAGGCTTGAGGCTAGCCTGGGCTACAGTATGGCATTCTGTCTCAAAGCAAACAAATAAAACAACCAACCAAACAACAATAAAATTTCTTTCCATTCTGCCCCTCCCTGTCTCTCTGTAGCAGTACAGACCAAGCAAGGTGAGCCTAACCTCAGTCACCTCTGACCACAGCTAGCCACTGGTATGTCGTGGCTCATCTCCCAACAGAAGGAGATCTCACAAATGACCCCCTCTTAGATAAGATGTCATTCATCCTTTGGATCTCAGAGTGTGTCTGGGTAAAATGCTGACATTGCTGACTGATGCTGGAGCTGCCCATTCCAACCCTCAGGAGTGGCTATACTCACCTATAGCCACTGAACAGCCCCAGAAAGGCTACCACAATCTTGGGTTTAAATTCTGCTCTGCCTCCCTTAGCGATGGGTTTTGAGCACCTCTTATCTCTTTCTGGGGCTAGTGGATAGTTGCTATTTTATAAGAGTGTGCAGGGATCAAATGGCATGTAAGAACTCGGTCAGCATTTACCACCCAGTAAAGCCTGCATTAGTGGAAAGGATTAAGTCAGGCAAATGAAATGTAGGAGAGTCCTTCATAGAGTTGTATCTCATGGCAGAGGAAAACCAGAGGCCCAGGGCACCAGGACAGATGTCAGGGGAAGGACTGAAGTTAGAGCTGAGGCACAGAGGGTTTGGACAAACTAAGAGGTGCTCGTGCACGCGCACACAGACACACACACACACACACACACACACACAGACACACACACACACAGACACACACACACACACACACACACACACACACACACACACACACACACAGGAGACTGGGTACAGATTGCCCAGAGCAAAGCTGAGAGTGAGGAGAAGGCTGCTGTCCTATCATAGTAAGTCTCAGAGGACTGAGGCCTCAAGAAAGTAGGGTCAGGTGGCAGGTGGATGGGAAATGGCTGTGTCCCTATGCCTTCTCACAAGAGGACAAAAGCAGTTCTCACTACACCCTGTACCCCTTAGGAGCCCCAAGTCATTCCTAGGACTGCATGCTGGGTGCCCAGTGTATGTCTGGGAGATAGGCTAGGATCCAGTTCCTTCACTGGACCAGGGGGGATGGGGGGCAAATATGTAATGATTGGTAAGGACCCGGTGCCGGTGGTAGTAGATCCCAGCCATCAAAAGGGAGCTGGCTATAGCTACAGACACAGGGAGCCTCACCCACGAGAGGTTTGGACCAATTAGGAAGGAAAGAGAGGTAGCAATAATTAAAAATTAAAGCCAAATACGACAGCGGTTTAAAAATGGAAAGAACGAGTAAAAACAATTAGCAGAGATGAGGCAACAGGGCAAGTGTGATACAAATGGAGCCAATCACAGAGCACTAATGACATCGGGGAAACCTAATTTTTACAGTGTCAGGCTTGTGTGATTGAAGTACCAGGTCTACCTCTCTGAAACAAGCTGCGTGCTTGTCTGAGGGTGGTAGGACTTGGTCTCCTCCGTGCAACACAGAGAGACCCTAGTGGAGAGGCCACGAGGCAGAGCGCAGCAGCTGATGGCAGGGTTGGAGGCAGGGAGATCCAGTGATGGTGTAGGGGGCAGAGATGATAGACTGGGAGAATGAGCAAGGGCCAAAGTGGGGAACACATATCCCCCACTCAGTGTCCCTACCAATGACAGCAGTGGTGGTAGTGTCACAGTCACACAGTCATACACACTTGGTTGCTGCGGAGACCAGGCGACCCTCCTGGCAGAGGGAGGCTGAGTCAGTTTGAGTAATGGCGGAGAACGCTGCCGATGATGGGGAAAAATACATCTTCATAACAGGGTGAACCTTTTGGAAAATGGAATAAGTAAAATAATTGAGAGAAAGAAAATTGAGTTTTTATTGCTTTTTAAGTGTTTAAGTGGAGGTTTCATTTAGGGAAATTATTGTTGCTTTTATTTTTAGCCACTCGGTAGGGTGGGGAGGGGTTGATTTAGGGTGGGGCTCCTGTTTCCTGCCTCTCCTCCTGGTAGCCATTGGGTACCCCCATTTCACAGAAGGGAGAAGGAGAGCCTCAGCTAAGAGTCTGAAATTGTTGCAGGCCTGTGCAGATGCCACCATCTTTTCTGGACCCTTGGTGACAGTCCCCTAGCTCAGTCCCACTCTAGTATACTCCTAAGCATTTGGCTCTCGCCTTGCCAACTCTTTCTGCCTTAGAGGAGGATCTTTGCTGCCTGTCTGGGATGAGCCCCGTCTTGCCTTGAGCTGCCACATGTCCTGCCTCCTTCTCCTTGTTCTGGCATCTCCTTTCCTTGCCTCGCACACAAGTCTGAGAGGAGCTCAGCAACACTTCTTGATGTGGACTTTCTTCCTCCACTGGGCGGTGGGGGCATGGGGGCCGGTCTTCAGTCCAAGTCTCTGATGTCTAAGAGGGGCTGAGTTCCAAGTGCCTCCTGCCAGCCTGGCACCTGCAGCCTCACCTGCACTTGGAGCCCCATTTTCTCTGTAGCTGGTCTTTGTCCTTTCTGCACCCCAGAAATGTCTCAGGCAAGGCTCCCAAAGACCATGCCTGGGAGATCACACATTGAATTCGTCTCTTCAGACTCCAAAGTCCCTTGTGCAGCATTTGGCACCATTCAGAGCCATTTATGGATCCATCCTTGTATTCCCTTCCCTTATCTGAGGTTAGCTCTGCCAGCCTGCCTCCCCCACTGCCCCCAAGACCAACCATATTTCTTCCTAGGCCCCATATGGAGCCATAATAATGGACCTGTGAAGCCTTAGTTGTTCCTAAATGGAGCCCATGCTCCATTTTACCCAACCCCCTCACTCAGTTTAACCCCGATCCCTTCACTCTGCAGGCCTCTCACGGCTCTCCAGAGCCCTGGTCTAAGGCATCCCAGGTGCACACTCGGCTGCTTCTTTCTTCATCAGCCTCAGGTTCCATCAGTCCACGTGTTCTTGCCTTTCCCATCCTCTCTGCTCAGCCTGACCAAGCCTGTAGCGCAGTTCCCACCTCAGACCCTGACTCATGCTACTTCAGTCAAAAGTGAAAATTTGAACTGAAAAAAAAAAATCAGATCTATGAATTTCAGGCATGGTTAGATACAGGTAGGTGCTTAGACACACTCACTTGACCGTTTAGCTTTATTATTTCTTTTTAAAAGACTTACTGTGACAAGGCCACAGATGCCTATAGGAGCCATGGGCTTCTTCTGATTGCTTTGGAGCTGGAGTTACAGAAACTTGTGAGCTGCCCCATGTAGACTCTGTATGTTCTCTTAACCACTGAGCCATCTCTCCAGCCTGTGTTTTTTTTTTTTTTAAAAAAAAAAAAAAGCTTTGTTTTTGTTTGTTTGAGATAGGTTTTGCTGTATATCCCAAGATAACCATAAACGTATGAACCTCCTGCCTCACCCTCTCTAAGGCTGGGATTACAGACACACCCCACTACTTACAGCTAGCCTCTTTGCTAATGTATTTACTAGAGAGTCAACTTCATGGCCACCCTTGCCTCACTCCCATACATGGGTCCAATACACACATTGTATTCTCTAGCCCCTGATCCCGTCTCCATTTTCCCAGGGGGGCACTTGCCCTGGATGTTCCTGCACACGTGGAAACCAGCCAGCGTGTGCCCCAGCAGCTCAGGGTCTGTCCTCAGGCATCACACTCACCTTGCAGGCAGTGGGGATGTTAAGGCTCTGGACTGGACAGAGGCTCCTTCCCGGCCTTCTCCTACTAAAACCACTCCTGGATCTCTATTGTTCTTGGGACTAGTCCAACAGCCCCACCCCCCAAGCTGACAACACCATCTCCAGCCACATGCCCTGATTTGGCCTCTCTGCACAGGCAAGGTGTATCTCTGCAGGATGTTCTCATCAGCCCTGTAGTGTGGCTCTGCTGTCCCCAATACCTGAGTGGCCTCTTTCTCCAAACTCTCTTCTAGCTAATTCCCTTATTCTCCAAGCTTTAGCTCAGAGATCACCAACTATAGTGGTGAAGTATTCTGTGGTCCCTTCACGTGGCATTGCACCCTGTCCTCCTCCTGCTGTGGAAGACTTGTCTGTGTGAGATCTTTTTCTATAGTGGCACATGGCCCTCTCAAGGGCAGCTAGTGTATGACTCCTCATGTCATCTGACTGCGCACAGCTCGGAGCCTAATGCTCAGTGCATGGTCTTACAGTGAGTGATGGGTTTCCAGTGATGGGGCCAGCAAGTCCTCTCTCAAGGGCAGGGCCAATCAAAAAGACCTCCCAGGACTTCCCCTCCCCCACAGAGCCTACAGAGCAGACTCATACATGCTAATAGTGAGCCGTTCTAGAAGGAAGCTGGGTACTATGTCTGTATCTCAGCCTGCCTTATACAATAGGAGGGGCCTTAGTAGGCTGAGAAGATGGAGCCCTTCCTCCTGCTGGCTGCATCCTTCCCACTCTGTCCACACCCAGTCCCATCCTGGTCCTTTGGTAACAGTGCCTTTCCTCTCTGGAGTATGTCCGTAGTGTGGGTGGCATCTTGACCAACCACCCTTTTCCACCCCCAAGTCCCCACCGCTGGGCTCCGTGATTCGCCCCGCCTCCTTCCCACCCATCCCCCCCCCCACAGGTCTCCATAGTACACACAGTGCAGCTACTTTCCTCTAAGAAGCCAAGTTGACTCAATCTGCTGTGTCATTACCCTATGTGTGCATTGCCCACACAGAGGTGGGTGAAGCTGTGGGCGGAAAGGCTTCTGGGGAGTCCTTACCTGTTCACTCAGGAGTATAGCAGAGCAGGTGGGTTTCTCAGAGGGGGCAGAAGTGTATGCAGTCCACCCACACATGCACGTGAATGCACACACACACACACACACACACACACACACACACACACACACACTCCTTGTGTTTCCACATGCATGGTACTTGCACAGCCATATCCTGCATAGTTAGCCATGCGTGCACACATACACTGTCTCCCACAGTGTCCCACCCACATCCATACCTGCTGCTATGCCTCCAGCTGTAGCAAGCAGCTATTCTATTATTAGCCATCACTGTTCTAGGCCTGGCATTAGAGGTCTCTATAATCAAATCTCAACAGAACGCTCCAGCCACTCCCCTTGAGGGGTCCCTTGACACAGGGGCCATGGGACAGCTTCAGGATGGGGCTGGGGGTGGGAGGCCAGGAGCTGAGCAGCTGAAGGACTGACCAGAGACAGGAGGTTCTCTGTTTCTGCCCTTCAGCCTGTCTCTATAGATGGGGGAAAGTATGTTGGCTACTTTTGGGGGAGTCCCCAGAGCAGATACTCAGAGTTTCCCTCTTTAGCATCTTCTCTCTGAACCTGAAAGTACAAGTAGCAAAAGGCTTCCCATGCAAACATCACTGCCTCTTCTGTGACCCAGAACTAGGTGGTACCTGGATTCTGCACCCTGAGCAGATCATAGGCACCAGAGAAGGGGAATGCAGAGAGAATACATCTTGGAGAAGGCAGAACTCCGAAGGAAATGGTCCTTTCCTGGCACCCCATTGTTTTCCTGGGCTTTTCCCATAACACTTTCAAGTGTCCTAGTCACCTCACCCACCCCCATTATCCTCTTCTCAGAGATAAGAGCCTCAGGACTTCCCTGCTCCTCACAGAGGCCTGAAGGTCCCTCTCCAGTATTCTCTGGTTGTTTCTGCAAGGTCAGGGGTGTGTCTGAGTCCATCTTTTTGGAGAAGGGGACTCATTGCTCTTCCTTCTCACCCCTAACTGATTTGCCTTGTGGTTGTGGACTCTGTGGTCTTGCCTCTATGGACCATCCTACACCAGGCAACTGCCAAGGTTCTCGCCTGCTCTCTGGCAGTGACACACCCCAGATAAGGAAAGTAAGACTTTGGGAGATGGAAATGACTTGTTGGAAATATCGAAGCAAGAATTGACCTTGAGGTAGGTCACCAGCTGGGCTGGGCTGACTCCCACACTACACAGACCAAAGGTTAAAAAAAAAAAGCGCATGGTGGCCTCAAACACAGCCACACGGAATCCTTTGGGTGTGGAATGCGTAGCATTAGAAGTATGCTGTTGTCAAGGATCAGAAAAAAAAATGATGTCCCCAAATATGGCATCTTGGAGGTCATGCTGACCTTCCAGGGTGTATTTTCTTCTGCTCCCATCTCTCTCCTCCACAAAGGGTCACAAGCCAATTTCCTGTTTGTCCAATGCCAGCCATAAAGCTTAGAGCGGTTACTCCGATCAATTATCAATTCCTCTTTCCCTTAAAGATGGGCATCTTGCCCCTTAATCGGAGGGTTGAGAGGGAAGTCTCACACCAAGTCTCTCCAGCTTATCATCCTGAGACCACACCCTTTCTCTCTATGTGTATTTCTCCACAGCTATGCACAAAAAAACAAGCAAACAAATAAAAATTAGCATAGAAATTCTGACTTTCCCAGTCTTTGAGCCCTCCGTGTTTCAGCCCTGGCATGTAATACTGGTTAGAGAAAGTCCTGCTTTACTCTGCTAATCCATCTTTTGTTAGAGGGACTTGGGCTACAACCCTTTCCGTAGGTAAAGAAATCATAGGACGCCTTTCACTCCTCGCTATTCTTTCTGGAACTGCGTGACAAGGCTGCTGCCAGATTTCCTGAAGATTACATTCTGTGGGGTGGGATCCAAGCCCTTCTAGGGCAGGCAGCTCACTTTTGCAATGGGTAAGTGTGCCCCCACCCTTGCCTGTCTTATCTCCATAAAAAAACAGCCCCAGGCCCTCTCTTTGTCGGGTGTCATTAGCTGCGCTTCCCTCACTTGGCCAGATTAGATTGGGGGTTGTTAAGGAAGTGGCCCAGGGGTCTTTGTCGGCTGGTACTGTAAGGCTGACCTTGGACGAGTGAGTGTAGTGGCTGCTGGCCTTAGTCCCTCAACTCCCTCTCTACGAGGTGGGGCTGTGTGTGAAGGAATGAAGAAAATAGGAGGAGGGAATGGGGTGAGGAGAGAGAAAGGGGAAGGGAAAGGGGAGGGGAAGACAGAAAGGAGGGGGAGATTGACGGGAGGGAGGGGAGCAGAGCGGAAGGAGGAGGGTAAAGGGAGGAGGGGCAGAAAGAGGAGGGAGGACACCACTGCCTGACCTGCAGGGGCTGGAGGGAGGGGGAGCCTGGGCCGCAGGGGAGTCAGCCGTGGCTGCAGGAGACAGATAAGGTTGGGGAGAAAGACTCATAGTCACACAGTAGCTGATGGGAGCGTGGGGATTAGGGGCTCCAAGGGCTTGTCTTACGAGTGGAAACCCAGGAAGAGGAAGGCTGGAGGAAAGAAGAGAAAGCCCCTATTTAAGGGAACCCTTCTGCCCTTGGGATGAATAAGAAAGCCCCCCCCCCCCCCCAGCCCGCAGCCCAGCAGACTAGAAGCAGGGACTACCTAAGCTGGCCCAGGTGCTGGACCCAGGCAGTTTTCAGAGGAGTAGGGCAGTATGAGGACTCCCCGAGTGCAGGGTTGTCTCCTGACCCGATAGGCGTGGCAACTGGTCCTGTCACTAGAGCCGTCCCTGCCCCAGTGGGCTTAGCTACTCTTGCATATTTATGTCCTGTATAGCTATGTCCTATAGCCCCTCATCATAACTTCCCTATTACTACACTCAGCCTGTGCTCTTACCCCCAGGAGGTGAACATGGATCCAACCAGCTGGGGTTGGGCTGGGTGCAGTGTTGCCTGATGACATCTATGTATGTATGCATGTATGTATGTATGTATGTATCTATCAAATTATGTGAGTGTTCTATTTACATGTATGCCTTTATGTCAGAAGAGGGCATCAGATCTCACTAGAGATGGTTGTGAGCCACCATGTGGGTGCTGGGAATTGAACTCAGGTCCTCTGAAAGAGCAGCCAGTACTCTTAACTGCTGAGCTGTTTCTCCAGCCCCCCCTCCCCCATGACATTCTTAGGATCAGATTTTGAAGACTCACACCCTGAGCTTTGGATGTGACAAGCCTGGCCTGAGGCTCCCAGAGCCTGCCTTCCTGTGTCAGGAAACCTTCTTGACCAGTGTTTACCTAATTTCATGAGGATGGGGTAGGCCCCTGGCCTTGCTTACTAAGCCTGCCCAATACCATCATGGCAAGCAGGTAATGCGTTAGAAACTGGGCCTCCTGAGACTTAGTGGGTGGGGTCTCCTCTAGGTCCCCCAGAACTGAGCAAGGTGCCCATCTGCTGTAGTGTCTCCCTGAGGCGGTCCAGCCAATGAGGTAAGAATCAGAAGTCACTGACTGCATCAGCTCCAAAGTGTGGAGATACGACCTGTTGGCTGAGAGCCTGGCTCCTGAGAGCAGCTGATGGAGATAAATGGGCCCTGTCCCAGGCTGGGGTCAGGGCTGGGTAAGGCAGTATTGGGCCTGATGGATGACTCAGGGCTGGGTCAGGAAGAAAAGGAGGCCTCCTGTAGTAGATCTGCTCTGATAGGAGGGACCAGCAGCCCACAGCTTTAGTGTGAGAGCTAAGCTATTGTAAAATCCTGGTTATTCACCCACTCCTACATTCTCATGTCTGACTTGCTGTCCTTCCTGCTTACTATGAACTTTCTCCACTGGAAAGGCCAAGTCACCCATGTCCCCTAGCCCTGTCACCTTCATGCCCCTCCCACCACACTGGCCTCCTGTCTGTTTCTCTAAGAAGCTTCTGGATCTTGGCCTTTGCCATCTCCCCCTACCTAGCCTGGAACCCTCCTTTGCAATGTCCCCTGTGCCCCCCCCTCCGTCCTCATTCTCCTCATCCATACCAACCTTGTTGGTTTCCTTTCAGAACCTGAAAATACCGTATCTTATTTTAATTTTTTAGTTCATCAGTTTATCAGCTGTCTCCACCAGGAATTGGGGAGTCCCAAAGAGAAGCCCCTCATCAAGCCCTCCCTAACATGTGAGGTCCTAGCTACCTCCGCATCAGGTCCCCAGGACATTCAAGTCAGGGCAAAGCAGGCTCATCTCATGGACCAGTAGTGAGAGGGTTGTTGTTCATCTCTGAGGGGCTGTACAGAGGCCTATGACTTTGGGGGTCCAGGCTGTAGGAGGGGCTGTCTGTATGATCAGGACCATAAGGATATTGTATAGCCAGAAAGTAGATTCTTGGAGCCCTGCCTGGGCTAAACCCTGTGACCACAGCCCAGAAGGGATGTTGACATAAAGTCATGATATCTCCGCCCCCAACATGATGGTGACAAATGAGAGGTGTCTGGATCTTTAATAAATGACAAGAAGGCTGGTGCAGCCTGACTGATGCAGGGTTTTGTGAGGTGGCCAAGGTGAGGCGTGCAGGGAAGGGGGGGGCGTGACAAGACCTTGTGGGAATCCATAAACCCTTCAGAACACCGTCCTTGATGGAGGGGGTAGTCCTGAAGGCATATGATAGTGTAAGCCTAGGGCCCAGCTCAGCCCCAGTCATGGAGGGGCCTCATGAGGCCCTCAGCATCACCCTGGTGCTGGTCCCGGTAGGGACGGGCAGGGGGCAGTGGAGAAACTTCATTCACTACTCCTGGCTCCTATCCCCATCTTCCCAACCCTCTTCACTCTCCTTCCACCCTCTTGACCTCCTTCAGCTCCAGGAAAGGTCCTTTATGGTTCACCGGGGGTATCAGCAGGCCTGGTAGATGTGGATGTCTCGTGTGGCCAAGCCACTGAGACCCATCCCAGCACCCACTGCAGTTCCTGCTGCCTAACTTCTTTTTGAACTCTTCGATTTAGAATACGGACCTCAGGTTTCTTCAATCATGTCAGGTCCAGAATCACCAGAGAAACCTGGGATCTCTTTGGAAGTCAAGTCCACAGGGATCAAGCAAGACAGCCTACAGATTTCACTGCTGCCCCCTGGTGGATGAGGGGACAACATAGGCAAAAGAAAAAAACCAAAAACCAAAAACCAAACAAAATCATGCTGCTCCAATTCCAGGAAATGAGGTGGATGAAAGAATTAGCGAAGGACTGAGGCAAAGACACTGGGGTGCGGGGGAGGGGGTCTTCCAGGCCAGTATAGCGGGCCTTCACTTTGCTTGGTCTGGGTGTCACTAGAACCTTGCAGAAAACTATAGAGTGACTTGACTAGGATCAGAGATGGCCTGTCCTGCCTACACTCTATTGAGCTCTAGTGACACCGAGGGCCACATCTAACAGGTCTTGGTGATAGAGAAGAATCGCAAGAATGGGAACGAGAAGAGAAGGAGAGTCACTGGGAAGTGGGTGCAGCCCAGCCAGGCCCTTCCTCTGCTATCTCGCCTTTCCCACAAGCGATCCTTTCTCAGAAGGACCTGGTGTGAGTTCCACAGGCGCTGGTCAGCCCTCCACCGCCAGCCACGTGTGTCACAGCTGCATTGTGCATAATTGCATATTGTCTTGTTGCTGCCGCCAGGTACCTGACGAGGGCAACTGTCGAAGAGTTCTTTTTGCTCATGGGTTTAAAGTGATACAGTCGTCTCGGTGGGGAGGTGTGGTGGCAGGAGCATGAGGTGGCTGGTCACATCATCCTTGCAGCCAGGAGGCAGTTGAATGCTGGTACCCTGCTTTCTCCTCTGCAGTCAGTTCAGGACTCCGGCCCATGGTACCCTCTGCATTCGGGTGGGTCTTCCTACCTGCTGATCGTCCTCACAGGCACTCCAGAGACTTGCCTCTCAGGGGTTCTATTATCAAACTGTCAATCAAGATGAACTAATATGAACTGGAGAGACAGGCTCAGTCTGTAAAGTCACACAAGTATGACGACCTGAGTTCTGATCCCAAGCCCCCACATAAAAAGATGGGTATAGTTGCTGGGCATTGAGGACGCACACCTTTAATCCCAGTATAGGCAGACAGATCTCTGTGAGTTCCAGGCCAGCCTAGTCTATAGAGGGAGTTCCAGGACAGTCTCCAAAACAATACAGACAAACCCTGTCTTGAAAAACCAAAAACCAAAAAAAGAAAAAAAGCTGAGCACAGTGAGGTGTCTGTAACCCCAGAAAGGGAATGGAGATAGAGAGATCCCTGGAACTCATTGGCCAGCCAGCCTAGTCGAATCAATAAGCTCAATGTCTAAAGAGAGACCACATCTCAAAAAAAAAAAAAATGTAGAGAGCTTGTCTTAGTCTGTGTCCTGTTGCTGTGAAGAGACACCATAACCACAGCAAGTCTTATAAAGGAGAATGTTTAATTGGGGCTGGCTGGCTTACAGTTCAGAGGTTTAGTCCTTTATCCTCATGGTGGGAGTTCTACATCTGGATCTGAAAAGAAGCAGTTAAACAGACAAAGCTCGGAAAGCCGTTGCATACCATGGTGGGGGGAAGCAGAAATTAAAGCTGTTTGATGGGAGGACATTGCTCAACTTCCCCGGAAGCATTTTCACAATGTCTGTCAAAATTTAAAATGCACAACCCCTTTGACCCACCACAACCGGTTTCAAGGAAATATCCTACAGATGAACTCACACACGTGTGAAATTATGTTCAAGGATGCTCGCTATGTAGTGTTTGGAAGAGTAATTGGAAATAGCTAGCCTGGGGAGCATGGCTGGGTAAATAGGGAGTGGTCTCATCATGTGTATTCTGCAGCTACTAAAGTGGATGGAGGCTGGTGGGTCACATGCAGTGACAGAAACACAAGGAGTCCTGAATCTATAGGGTGCTAACCCGTTTGTTTGTTTGTTTGTTTGTCTGTCATTAAGAAGACAGCAGGGCCTGGGGATGGTGGGTAAGCGTACCCATTGTGCAAGAGTGAGACTCTGAGTCCCGATCTTCAGCTCTCACACCAGCAGCTGGGTTTTCTCCACACACATCTGTGACCTGCTCTGGGAAGACCCATGTGGCTTGCTGGCCAACCCAGCTGGAAAATGTTGAACTCCAGGATAGTGAGAGATCCTGTCTCAGGGATATAAGGGAGTGCCAGGAGAGTTGCTCAGCATCTTCCTGTGAATGCAACTGCACACACATGTGCATGCAAGACACACAACTGCACACATATGAACACATGTGCATACAAGACAGGTATACCCATAAATAAATAATAAGAGAAGACAGCACAAAGCTTATGGTGTCCTCTGACCTCTTCCATCTAAAGTCCTGTTTCAAAAAATTTAACTGCATCTTGAGCCTGGTGGCCAGTTCCCAGGAGTTAAGCAGGTAGGAGACAGAGACCGTATTTATTACCCTGGGCTCCTCCACTTGAGTTTTCTAAGCCAGACATCTGGCCACCTCCTTCTCTCCCTCTCTCCCTCTCTGTGTCTCTGTGTCTCTTTCTCGCTCTGTCTCTCTCTCTTTCCTCTTTATGTTGTATGTTCAAACCACTGTGGTTCCCTATTGCCCTCTGGATGGAGGCCAGAACTCTGTAAGGCATCAGAGGGTCTGTTCCAGTCAGCAGTCTATCCTCTAGACCCCAAAACAGTGGTTCGCAGCCATCCTAATGCTTTGACTCTAACGCAGTTCCTCATGTTGTGGCTTCCTCCAATGGTAAAATTATGTTGTTGCTGCTGCATAACTGTAGTTTTGCTACTGTTATGAATTATAATGTAAATATCTTATATGCAGGATGTCTGATATGGGAACCCTAAAGGAATAGACATGAATTTGTGTCTCGCCCCATCCTGCAGCCGTTCAGTCCCAAATAAACACACAGAGGTTTATATTAATTATAGACTGTTTGGCCTATTGGCCGGGCTTATTGCTAACAAACTCTTACAATTTAAATTGACCCATAGTTCTTATCTATGTTTAGCCACGTTGCTTGGTACCTTTTCTCAGTAAGGCATTCTCATCTTGATTCCTTTGTATCTGGCTGGGGACTCACTCTCTGCTTTCCTCTTCCCAGAATTCTCCTCTTCTGGTAGCTCTACTCATACTTCCTGCCTGGTTACCGGCCAATCAGTGTTTTATTAAACCAATACAAGTAATAAATCTTTATAGTGTAAAAGGGCGTTATCACACATCCTAAAGAGGCTGTGACCCACGGGTTGAGATTCATTGGTCTAGAGTCTATAACCTCTCGCAGGTCACTGGCCTCTGCAGAGTTCTCTCTTCCTGCAACCCTCTGCCCACTCCAGAGTGCAGCCTCAAAGCCATCCTCTTCTGGCTTCTGTCCTGCCCTTACAATGTCAGTCACTAGTCTAATGTCTGCTTCCAACCTGGCCTCTGCCCAGTAACTGAAAGCCAGAAGCATGTGTTCACACAGTGCAAAGCTGTCTAAACGGACAAGAGTTGTGCAGGGCTCCTCATCCCTGGGGCCCTGCTGCAGAGGCAGCTGTGGTCCTTCCAGACTTGAGAAGGACGTGATCCTCGCCATTGGGGGCCAGCCCAAAAGAAGCCAAGGGACCCAGGGACTGGCAAGGCTTTGGTGTCTGGCAGGAACATCCAGTGGCTGAGGGGAAGGTGGGAAAGCATGTGTGTAATCACTAAGATGCCATGTTTTCCAAAATGACTCTACTGTCAATGATGGTAAAACAATATACTAAATATGAGAAATAAATCTCGTTACCATGTAATGAACTGCCTTATTAATGTGTTAAACTTGTAAGAAATACTTGAGTGTTTAATTGGCACCTAATGAGGCTGCCAATTAAGGATCATTATGCATTTCTTTAAAAATCATAATTGGCAGGGGGGCATTTCAATCAATGCCACAGGGCTGGCTCCATAGGGACCCCATCTTGGCAGTACATCTGGTGACTATAAGTGCAGGCCACCATCTGGTGGCTAGCACTGTAGGAGCTCACAGCAAGGTCAGGGCCACCTAGATTGGACCTAGCTCCCAAACCTCACCACATAGCAAGACTTAATTTCCCTCTTGTTGCCACCAAGTCCTAGTATTGATCAAAGCTAAGCTGAGGTGGCATCCCTACCATTCCTCCAGGCAGATAGGAGGCCTCAGAGAGCTGGGGACCCATTGAGGAGCAGGCCAGAGGTTCTCCGTCAGTGACTGGCTCTTCTGGGATCCTGAAGGAAGCTTCCAGGAGGCTGGACAGGAGGCAGGACGACCACTTCAGGAGTAGTAAGTCCTCATACCTGGATACAGGTTGAGAAAGTGCCAAACTATAGCTTGGAGCTCCCTCAAGGCCTCTGGAGGTGGGACTGGAACTCTCTCCCTGCTAAATCTCTTTCTGAATGTTTTCACTAGAGCTGCTGTATGCTTGGGGTTGCTTAGGAGCATTCAGAATAAACCTGGTCCCTCCCCCTTTCCAGGAAAGTAGAGCCAAGCAGATCTATATTCCAGGCCAGGCTGGCTAAAAAGAGCATCTTGAGAAGCCAGAGCATGATTAATTACTAAATTAATTGCCAAATTAATCACCCAGGTAATTGCAGAAGAACTGAGTGGAGGAAGGGAAGACGGCCACTGCCCACCAGGGCCTGGCCAGGGACAGAATGAGGAGTAACCATAGCCCAGGCAGAGGATGAGAGGGCGGCAGCAGTGACAGCAGGATGCTCTAGGTTCAGATGGCTTGGGCACAATGAGAGGCAGCTCATGGAGGACCTTGCTGGTCAAACTGGGTTCTTCCTGAACTGACTTGAAGTCTCTCCAGTGGAGATGGTTGGAGAGGCTAAGCAGGGTATGGATCGAGCGTGGTGGGGGAGGGGGAGGGGGAGGGGGAGGCTCGGGGCAGGGTGACCAGTTGGTACATACAGGCACAGGCATGCTTATAAGACTTGAGGGGAGAGAGTAACTGGCCTTTGGGACTGGATAAAGCATGGTGACTGACTCAGGCACTAGGGAACAAATGGGTGTCCTAAGCCAGAAGAAGCTGGGGCAAAGTGCCCTTCTGAGAATGTCACTTCACGATCCACCAGGGAAGCAGCCAGTTTCCACAAATCTTAGGAACCCCATGGCCTTATGACCCAAGGCTGCAGCTTGAAGCCTTGTTAGAGGGTTCCCTGGCTCCAGAGCTCAGGCCCTGTTCCAGAGTTCCCAGGCTAGACCATCCCAGGCTGGATCTAAGAAGCACAAGCTCAGTTGAATCTGAAGCAGGGGACTTCTTTACCCGGCCTTGAGGAACTTGAGGGTCCATGGTTTCTGTTAGTCAGGAGCCACTTTCCTTGGGGGGGGGGTGGGCTCGAGACAGGGGAGTGGCTTTGGAACCTGTCCTGGAACTTGCTCTGTAGACCAGGCTGGCTTTGAACTCACAGAGATCCCCCTGCTTCTGCCTCCCAAGTGCTGAGATTAAAGGCATGCACCACCACCTGGCCACTTACCTGTTCATAGTGCTGGGGATTCAAGTCAAGCCTTTGTGTGTAGTGGGCAAGCCCTCCACCTTGGAAGGGAAGCTTCAGTCCCCTGCTCTCCTGTGAGACTGGGTCTCACTGGAATCCAGCCTAGCCTGCCTTGCTCTCCTAAGTGCTGGTGGTGGGAGGCCACTTTAGAACGTGAGCCACTCGGGAGAGTCAGAGCAGGAACTGAGTCTGGAGTGTGGCCTAGAACTAGGGGACAGGACTTCCCAAAGACTGAACCTGAATGTAGCTCAGGGGTCTCACCCCTGCAGAAGCCTGAAAAGGCCCCTGAGCCACCCTTTGGACACCTAGAATATTATCGATTTACTAAATATTTATCTAGGGTTCCTACATGTCAGGTGCCTCTCAAATTCCCTACTAGCATGAGGTCTTTTAATCTCATCAAGCGTGGAAAACCCACCCCATTTTGCAGATGGGGAAGCTGAGGTAAGAGTTCAGACACTTGCTTGGGATTTTATGGTAGTAAGCTTGGATTCAGACCAGAATGTTAATACAGCAAGGGACACCCAGCAAAACCTAGTTGTCATAGGTCCTTGGTCAGAAGTCCCTGGAACACCTGGCTTTGGCATCCAGGCAGAATAACTGGGCAGAGTCTTAAGACTCAAGGGGACCAGGGCCCCTCTTAGCATCTCTGGTGACAGATGTCTACTGCCTGTTGCCTGTGGCAACACTTTGAGCTGTTTGCTTGTTACTGTCTGCCTCACAGGAGGCGATGTACAGGGATCAGGTGACATTGTTTCTGCCCCCTTGGGAATACAGCTCAGCGGGGACACAGGTGTGGTCTCAGAGTGGTGTCCAAAAGATCAATCCACCAGCACTAGTACAGGCAGGGGGATTAAGAAGGGAGGGAGAGTGCTTATGCCATGTGGTGCTGGCCCGGGCACAGGGAGGTACTCCAGCCGGCAAGGGTCAGTGGTGAGGTTACCTTTGTTATGTTTGTTGTGTTGTGTTTTGTTTTGTTTTGTTTTTGAGACAGGATTTCTCTGTGTAGCCTTGATTGTCCTGGAACTCACTCTGCAGACTGGGCTGGCTTCGAACTCCGAGATCTGCCTGCCTCTGTCTACCAAGTACTGGGATCAAAAGTATGTGCCACCACTTCGTGGCTGAGATCTCCATTGTCAATGTTCTGCTTCTGAAGAAATTCCTTGTCCCTTATAACCTGCTGTCTGTCCTGCTGAAAACACACCCCTGTGGCATTATATGAAACCTAATTCAAGCCAACGCAAGGTCAGCAAATACCTGTTTCTTTCATGTTCGTGTGTAAGGGTACAGGAGCCAAAAGAAGAGGAGGCTGGGACCCTCTGAGCTCAACCTTAAGCAGGACCCACCCTGAGGGATGGAGAGATAAACTTCACTGGAACTTGGCTCCAGATAGGATAGCTGAGTAACGTCAGAGCTCAGTAGACAGTGGGGTGACACAGATATTTATTGCTATGCTGACTGGGGGCAACAAAGAGGCCAGAGCCCTTAAGTCTGGTATCCTCTGGAGCCCGGTCTCTGCACTAGAATGAGCCATCCTCTAATAAAAGTACAGCAGTTACACACATTTAGTGAAGGCTCTTAGCTTACTTGGAACATCCTAACTCATTTCGTTCCTGAGACAAAACCCACTTATCCAATACACCACTCAATAAATGGCTCTAAGCACCTGCTAGGCACCGGGATCCAATCGGGAGGCGCAGGCTTCCACAGCAACCAATCATCCTAACCCAGCCCCACTCCAGTCCTGCTCCTGGCAGACAAGGCAGGCATCTTTCGTGTATCAGATGCCAGAACCTCTGGAGTCCTAAGATGGATGGATGGGTGGATGGGTGGACGGACAGACAGACAGACAGACAGACAGACAGACAGACAGACAGACAGACAGACAGACAGACAGACGAAATCTCAGACTAAATTTCAGTCAAGGAACTCCCCTCTCAGTTTCAGCTCCATTCCCACTCATCACCGGCTGTACCCCACTTCAACCCAGTATTCTGGACCTATACTGCCACCTGGTGGTCACACCGGGAATATTACAAACAGTGTCGATGCTTCCTTTGGCCAAGGGAACTAACTTGATTCCATCTCACTCGTTGTCCAGACTTGGAAAAGTTACCACTTAGAGGGTTGGAGCTGGGGACACAGGTGTGCTTTCAGAACAATGTGCAATAGATTCATCTCTACCAGCACCAGTCCCAGGAAAGGCAATTTAGAAAGGGAAGCAGAATGGGTGTGCCATGTGGTGTGGATCCCAACCCCTGTGGATTTATATCAAGCCTAACTGAACCCAGTGCAAGGCCCAACACAACACAACCCTTGCCCTATGCTGGAATGATAGGTCCCCTCCGAACTCTCCCGTGACCTCACCTGTACCTTTCCCCACTTCCTGGTGAGGGCTGTTGTCATTGCTCACAGCCTTGCTGCCTTGGTTTTCACAACAGATGGGGTCTTCCGAGGCCAGCCCCGTCTGTGCCCATCAGCACCAGAGCCCAGCAGAGAACCTCATGTGGACAAGTTGAGAGTAGCCAAAGAGAACAAATAACCAGCTCCAGAGAATATTCTTTCCTTCTTTGAGAATTTTGGCAGTGAGCTATGGGGTTAACCTGCCTGGGGCCAGCTTCAGGCCCTGCTGTATACTAGGCTCTCCTATTGTCCTGTGCCTTTGATTCTCTGTCTGTAACCTGGACAAGCAAAGCATGCTCACCAGGTTTCTGGGAGATTGGGCCACCCTGGTTCTGTCCGTGAGTGCCTAGGAGATACACACCCTCCCTCGGCAGGACTTTAGAGTGTCATTTTATTGACTTATTATTGAGTGGCTGGTAAATCTCTTAAATCTGCCATAATCTTGTGTTCTTGGCTTCCTTTAGTGGATGAGTCTTTTTGTGAATGCCAGGCAGGGAGGGTTTGGCCCATTTTGTGGCCCTCTGTGTCCTGCAGTCTAATGGCAGGAGAGTAGGTTGGCCCCTCTGGACCCTGACCCACAGAAGCCTGGGTAGCAGCGTGGGTGCTAGGGTGAGGTGAGAGAGGCAGCCAGGGTGTAGAGGTAAGGAGTGTACTATGGTGAGAGCACAGTGCCAGCTCATGACAGTGCATGACCAGGGTTTGTGGAGAGAGGAGGGAAGGGGAGGAGGGGAGGGAAGAAGAGGAGGGATGAGAGGGGAGAGGAGGAAAGGGAAAGGGGAGGGGAGGGGGAGGGGAGAGGAGGAGAAAGTAGGAAAGAGGGGGAGGGGAGGGAGGAGAGGGGAGAGGAGAGGAGGAAAGAGGGGGAGAAGAGAGGAGGGAAGGGGAGGGGAGGGGAGGGGAGGGGAGAGGAGAGGCCTGAGGAGGACAGCTCTTAGGCCATCCAATAGTACTGGGCTGAGGCTGTCAGTGCCTGGAGTGCCAGCAGGTGGCGAAAGAGGCTGTAAGGCCGATTGGGATGTGAGTGCCTGCTGGGGACCTGCCTGGCTATAGAACCCTGGCATCTAGACCTTATCTGAAGCTCCTGCCTGGAATGATGTAGAAGACCCTAGTCTAGCTGTACACCTGATGCTCCCAATCTGGGTCTAACTCTCCTGTGCCGCGCAGGTGACCCTCTGCTTCCTGGAGGGGCCAATCATGAAGAATGGCAACGATCAGGGTGACCTGATCCCCACACCCTTCCCTGTGCCTGGATCAAGTACCCTGGGACCAGAGTTACCAGCTGAAGCCACTGCTAATACCTACTCCACGTCCTTGAGTTGAGGGGCACAGTGGATATTTGTGGGTTTCGCCATGGTAGTGAACATAGGGGAGGGGCCTCTTCTGAGCCAACTTTCCCAGGTGTAAGTTCCGCCTCTCCATTCAGACCTGCTGTCCAGTCTGACCTGGACCAAGGGCAGCAGGCTATCTCTTTGATGGGCTCTCCATGAGCAAGTCAGTCTGCAGAAAAATGTTCTGGGGGCGGGGGTTGAGAAATCAGCGGCCTTTGTGTTATCAGCTCTACCAAGAGCCAGACATGTTCCCAAGCTATCCCTTTGCCATCCTGCTTCCCAGTCATGGGACCCTGGACTAGTCTAGTCCCTTGTCTCGGAACACACCTGTGCTTTCCCTGGCAAGGGCTTTGGAGTGGGGGACCAGTGGAAGTGTCTGGCTTGCAGTAGATACTATGTAGCAGGCAGGGTGAGCGCCATGAGAAGCTACGCTCAGGTTCTATGTCTGGCACTTTCCCCCTTCCCCATTTTTGTCCTCTTGGTCTTTGTTTTTGTCAGGCTCTTCCTATGATGTAGCCCAGCTGGGCCCCAAACTCATGATTCTTCTGTCTGGACCTCTGGAATGTTGGGATTGCAGACAGACGCCACCGTGCTCAGCTTCACTTTGCCTTGTTTTAGGCAAAAGAGAGGCCCTATTGGCTGGGTCAAAGAGCAAAAGGCAGGCAAGTCTGGAGGAGAAAGGGTGGGTTCCCCGAGGGGTAAAGGAAGAACAGCCAGGTGGGGGGATGTCCAGGGGGAACATCCCTATGAGGGGAGGGTGGGCTGCACCAGGCTTGCAGTCCCTGGCCCTGACTCCAGATCACAAGGCAGCTCCCTATGAACTGTCGTGTCCAGCAGGAACATGTCTGCGGCAGGAGGATGTTCCAGTCCCACCACGGCAGCTGGACTGCAGGCCCTTCACCCAGCCTCCAGCCTCGGGCTAAGCATGTCTTCTGTCATCTGGTCAGATGTGTGCCTGGGTGCCGAGTACATCCACCACCTTGTCCCTTCAAGGCCCATATGTGCCAGGACTCTAAGATGACTTTACCTGAGTCCCTGCCCTAGGATACCCTACGAGGGATAAACCCTCATTCCCTGCTTCAGACCCTGGGGAAAGCTTCAGTTTATGTGAATAGCCATTCCCAGACTGTGGATTTCTTGGGGAAAGACATAGGTGAGTCATGGCCACAGCCCCGGCCACAGCCGCATTCTGGCCAGCAAGCAGAAAGAGGAAGTGACTGAGTACATCCTATGCCTCCTCCAGGCAGCCTTTCCTGACTAAACCTTTGGGGCCTGGGATTAGCTCTGGTCAGTACCCTTACTCAGTCCTGGAAGTCAGGAAGTCCCTCACATGTCGGATACATACAATGCTTGCTCAGTCCTATAGACTCTGTGAGGTCTGAGAGGCCCGGGGAAGAAAGGATGCCATGTGTCAAAGACTCTTGTGTCAGGGTCTGAGAGCCCCCACCCACCCCTTCTCATTGCATACATACAAGCTGTGGAGGTGTTTGTAGGAGCATCCAGCTGGACTGAAGGAAGCAGGAAGGAGCAAGGGTACTCTCGCCAAGTGGAATCTGGCCCAAATCTCAGCTTCTGCCAAGACTTCCGTCCCTGGGGACTGGCCTGGATTCCATCTGGGATGGGCAAATGGGGTGGGGAGAGAGATGGCTGGGGTGATGTGAGGTCAGACCTTGACTCTCAGAGAGATCTTCAGGCCTGCTAGAGTTACCTGATGGAGGAGGGCACCATGGGCCTGGTGACCAGGGGGAATGGAAGAGGCCCAGGGAACCTTCCTGTCTTGCCATGGACCAGGCCCGTGGTCTAGACTGCAGACCACGTAATCATGTGTCAGAAACCATCTCCCAGACACAGAGCCTGGTACCCATTCCCCTCAGCTGGGTTTTCAAGGAGGCAAGAGAGTGCCTCAGCTCTCTCGAAGCTCACCATCACCCATCAGACTCACCACCACCCACCAGGCAGACCATCACCCGCCAGGCAGCTCTAGAGCTGGCCTATTTATGTGCCTGGCCACTTTGGGCCACTTTGCTGTGTGCCTTGTGGGCCACTGTGAGGATCATGTCTCTCCTATCCTGGCCCATCAGGAGGCTCACTTGTGCAGTGGAGCTTGGACTCCAGAAGCTGGTGAGATGCTTACTGGGCTCTCGGACTCACTATGACTTCAGCTGTGTCCCAGCCCTCCTCCTAGCTCGCTGCACGTTCTAGAAACCTCATACGTCGGGGGATACTTGGAAGGAGGCCTTCCTATGACTGATCTGTTTCTAAGCTGCCTGGGCTGTCCCCTAGCTGTGAGGACTGCTGTGCTGGCTAGTTTTATGTCAACTTGACATAAGTTAAAGTCATTTTGGAAGGAAGATCCTCAATTGAGGAAATCCAGCCCCACACCAAACACGCACACACAGTCCCAATTGGCCTGTGGACACACCTGCGTGTGTTTTCTTGATTAATGATTGATGTGGAAGGGCCCAGCTCGCTGTGGGCGGTGCCACCTCTGGACAGGTGGTCTTGGGGTACATAAGGAAGCAGGTTGAGCAAACCACGAGGAACATGTCAGTAGGCAGCACCCGTCTCTGGCCTCTGTATCAGCTCCTGCTTTTAGGTTCCTGCCCTGACTCCCCTCAACAATGGACTACAATGTGAAACTGAAAACTGAAATCAAATCCTTTCCTTGCCAAGTTGTTTATGGTCATGGTGTTTTATCATAGCAATAGGAACCCTAAGACACTAGCCAGGCTGTGACCCACTGATCAGAGAGATAAGAGCTCTGGCCTGGGGGAAAGGCTACCTCTCTCAGCGCCCCCTGCTTCCGGGTTCCAGCTCTTCAGCACCAGGTACAGAAACCCTGACCTCTGAGGGACCTCAGTGTTCCAGGCTCTCCTCCTGTCCATCATATGGGGATCTCAGGCCTGCCAATGTTGGACCCAACCAAGTTCCAAGGGTCACCTTCTTAGATGAACTGAGAATTGGGAGGGGTCCTGCAAACTGGAATGCTCTGTGAAGCGGGCTTCCTAACGCACACTCCTGTTCCCAGGGCAGGGCCTAGGGAAGGACACTGCCTTTTGCGTCTCAGAGCCTTTGGCCCCTCTTCCTCCTTTGCAGTCCCTCTCTCAAATGAAGACTCTAGCGCTGGGCTTCGTGCTGGGATTCTTTAAAAAATAATAAAAAGTTGTATTGTAATTTGTAAAATTATCTGTATGCATAGGTTTGTGCATGAGTGCAGATGCCCACGGAGGCAAGAAGGGGGTCCCCTGGAGCTAGAGATACAGGGGGTTATGGTCCATCTGACATGGTGCTGGGGAACAGGACTGAGGTCTTCTGCAACTGAGTACATGCTGTAACCACTGGCAATTTCTCTAGTCCTCCTCTCAGATTCTTCTTCTTACTCTGCATTCTTGCTTGCTTCACCTAGCTTTCTTGGGGACTTAGGTGGAGGTGGTCAGGATGCCCCTAAGGAGTCCTGTCCCCTACCCTGATCCGCCTCTGCAGGACCACTGCCAGCTAGTTCTGAAGGTGAAGTGAGGTGGCATGCTAAGGGCAGATTAGTCCCAGCTGGGATGGCACCTGCTCTGATCCTGCTTGGTCACACCTGCAGGGGCCCCATGTTCTTCCTCTCCCTGCACCTGAGACTCATAAATTTCTTGTTCATTTCTCAGGATGGTCTTTCAGGAGCGTTCCCTGGGAAACCACTACTGTCCCCCCTGCAGCTGTCCCCATGTCCTGAGCCCTCAGGGGCCAGGCTGCCCAGGGATTTCCCTCAGACAGTCTTAGACAAGCCCCACTCCTCACACACACACACACACACACACACACACACACACACACACACACGCACGCACGCACGCACGCACGCACGCACGCACACACACACACACACACACTGAGGCCTACCAAAGGGTTACAACTTCACAGGATACCATAGGAATGTCTGCCTGAACACCCCAGGCATTCCCTGGCCTGACCTTCTGCTTTCCTTTATATTTAGTTGTAAATAAAAGATATGGACACATAAGATACTCACTCATAACACTGCTCATCTTTTTTCTCTATTTGGCATCTTTCTCTTCCACGTAGAATGAAGTAGTGTGGGCTGGCTCACTGATGGGCTACTAGGCTGGAGGGAGATGTGTCTAGGAGTCTACAGGAAGGTCAGAACACTGCAGGAGGTTCTGAGCTCTCCCTGACAAGAGCTTTCCTTTACATTCTGAAGGCATCCCCGCTGTCTGCCTGCAGCCAAGCAATGGGATTACTTTATTCACTTTGGCTCCAAGGTGACACTTCACTATTTTAAACAAGAGGCGGCCTCCTTTGAAGGCGTCCATCCACATCCACCCCCGACACCACCCACTGCAGCCTCCGATGCTTCTGACCTGAAGCCCTGGTTGCTGCTCACAGAGAGGGATTTTATGCATGGGGGAGAGACAGAGACAAAGAGACAAAGAGAAGCACAGGGACAGAGACAGATAGAGATGGAGAGATAGAGACAGGGACACACACACAGAGACATAGAAACACAGAGAGTCTGATCGATTATAGGGAGGGGCCTTCCTGAGAGGGACCCAGTTGCCAATTTTAGAAGCAGCAATAGTGGGCAATTCTGCCTCACCCAGTTCACTGAGGGCACTGAAGGAGTCCCCTAGGCTTGATTCTTTAAGGAGAAAACATCACCAGGACCTTTCACCTCAATATGTATCAACCCAACACTCTGTGAAAGATATGGAAATTTGTTTTTTTTTTTTTTTTTTCTGAGAGAAGAAAGATCTGGAAAATAGAACAAGGTGAGTAGACAATTTACTGTGAGCGTACAGTCTATAAGTAGGTGGCCTGCCACACACAGAGAGCAGCCTGTATCCTTCTCTTAGCTAGGCCCACCCTTCAGGAAAGGGAACTAGATCATGCAACAGAAGAGAAGGGTACGGGGATCTCCTACATCCCTCACCAGCCCTGGTCCCTGGGTGTCACCCTTATTCCCCAGGCACTGTTTCTACAGGGTACCAAGAGATCTTCAGCACCCACACACCTGAACCAAGGGGGTGACTAATAATGTGGGTACGCACAGCCCACTTGCTCACCCCATGCCTCTGCCAGTCTTCTGAGAGGAGAATTCTTTCCTAACAGCAAATCTGTCACTGACAGGTCCAACTGCAATTCGTGTGGGTGGCCTACGGGGGACATAGTTCTCAGCCTTGCCTAAAATCCTATCCTACCACCTACAGCTCCCTCCTTCAGCCCAGACCTCCATCACGAAGCTTGGAGGCTAACCCCGTCCATGTTTCCATCATGCTAGCCCAAACCTTGGCTTGCTCTCTCATAGCATTTTCAGCACTAACGCTGGGGCATTCCTGGGCAAGCTGGTCACCATGGCGTCATTTTCTTTTAACTCTTTCTGAGCCTAACAGGGGGGTCCCATACATACAGCCTTATTGACACTCCATCCCACGCATGTACCCTGTACTTTGTGTTCCATAGGAAATCGTTTTACTCTTGTATTTCAGACACAGCTCCTATGGATCCAGAGACACCATATGCCACCCCACAATCTTTGGGAATCAAGCCCTCTTCCTGACCTGATCTCACAAGAGTCTGTCCTCTTGACCTCTCCACCTCCCTAGGTATTGCAGGCACTGTCATCCATCTCCGAGTCCAAGTGCAAGGCCCCAGAGCAACCCTGAATTGCAGACCAAAGCATTTCCATGTATAGATCAAGAAAAACAGCTGGGCTGCCTGCCATCTCATAGCTGGGGTCCTCGTGACTGTCCCCAGGCCTCCCACAGATCCTCACCTCACCCACTGTGTCCCCTCCTGGTGTTTTGCACCCCAAGTGTCACAGACTCCATTCTCTTTGTGTAAACATCTTAATTACATCTTTAATGCTCTCACACGTGGAGATGCTGCGAGTTAAATTACAGCTCTGTGCGTCCTAAATTACTCACAGCCCTCCAGTTGCTCAAGCGCTAACATATTTATAGCATCTAGAGGCGGGGACGAAAGCAGAACCATCCCCATGGGATCCTCCTAGCCTCTCACCTCCTGACATATGGAATCTGCCCAACAGCATTATGTGCCACCCCCGAATCCCCTCTAGCCAGCAGAGGACAGCGATGCTGGTGAAACGGGGGACACGTCTCTGTGCACGCTCATGTGTGCGTCCCAGTGTAGAAAACTGCTCTGTCTTTGTGATCTCCTCTGCCTAGAGGCCCCTGGTATCAGCCTCGCACCTCTACGATGTAGAGCGAGACCAATGGCAGAGTTTCCCTTCCATGTCCCATGAACACTGAGTGGCCCTTCCTGCACATAGGATGGAAGGGAAAAATTAAAACCAGACTGGGTTTCTTAGGTCTTTTCCTCTAAGGGTGATTTCTTCCAGGCAACAGTAACTTTTCCTGCTAGCTTCTGGCCTGTGACTATCCTTAGACAAAAGGCTTCTCCCAGAACCCCATGCTGGAAGAGAGCCATTTCCAGAAGCAGATCAGACTAGCTTTTAGAGCCCACTGAAGAAACAGCAGACAGAGGGACCCAGCCTTGTTCCTCTTCCATGTAGCCCTGAGCACTGAGGGAGGGGAAGCAGCCTATGGTGACACTCCCCTTCATTCTACAGGGTGGGAGCCGGCTTGCAAGGTGGAGCCAGAACAGAGGGCCTCTGTCTTACTCCTATGCTGGAACAGGTACGTGTCTGTGTGCAGTCCACTCATGAATATTCATGAAGCCTCCCTCCACACCTGGGGGAGTTGCACCTTTCCATACCCTGTCTCCCAGCTTCCTTTCCCTCAGCCACCTTGGCTGCCAGTGGTATGTGGCTGGGAGACTTCATGCTTACCCACTATAATATCTTAACTATGGACAGCTCCTGGGTTTGTGTAGCCCTTTCCCTGGGATCCACTGGGCATTCCCAGCTCTGTCTCTGGGCCTCCTGGGCCTCTAAATGGTGTTGCTCTAGCTGGATGTGGTGGCACACGCCTTTCATCCCAGCACTCGGGGAGGCAGAGGCAGGTGGATCTCTGAGTTGGAAGCCATCCTGATCTACACAGAAAGTTCCAGGCCAGCCAAGACCCTGCCTCAAAAAACAAATGACCAAATAAACCTTCTCAAAAGGTATTGCCCTGCCCTGTCCCTGTCATCTGGGGGTTGGTTTGTATCTCTCTACCCAAGAGGAGGCTCCAGGCTTAAAAAAAAGAAAAAAGCAATCCTAGATAGAGGGGAGCCTGCCTGTTTTCTCCCTTGCCCTTCAAGCTTGTGCCCCTTCTCCCCATCAGAGAAGCAGACCTTGATGTGAGGGTTTTGGCCAGGAGACCAGGAAGCCAGCATGAGGGCTGCCTTCTGTGCCAGGGCCATTGGTTCAGGCGAAGTCAGTGGCCAGATGGCTAGCCTAGCCAGAGCTCTCTTCAAGCCTGAGAGTTGGTAGTTGGGGCCCCAGCATGGCTGGGGTCTGTTTCTGCCCTTTCCTGTCTTGTGGGTAGCGATGGCTCGGGTCCTGAGAGTAGGTCTTGACGGTCAGGAAGTGGGCCGCTGCTGGCACTGTGGCAGGTGTCTTTGTCAGAGGTCCAGGCCTGTTCTCAGGCCACTCACGCGTGGATGGCATTGGCTACATCAGTAAACACCAGCCTGCTAGGCCTCTGCAGTGGGCCTTGGGAAGGGAGAGTGCTCTGCAGGGAGACAGGCAGGGGCATCAGAAACCTTGACCAAAGCCAGTCTCTGGTCCAGTCATCTCCACCCTCATTTCCTGGTACCTGCTTTCCTGGCATCAGTGATGCCTTCTGCCTACAATGCCCTTCCACCAAACTCAGTCTAGAAATGTGACCTGGCTCCTTGGCTCTGATGACTCCTCCCTCTCCCAAGCCATCCCAGCTTGCCCTGTCTCCTTGGCAGCACTTACTATGGGTTTTGTATTGAATTAATTATGCATGTATTCCTTTCAGCCTGCGGGAAGATCTCACCTCTGGCCCTCTTCCCCTCAGGACAGGGGCAAACATAAGGATGGACCAAGGACAGCCCTTTGTGGTACTCTGGCTTTTGAGGATTTGGAAGAGTGGTAGCAGTCAGGTTGCCTGATGGCTCTGACAGGATAAGGACAAGGGTGAGACGGCGTGTTTGGCTTGGGTCTGTCTCCACTGCCCCAGACTGTCAGGGACTAGGATTCACCAGCCTACTCAGAGGAGCCTTTGCTGAAGATCCTGAGCCCACTCACAACTCACTCAGGTCCATGGATCCTCATGGACTAGAGAAACCTGAGTCCTTGCCTCTGCCAGTCTTGCCTTTAGTTTTTGCTTGTTTACTTTTCTGCTTTCCCAGGTAGTACATGAGGGTTTATAGGGCAAGACTGAGGATTTCCATAAGTAGATGAAAAAACTAGGTTCAGTGATCCCAACTGGGCCTCCAAGATCTCCAGGCTGTCAGAGACCAGCCAGGCTGGATCCCACAAGGCCTGGCTTTGCACAGTGAGTCTGTGAGGGCCATAGAACAATTCTAGCAGTTTTTAAACAAATATGAAGAGACCCATATACTTAAAGCTTCCACCTCAGCACCTGACAGGGGCTGGAAAAATGCATGAAAATGATGGAAGGTGGGTTGTAAGAGACAGGAAAGCTCCAGGGTGGGTAGGAAAACCGGCCAGTGCCCACCTTGCCCACCTTGGCCTGCAGGGAGGCAGCAGCCTGCATGGAGGCTGCATCTCGCCCATGTTCCAGTAGCTCCTGCTCCAGTTCATCTTGCTCCTCCGTGGGGTCAAAGTTGTACATAGGCATGAGCTGGTGGCGTAGCTTCTCCAGCCTGGGGAGGACAGGGGCTGTTTGTGGGTAGGCCACATTCAGTCCTGGTGGCCAAGGGAGCCACACACCAAGTTTAAGGTACCCTAAGTCTTCCCTCAGGATTCACTGACGGACATCTTTGAACCTACAGTACCAATATAACTCTTAGACCGGTAGCTTTAGAATGACAGACTAGCTGTTTCTGGGTCTGGCTATAAGATCTATGGGGGCTGCTTGGGCCCGGACTCTCCTGCAATCCTAGCCCGTATGGACTGAGGCAGAGAAAGAGAGCCAGTGGCGGTTAGCTTAATGCTTCAGGGCAAGGGTAGCTGGGTGGTGATGACCCCTACCCTTCTTTTCTCCCCCCACACCCCACACCAGTGTTGGGCCTCTTACTCCTTCCTCACTTGTCTCCCCTGGATCTCAGCCCAGCCCTTCCTACGGGCTAAAGCTTCAGGAACCATCTGGGGAAATTACCTCTTCTTCTTCCTGATGTATAAAACCTGCAAGAGAAGGGACAGCATCAGACGGTGAGAAACGGAGATCCCACCAAGCCAGCATGCCCTCATGGCGGGGGAACTGTAGAGGATGAAACGTGGACCACTCGTGGGTCCCCACCCCATACAGACATCTCACATGTGTGCTTCACATTCACTCCATCCCCCGCCTTGGCAAGGTCTTACTATGGAGCCCAATCTTGCCTGGGATTCCCTATGCAGCCCAGGCCAGCCTTGAACTCTCCATTCTTCTATTCCTCTATTTAAGTCTCCGAGAGCTAGAATTACAGGCCTGCACACCACACCTGGCTACTATGATATCTTCAGATGCCAACAGATCCCAGACTGAGTCTGGAGACTCAGAGATGGGCCAGGCACAGGAAAACTAGTTATGCCGGTCTGGAATTGACTGTTTCACTCTCCAAATCCTGACTAACCACCCACTCAGCATCTGCCTGGGACTCCTAAGTGCAGAAGGGGAAAGGGAGGACTTCAGCATGTCCTTTCCAATTTTCACTGAAGCCACCTCTGGGCAAAATGAATGGCAGATCAGCAATAGCCAGTCTTCAGAGCGATGGCCCCAGTCGATGTTCTGCACATATGAGCCCAGGGCCACCCCTCAGAACGCTGATGCTAAGGGATCCTCAGAAGTCCCTGCGTCCCTCCCTTCCTTGTCCAGACACAAAAGTTACCACCAGATACTATAGAACTCACCAGTAGGAGTGGGAAGCCTTGGTACCAAGCACCAAAGAGGTAGAAAGGAGGAATATTTGGGAGACCACGCCTGGGCAGGGACTCCAAGGATTACTGCCACCAGCTGCTCTTCCCCAAACTGACAATTTTTGAATATCAGGAATATAACAGCCAGGTGTAGTCATGAATAACTTTGATCCCAGCACTTGGGAGGCAGAGGCAGGTGAATCTCTGTGAGATCGAGGCCAGCCTGGTCTACAGAGTGAGTTCCAGGACAGCTACAGAGTGAGATCTTGTCTCAAAAACTGAAAACAAACAAACAAACAGCTTCTGCTTGGGGAAAACCACATCCTCTAGTTTGCCCTAAAGTCCTGTGACTCCCACCGTTCTTATACCAACTCATAGCTTGTATCTTGTTTAATTACCAATCTGGCCAACAGCTTTCCCCGTGCGATCTCAAGTGGAAAAAAAGCTCAAGTGTCCCCAGCTCATCCACTTGCTCCAGGGGTGACTCCATGCTGTCCTATGGGTAGATGGGAGAGACGCTCAGGCCTCTCAGTCTTTCCTAGCCTCCTTGCACCCTGAGCTCTTGCACCCTGGCCTCATGGCTCTTGCTCCAAATCTCCCAGCTTCCCTTAGGCCTGTGACTCAGGATAATCTCTGGAAAAGCAAGCCAGAAACTCCATCCAGCTTGCATGCCTTCGCCCTGCGGCCTCTCCGCCTCGGCTGAGGACACACTTCCACTTTCATTCCCACTCTCTCTGCCTGTCACTGTCCAGCCCCGATCTGACGGGGAGTGTTCCTGCTCTGCTCCTGCCTGACCAAGCTCTTCTCACACGAGACTGGCACCCACTCAGTCCTCCATGCGCCTGTGGCATGGCTCAAGGCTGCCACAAGGGAGAAGGAAGAGGCACCCGGGACATTTCTAGAAGTCTTTCCCTTGGGCCTTGGAGTCCTTTTCTGCCCTCCAGTCCCTTTGTCCTACCACCTTCTGCCCCTCTACCTTTGGTGGGAAGGTCATCCACTGGCCTGAATGTCCCTTGGGGACAAAGAGCAAGGCAGCCTTATCAAATTCTTATGTGAAAATCTTTTGCTTAGAATTGAGACAGACTCTAAGCCATTTGCCCCTGAGGTTAGGGTGTCTCAGGCTGTTCTAGCTGAGGGGACGCACTACCATACTTCCTCATTCCTGCCCCAGGGAGGCTCTCCTTCCTGGCTTCCCCCTGCCTGGGATGCATCCTGGCCCTACTTGCTGGCCAGTAGTTGTTCCCTGGCATCCATCCGGAGCCTGCTGGGCCCATATGGCAACCCCTGTGCAGCCTTGTTTGTCAGACCCACCGGCTCCTGAGCTTAAAGCCAGCCGACCATTGCCTGGAAGGGACAGTGGGCAGAATGTCCCTAGGCCTTCTGGGACACTCCAGGTGCACCCCACTTTCCTTAGTCTTGACTTGTACAGTCTCTAGTGGCCCTTTAGTGGTATTCTTTGTGTCTGTCACTGCTGCAGGATTCTTAGAGCATTCTAGCTCACCTTTGCTATGATGGCTACCTGCCCCTTCTTGTGACAGTGAGGTCAGCCTCCGACCTGGAGTCAGAGCTCTGATGTTTCTTCCCAGATGTCTCTGACCACCCAGCCCACATAAAACCCCTTGCCTATTAAACCATTCTTCATAAGAAACACAAGTCATGGCCTCTCTTGTCTCTTCTGGCCCTGTTGTGTTCCAAGGGTAAAGAAGGATGGTCAGTAAATAATTGCCAAATGAATGTATAAATGAACTGCCACGAATAAAGCATCCCACCCAGTTCTGCAGCTCACGAAACAACCCGCCCACCTCTGGCCTCTCCTGTTACTGAAATTCTCACACCCCTTTGCTTCACTGCCCTGTTGGCTGTTCACAGAACCCCTCCTACCTGCTTCAAAATTCTGCCTATCAAGATCCTGTGTCATGACCCCTCCCCAGTCCCAATCTTATATGCCCGAGCTCAAAACACCATGTATTATTCAGACGTATTTCTGGCTCTTCTAATTAGAATTGCTTATCTGGGCCCCAGTAAATAAATTTTGGGGGTAGGGAGATGGAAAGGAGTTGCATTATCATTAATAGAAAATTGTCTTCTAATTAGGTTGCCTATAAGTCTAAACACTAATCACCCTCCCCCAAAGGACAGCCTTCTCTGCCTTCTCCAGCTAGCCCCAGCTCTCACCATGGCCACAGCCAAGCCAATCACTGTGATGATTCCGAAAGACAGAAGCATGGTGCCCACGCCAGCCGCACCACCTGTCATATCAGGGATTCTGGTGCCATTGAAGCTTGTGGTTTCTGGGCTGAGGGTGGTGCTCTCTGTGGTAGACCCTTCAGTGGCAGGTTCCAAGTCAGGCTCAGTGGCAGGTGGGTGGCCGTTGAACCAGCTCTGAGTAGCTGGGACCCTGGAGTTCATGCTGCTGAGGGCAGACTGCCAGTGTTCAGACAACCTACTGACTTCTGTCTGATGTGAGAAGTGTCCAAGGCTGAAGCTCCCACCACTGTGATGACCACTGGCACAGTCAAATCCTTATCAGGAGACCCCTGCCTCCCTGGGTTCTAGAAATACAAGAATAAAAGCAAGAGTTATCACCCAGGGCATGGCCTGAGATTAATCCCTTGAGGACCCGAAGGCATTGAGGAAATAAAGGCTTCAAGAGAGACCTAAGTCAAGTTCGGGGAGTATTAGGGCCCAGGCTTTGCCCATGGTTCCCATATGGATGCAGGGACATAAAAAAACATGATTATATTGATCATACATGGAAGATGGGAGAAGATGCAGATGGCCTGAAAGGAAAAGTCTATCCCCTGCACAAATATCTCTGCACTCTCTTTTTCTCCTGTTCCTACCTCCTCACTCCTACACCCCACACATCTCTCACCCTGCTTGGAGGGGGAAAAGTGCAGCCTTTTCCTTCCTTGAAGGGAAACACTTGCCTAAGATTCAGACAGACCTGATTTTGAATCCTGGGCTCAATGGATAACCCCAGGCAAGTCACCCCTTTTCTCTGTATCTACTTTTTTTTTCCAGTGTGGAAAATGTTAAAAGCAACCCCATGAGGTTGAAGGGTTAGTGGCATGTTAGAATGAACAAGTGGGGGGGGGGGCTTAGCTGAGCACAGGGCCTGTCCACAGAAGGCACCCAGTCAACGTTCTAAATCCCCATCACTACCAGCAACAAGCCAGGAGGAGGGCACAGGAGTCACCGGCTCTGTGTGACCCAGGCTGTGGTTAGAGCTAGGGTGGGGCTGGTGTGGAGTCACCACAAGACAAGAAGGCGAGACCGAGCTAGATCCTCTGGCAGGGAAGTGGGCAGGGGTGCTCACTGGACCACCTTCTTCCACTCCGAGAAGTTAAGACAAGGAGTTACATCTGAAAAGGCAGTAAAAGGAATACCCACTTTGAAATGCCTTCTCCGGTTTCCCTCCTATTTTGGAAGCAGAGGGTGGGAGACACTCAGCCCTGTGGGTCTTAGGTAAAGCAGGTGGGAAGGGGTCCTAGCAGGTGGTGCAGAAGGGCAGACTTAGAAAGAAAGGATCCTTAGTTTATGGCTCCATACATGTATCTCTGTGTGGCTTACAGGTGTGCATGGGATGCCTCCTCTTGCAGGGACAAGATTATGTGTGAGAGGTGTGCACATATCCATCATGGTCCCTTAGGAAGGAAGAAAACTGGAAGAGGATCATGCATGGAGTAGACGTACTCCTTCCTGTCCTCTCCAGCGTGGCTCAGCAAGAAGTCTCAGGTTCACTTCTGGGCTCTGCCATTCAGCCCTGCATGACCTTGGACCAGACCCTTAACTTGCTCTGAGTCTCGGTTTATTATGAGCCAAAGGGAGAGAAGGCATCCTGCTGACTATTTTCTTGGCCTGCCTCAGGGTCCAAAGGGGTCCAAAGGGGAGGGGTGAAAGTGGTGGGCACCGCGACCTCCAAGAAGCTGCATGCCATTCTCCATCCGGTCTCTCAGTCCTCCCTGCCTCAGTCCCCACGCCCGCCTCCACGACCCTGTGATTCCTCCATTCTTGCTCAGAAGCAGCCGATCTCAGGCACTTACTTAATCCTCTCCGGGACGCGGAGCTCAGTCTGAGAAGCTAAGGGTGGTAGCGACGGACGGGCGGGAGACGTGGGCAGGGGGGAACACCCAGGCCTGGGCGTTGGGGTGACCCAAGGTCCTCCTTCTCTGAACGCAGGGATCAGCTAGTATTAGCCTGCGCCGGCTGACAGCCTCAGATAAGGTGGGCTGGGCCGGGACCATGGAGGGGGTGGGGCTGAGATGAGCAGCCTCGGGGGATCCCCAGGAGCCGGAGTGCCTTGCTCCCGGCCCCCTCCGCGCCTCCTGGCTCTGATTGGTTGCCAGGCCTAAAATCCAACCAGCATTGGCCAACTCGCCTGTCGCTCGAATATAGCTCCGCCCCCAGCGGGAGCCGGGAGCTGAAACCCGACTGCCAAAAGAGATTCTCAGAGGACACCTCTGACCCTGGTGGCCTGCCGGAAGTTGGGCAGTGGGCCGTAGGTGACCAGACTCTTTCTGAACCAGAATTTGGGCTCCTGGATAGCTCCGCCCAGACTGGGACAGACTTGTAAGCCAAAAATGCATAGGTACAGAGGCTTGGTGAGAGCATTATACTCCGAGTCTTTGAAGCCTACATTGAACTCTGGCTTAATCCTCTACTGAGTTTATGTCCTTGGACAGCAAGCTGCTTCTCTTCCCTTTGTGTCCGCTTCCTGTTTAGATAGGAACGCTGATTTAAAAAAAAAAAAAAAAAAAAAAGGACTTTTTTTTTGGTAAACTTTTGGTAAATGACTACAACTATGGGGCTATAAATGGAGAATCTTCGGTCCAGAGATGTTGGAAGCAGAATGGAATTATCTAATGGCATTATAAATTGTGTGCCCTGACCCAAGCAAACCTATGCCACTCATAATAGCTTTTATCCACAGCAAAATTCATTTCAGGAAGAGATACTAATTCCCTCTACTCCAGAGTTATATCCCCTACCCTTTAAAACTACACCCCCATCTCCTGTCCTCTAGATAATAAGGTATCACACTGTTGTTCAGGATGGCCTGATACTATGTAGCCCAGGCTGGCGTTGAACCAAGTCAATCCTCCACTTCCTGGGTACTAACTAGGATTTTGAATTTTAATCGATTTTTATGTGTAAGGATGTTTTGCCCGCATGTATATCTATGCACCAGGTGTATGCCTGGTCCCCGAGGAAGCCAGAAGAGGGCACTGGATCTTCTGATACTGGAGTTATAGGCTGCTGTTAGCCTCTGCATGAGTGCTGAGGATTGAGCCTAGGTTCTCTGGAAAAGCAGCCAGTGCTCTTAACTGCTGAGGCATCTCCCCATGCCCCATTGTGCTGGAATTTATAGTTGTGCACCATTACACCTAGTTCCCAGCCCTGTAGCAGGCTTTCTAGGACTGCCAGCCCCCAAATCATGACTCAGAGACTTACTATTAGTTATGAATGCTCAGCCTAAAGGCTTGTCTCACTAACTCTCACAACTTATATTACCTGTTTATTGTCACTTATGTTTTGCCTGGGGCTTTTTACCTTTCTTTCCTTCTGTATGTCTTACTTTGTGTCTATTTGTCTGGTGGCTGCCTGCCTACCTGCCTGCCTAGCTGGCTGGCCCTGGGCACCTCCCTTTCTTTCTCCCTCATTCTCTTTTTAATCTAAATTCCTTCTCCTACTTATTCTCTCTGCCTGCCAACCCTGCCTATCTCTCTACTGCCTAGCTATTGGCCGTTCAGCTTTTTATTAGACCAATCAGGTGTCTTAGGCAAGCAAGTTGAAACACATCTTTACATAGTTAAACAAATGCAGCACAAACAAAAACAACACACCTTTACACAGTTAAACAAATGCAACAATCTTTATATAGTTACACAATTATTCTGCAACATAAATGTAACACATCTTAGTTACATTTATTCTATTCCACAACACAACCCTCCCTCCCTTCTCCAATTTTCTGTTTTTTACTTTTGTGAAACAGGGTTTCATGTAGCCCAATGTGGCTTTGAAAGATGAGCCAGAAGGTCTCCATGCCTCCCAAGAACTGGGATTTATAAGTATGTATCACCATATCCCAGTTATGGGAATCAAACCCAGAGTTTTGTGTATGTTAGGTGAGCACATCAACAACTGAGCTACCCCATGGTATATTTGTTATTTAAATTTTTAAATTTTATTTCTTAAAATTATGTGTATGTATGTTTGGGTAGATATACGCATGTGAGTACAGGTACCCACCGAGGCTCACCTTTGTGGGTGCTTGGAAATGAAATCCAGTCCTCTGCAAGAGCAATATGTACTCCTAACCCCTGAGCCATCTCTTCAAAGTCCCCTTCCACCTTTTAAATTTTGAGCCAGGGTTGTATTAAATTACCCAGGCTGCTTACTTATGACCCTCCTGCTTCTGTGTCTCGGTAGCTGTGAGCATATGCCTGCACAACCAGGTCCTGCAACTGCTATGAATTTTATGAAGGGCGCAACTAAAGCCTAGAAAGGTCTGGGCACGTAAACAACGATTTGCTAACAAAATCAGGGTTCAAATCCGTTTTTCCAGTGTTCGCTTTCATGCTATCTGGTCCAAACTTTATGTACATGTGAGGTCCTTGGGGTCCTTAGATACCTAGTCTCTTCCCGAAAACAGAGATTGCCCCCAAACACTGGAACCCAACCACACACTGCTAGATCCAGCTTGCGAGAGGTTAGAACAGCACCCTTTCTCCTGATCTAGCCTGGCTCTGAAATCCAGCGCACAAGCACCACCCCGGCTGGATAAGCAAACGTGTGCTTCAAGCAATCACTGCAGGTTGGAGCCACATCTCTGCTGCGACCTTAAAGAAGACTTGTGAGTCTGCAACCCTACAGAGCATTCCGAGTGGGGTTGCGGGCTGATGCCGGTCAGCTCAGCCTCCCTGCTTTCCCTCAATCTTCAAAGGGGGAATCCTTCTGCTGTAGGAACCCTAGATCAGGCAGATGTGGTGCACCCGAACGCTTTCTCAACTGCACCGAGGCGGAAGCAAGGTGCTGAGGGAGTGCAATACACGCTACGCATATCCGGGGCCGACTCTGGGGCTGTTTCCCGTTGCCGCATGTTGGTAGGGCAAGCGTGCATTCCCTTAATCAGGTATGCACCTGGAGGTGGAGATCGGGATGGGAATGCAGGGACGGCAGAGTTGCCTTTTGAGAACAGGCCGGCCCTATCCCTCACAGTCGAGGGATACAGGCTCGGAGAGAGGGCACGCTTACCTGAGTCGTTGATAATGTCCTTGAGGATTTAGGATGGAGTTCCGGAACTGGGTACAAGTTGCTTCCTTCTTCTGGAGCCCTGTCTTTGAGACCGTGGTAGTTAGGAAGTCCCAGCTGATGTTAGTTTGGACCTTGCTTAGTTTGCTTGGAAGCAGAGGGGACCACCGAATTTTAAGTTTTCAGATAACTTATTTATGTTAACTTAAGTGCAACACTTAATTTTTCAGCCTTCAATTTATCCTAATGTCTGGGGTTATGGGTTAAATTAGAGGAAGCAAAAATCAGCTTCCCAACAGTAGCGGTGCATACAGAATGTCAGAAGCAAAGCTCCCAAGCACGACAATCTCCTGCCATCCATTAGTGAGTCCCTGATGTGTGCTGTACTGTCTGCCAGGCCCTTGACATCCCTTGGTCAAGGTACCAGTCACCATAGAGCTGGTGTTGTATTCCCCACATTATGGATGCTCAAACTGGAAGTCAGAAACAATGACTTGACTGAGCTCACACACACTGGGGTCTGACATAGCCCTACTCCCAACCCCACACCTTGACTGTTAACAGGGACCAAGCTGTACCAATTCAATCTACTTCAACTGAAAAAAAAAAAAAACAAAAAAACAACAGCAACAAAAAACAAATCAAATGGGTGGTTGAGGGTATGAATATAGTTCAGGAATTGGCAGACTAAAAGCAATCTCTTTTCATGTAAATTTTGAGTCTTTCCCCATTGTCCTTTAGGGTGACAGCAACATCTGAGAAACAAAAAGTGCTGGTGAGCCAGAGCCCACGACTGATGCTTCTGCACCCAGCCCAGCCTAGGGATCGCTGCCAGCAATCCCCTCAATGCCTGGCAACACAAGGGGGGCTTACGAACTTGCAAACCTTTCTCTAAGACATGAAACTTTGGGGACGAATACTTTGGACCCTCCTGTGTGGTTCCAGGGGAAGGAGGGGAGCACCCCAGGGCTGGGGTCTCAACTCATGGAAGTCTCATTCATCTCTGACTGGGCTGTTGAGTGCCACAAGGGTGGTCAGACACTGGACACAGGTCTTTGAGGAAAGAGGTATCCCAGAGGCTCAGGAATCCAGTGAGTACATCGTGGCTCATGTTCTTGGAGCCAAAACAGTTAAGTGCCATGCTGGGGAGGAGAGGGAGAGGGAGAGGGAGAGGGAAAGGGAGGGCTCCAGAGAACAGATATTGAGGAATTTTTGTTTGTTTGTTCTTTTTATTTTATTTTACTTGCCTCAGTCAGGTTACTTAGCTGAAACTGGTGGGATTTTGCTGAACAAATGTTTCGGGCAGGTATTTATTCATTCATCTGACAAAATATAATGGTGCATTCTAGCACTATAGGTTCAGGGATGATTAGTGGCTTAGTGTTGAGTCCATTGTTCACACAAGACACCAAGGGAACCGGCCACTCACATTCTCCATGGGGACAGTTTCAGAGCCTGAAACCAGTACTTTGGACTAAGCCACTGACTCCTAAACAGCTGCAGTGCATCCAGAAACTGTGTAGCCATCGGTTACAGAGGTAAGCAACCATGGACAGATGTGAGGACTCTTGAATTAGGAACAGAGAATCTTCCTTCCCTAGTCCCACCAAATTATGGTCAGGAAGGAGTAGTTTCCAAGGACTAGAGAGCTGTTGGGGTGAGGAAGTGTCAAGAGGGGACTGGCATAGTAAATTTAAAGGCAGGGCAGAGAATAGACCTAGACTGTGTCCTGGGGCATTGCAGACAGGACCCTGCCTGGTGGCCTTGGCTACAGTAGTCTTCAACTCAGCACAGGCCTTATTTATTAATCCTGGGTCTGTTACTGATGACTCCCTGGATGTCCCTCTTGCAGGATGCCAGTGCAGTATATCCTTGGGGAATGGGACTTTCAGGGGCTCACTCTGAAGATGGTACCTCCAGTGTTCATCCCTCGGCCAGAGACGGAAGTGAGTATATCACTGAGACAGGTCAGGATGGAGATGAGAAAAGGTTCAAGGTACCTGTCTTTCCCCCAGACTTCCTCCAGGGGGTGCTGAGGCCCCATGACTGCCTTTCACAGGGGCAGTGCCCTCCTTACATGTCTTCTTGCTGGCTAGGTTGACTGAGCCGTGACAGAGGACTCCTCTTGCCCGATCCCTTTGACTCTCTTCACATTCCAAGCCTCTGTCCCAGCTCCAAGGATTGGAAGTGACATAAAATGCTCCAAGTAGTATTGTCCCAGTGCTCAGCTCATTGTGGTCATTCCTTAGGAGCTATGGCCTAGGCCCACGGCAGACTTAATCCTTGGGAAATCAATGGCCTCCAGCAACTTAGAGAGCAGGGGAGAAGTGGAGGACTCTAGCTGGACACCTGGAGGCCTGGTATAAGCAGTGTGATTTTATAGGTGGTTGCTACCTACTCTGGGCTCAGATGACGAGAGTGTTGGCCTCTCAGGCCAGGGTATCTGTGACTCAGTGGTCTGCTTAAGTCTATTATCTGGTCAGGGGATTGCTTGTGTCAGTCCCTCCAACTATAGAACTGGGATTGTGTGGCCCGTGTGTGCCGTCCCTTGGGGACACACCCTGATCTAGGAAAGGTGTTTCTCTGCCCTTCTTGGACTTCCCCCTTGCTTTGTTGATGGCAGAGCTGGGAGCTAGAAAGTGGCCACTGGCGTGAAGTGGGGCTCCATAGGGGATGCTGAACAAAATCAGAGGGCACTACACTCTGGAAAAGACTATTTCTGGAAAAACACCTCAGCATATAGCCAGGGTCTTTGAGATATCTGTCCTTCACCCTTTCAATCTGTCCCTTGGTCAAGAATCCTCTGATCTTTCTGGAAAGATGTCTCAGTGGTTAAGAGCACTGGCTGCTCTTCCAGAGGTCCCAGGTTCAATTCCCAGCACCCACACACTGGTTTACAACCATCTGTAACTGCAGTCCCATGGGATCTGACATCTTCTTCTGACCTTTGTGGACACTGCATGCACACTGTATATGAACATACACATCTGCAAAACACTATACACATTTAAAAAATGCATCTGCTGATCACCTGGCATACCCCCTTATCATGTGTTTGGGAGCCTGAATTTCACCTCATTCCCCAAAGTTGAGGCAGAACTGCAGGAAGTCTGAGGCCTTGAGAAGTCACAGAGCTGTCAAGGAAGGGACCCATGGGCTGCACTTGAACTTTCCAACTCTATCCTGTTTAGTACTGACATAACCTTGAATGGGGTACAGACACTCAAAAGCATGTGGTCTGTCATCTTCAGGCTTTGGGGGGATTACCCTGTAGCTTCTTCCCTATATGTGACTTCTGGCCAGGAGATCACTTGCCATCCTTGGAGTCTGCCAAGGCTCAGAACATAGAAGGGCCGCCATCTGCGGTATCTGCTGTGTGTTTTTGGATTCTGGGTATTGGGTGTGAGCTTTCAGCTCCCGTGTGCCCCACCCATTCAGTGTGTCTGGGCCAGGAGGAGGGGAAGAGTGAGGATGCTGTGGTTGAGAGGCCAGGTTTGCCTCACTGTACAGACATTTCTGAGAACTCACCAGGTTCGCCCCAATGTGAAGCCACATCAGGCAGGGTTGCTTTACTGAGAAATCAAGAGGACGTGGCCTGTGGCAGAGTGTGGAGAGATCTGGTGTAGGGGAGGGGTCACGGAGTCCATATTCTCTATCCATCAAAGAACAGTTTTTGATGGTGGGTGTGAAAGTCTGAGATGCAAAATTGCAAGTGGCTTGTGGCCTGATGAGCTTGGTTTTCCCTGGGTGGTGAGAGGGTGGATGAGTCTCCTGTGTGGCAATTATATACAGTAGGAAACTTAAGACTTCCATCCCCACCTGGTGTGGTATGACTGTACAGGCTGTGAGAGGCTCAGTGCTGTAATTGTTTTAGGGAGGCAGTACACCTGACTAGGGTCAGCCCACCAGGGATATGATCCTAACAGAGGATGTTCATGGGACATCTTCTGAGATCTCAGCGCTACACAAGGGCTATGCAGTCCCACTTGGAGCAATGGCTGTAGGCAAAACCACCCACTGCCCCTTCCCAGCCTCATATTTCTCTCCTTCTGTCACTCCATGTTTTGAATTCTTTCTGGATTCAGTTGGAACAGATGAACTGGGTCTGTGACCAGTGTGACTCAGATCCTTCCCAAAGAGCCAACAGCTTTAGGTAGAGGGAAGGTCTTTACTGCGTAGGGAAGAATTTTTTAGACTTCCTGGATGTAGTCTCAACATAGATAGTCCCCAGATGGTCCTATGGTCAAGATGAGCTTTCCGTGGTGTGTGGTAGAAGGGAAGGTAAGAGGCCACTGGCGACAGCAGGAGCCCAATTACTCAACCCTGCCCCAGGTAGCCATACACAAGGATGGTGTGTGTGTCTGAGGTCAGGGATGCCTCTGTGAGGTGGCTAGCCAGTGTGGGCTGGCTGAGGGGTCATCCTCCAGCCAGAGTGGGATGTTTGTGGCCAGGAAACCCAGAGAAACTCACACCCCTAGCATAGGCTGTCATCTTGCTGGCCTTTCAGCCTGTTGCCTTTACCACAGTCTCTCAGTCACAGCCCTGGACTGCAAGCCGTTCACCAGTCATAAGCCCAGTTGGGTGTACATTCTGCCTGGCACAGGACTGAACCAAGCTCCCTCGCCTGTACACAGATTTTTAGTGCGAAGCGGCTCGGAACAGGGAGGGCTGGTCCAACTCTCCATCTCCTGCCTGCTTTGGATCTGTTACCTTTGGTGTGAATGAGCATTGCCATGAGGTTGGGGCCCTAGGAAGACAAAGTGGCTTTGGGGACTCAGCAGGACAAACTGGTCTGCAGAATGAAGGCGTTCTAAAGAGATAACTGTATTCCTCAGTCTGTCAGACTGTTGGAAACAGTGGACCCCAAAGAAGTAGGGATTTCCTAAGACTAGTCAGGGGGAGCTTGTCTCCCACAAACGGATCTCACCATCTTAGTGATGAGTCTGTGGTGGGTAGGACCACACCTTGATCCAGAATCTGAGATGGACCTGAGGGGTTTTCTGGGTCTCTTTGTCCCCCTCCTCAGTGTTGCCACATTATATAAGTCTTCCCTTCCCCTTCTTCCTTCCCTCCCTCCCTCCCTCCCTCCCTCCCTCCCTCCCTCCTTCCCTCCCTCCCTCCCTCCCTCCCCTCCCTCCCTCCCTCCCTCCCTCCCTCCCTCCCTCCCTTCTTTCTTCCTTCCTTTTCTGCTTTCTACTTTTTGTTTGTTTGTTTGTTTTTTGAGACAAGGTTTCTCTGTGTAGCCCTGGCTGTGCTGAAGCATACTCTGTAGACCAGGCTGCCCTTGAACTCACAGAGATCTGCCTGCCTCTGCCTCCTGTGTTTTGCCATTGCCCAATTGCTTTCTACTTTTAATTTGGCTCTTTTTGTTGGTTTATTGAGGATGGGTGGCCAGGTCTGATTTGGGGCACAGTTTGGGACCTCCCAAGTCAACAGAAACACCCCACAGTGGCTAAGGAAGGGTTCCTTCGAAGGATCTTCCCTAACCTGCTGCTTCCCTTCCGGTTTCCAGAGCCTTGAATAGTCCCTTTGCCCGGATCCGAGGGAGGTTGTCTTTGAGAAGAGACCACATTGCCCTTCCCCTGCTGAATGCTTAGATCCCCTACTCTACATTTCAGCTATGGGACAACAGGAACCTTCACTCCTGGGTCGCCTTGTGTTGATTACCATGTACAGCCCCAGTGGCATCTATGGTGGCATCAGTACACATCACCCCAAACCCTCTCACTTGATGCTGATGGCATCTGAAAGTGTCCTTTTACTGCAGTAATGGGTACCATCCCAACAGGCTCCTACCACACCTGTGCCACCTGTGCCACCTGCAAGTATGAGACTTGGGCAGAGGTGTGTCCCTGCACCATTAATATAGTTGTGTTGGGGACCATCACCATCCTCACTACCTCAGGCCTCTGAGATAGAAAATTACTACCTCTTAAGAAGTAAGAATGTTCAGCAGAGCATTCCTAGATACAGGCTTGTGGTTTTACAACCAGTTAAAGAATAGCTTAGGATAGTCTTCCTGTTGCAGGTTTATAGCCAGTTAAAGAATAGCTCAGGATATTCCTCCTGCTACAGTTTTACAGCCATTTAAAGATTAGTTCAGGGCATTCCTTCTACTGACCCTTTCACCTTGCCCACTTGCAAACCCCACTCACATCCGGCCCATGGTCCTATGTAAGCCTCCCCTGAGAAAATAAAGTTTGGCAGCTTGATCAGAATATGGACTTGCTGTCATTCTTCTTATCCTTTGCCCTTTGATTCCCCTAGGTGTTTCCCAGTTCGTCGTTGACTGCCCCATGGGTTGGGGCATAGTTGCTTGTCCCTTTGGCCTGGGAGTCTTCTAGGGAATTCCCAAACTCAGCTCTGTGAGAAAGCTTAGGACACACCAGCCACCCCCAGTTTATTTATTTTACCCCCCATAGTCCTAGGGGTGAAATCCAGGATCTTACATGCTAGGCATGTGCTCTTCCTTTGAACTGTACACACAGACCTACAGTCCAGGCTCCCAGTAAGGGCCTCAACTCTTGGGTGTTTCTTCATGAGCCAGAGCTGATGATCCAACAAAATAGTACAGGCTCTAGAAGCAGGACCAGGCACAGAGGGATTGGCTGTCAGATAAGGTTCTCGGCATTGCTGTGAGTATAAAAATGGGAAGATGTCTGGAAGGGCATATCTGGGGTTTATTTTGCACATATGCAGAAGATAAGGGATCAGGTATGTGATTCTGATTAATCTTTACTATGATCCTGAGGGGAGTGCTCTGTTTTGCAGATGAGTAAACTGAGGCATACAGGAACAGAATGACCCACTCCAGGTCCTTGCTCATGTCAAGATCTGTTTGGCTTTGGCAGTCCCGCATCTGCCTTCACTAGGAGCCAGCTGCTAGGGCCTCATTGTTAAGGCTCCCCAGGAGCAAGAATGGTACCCAGTCTGATCCAGACCCTCTGCTTTCCAGGAGCTGGTTGAATGGGTTTTAGAGGAAGTGGCCCAGAGGCCTCCTGCAGTGGGAGCCCAAGGTGGTCCCCTCATTCTGGAGGTGGGCTGTGGATCAGGAGCCATTGCCCTCAGCCTGCTGAGTCAGCTCCCACAGGTAAGCTCCCACAGGTGTGCATCTCTCTACCCTGCCTTCACCTGACATTGAGATGGTCATCCACTGGCCCTTCCATTGGCCCTTTCTCCACACCCTCCACACCCTCCACAGAAGCACTGAGGGAAGGTGGCCAGAAAAGGGGGGTGTGCCCACCACAGCGTGGTGATCACCTCTGACTTCCATCCCTGTCTGTCTAGCTAGAACCTAACTAACTCTAGGAAGATTTTGCTACATATTTCTTTCTCCTGGGGAGCTGGGGGAGGGTTCCCAGACAAACATCTCCCAGAGTTCCACCTCTCTTCCTTTGTTCTCGGGGCAGAGTCGAGTCATTGCTGTGGATACGGAAGAAGCCGCCGTTAGCCTGACTCGTGAGAATGCGCAGAGGTATATGGGCTGGGAGGTCCAGAGAGCCAGCACTGGGGAGTTGAACTTTGGGACCTGAACTTGACCTTTATTCTAGTATCAAACCCAGGTCCATTCTTGAGGGAGAGGTGCAATGAGGGTAGCCTGGCATTGGTCCCACGGGTTTATGAATGGATGATCTATGAGCAGTGGCTATGTTGCTGGTGCAAGAAGGGCTCACTTTCCCTCTTGGCCCTTGTAGCAAGGGTAACAGCTTGCATCCCATGCTCACCATCACCTTCCCATCTCTCCAGGCTTCGATTGCAGGACAGGATTCGGATCATTCCCCTTGATGTAACCTCAGGTACATGTTCTTGGGATGGGTGCTCTGGATAGATGACTTGCTGGTGGGTGAGGTACGGCAGAAGTGGGGTAAGGGTTTCCCAGTAACCATACCTGAGGACCAGTGGACCATCTCAGAGCAGCCCTTGCTGAGGACAGACAGGGTGCTGTTGCTGTCTCCTTGGCTGATCTGACCCATGAAGGGGTCTTTTTTGAGGAGAATGGGGTTGTTGAAGCAGGGTTTCTCTGTGGAGCCCTGTCTGTCTGTCTGTCTGTCTGTCTGTCTGTCTGTCTGTCTGTCTGTTCTGTCTGTCTGTCTCTGCTTCCTGAGTGGTGCTAATAAAGGTGTGTGCCACCACTGCCCGGCTACAAGGTCTTTCTTCTGGATCTTCTACAACTGATAAGCTTAACTAGGGTTTCTTTACTGGCAAGAGATAAACAGATGTTCAAAGGAAAGCAGTTCAGAGCTAGGTAGTGGCCTATACCTGTTATCTTAGCAGTGGGAGGCAGGGGGACTCCTATGAATTCAAGGCCTGTTAGGGGAAACAATGAGTTCTAGCATGGGATACAAAGTGAAACACCCCCCCCCAAAAAAAAACAAAAGCAAAAATTAAACAAAACAGTAGCAACAAAGAAAGAAAACTTTAGGGCCTAACTCTGTGTGCGCGTGCATGCGGGCGTCTGTCTGTCTGTCTCCAGCTGGCCTGGAAGAGGTGGTCAGGCTGCACCAGGCTTGTGGCAGGCTTTGCAGTTTCCAGCGCCAGTTCTGACCCTTCTGTTAGCCATGGAGTTCCTGAGCTTTGTGCCAGTGTGATACACCTATTTTAGCATCTGGTGCAATAGGGACCCAGACACAACCATAAGGGTTGGCTGAGGGTGCCTGTCCTCGCAATGTTTTGGGACTACACTGGTTATAAAGCAGAGAGTGGGAAGCCCTTCCTCTGCCTGTGTAATCAGGGAGGGCTTTCTGGAGGAGGTACTTGAATATTACTTAATGAGGAGGCCTCAGCAGGAAGCAGAGGAAGCGTGGACATGCTAGGTGAAGGGCTGCATGTCAGAGCATGTCCACTCCCTGCCAATCTGCTAAGTGGGAACTCTGGCTACTAATCTTCAAGTCTGGCCAGGTCTAGAGACAGGCCACAGTATGACCTAAGGGACAAGGTGGCAGGTCGAGCTACCAACTTTTCCTTCTCAGTTTGTTCTCTGTGTCCTCTTTGCCCACAGAAAGATGCTGGACACACCTTTTGCCCTGGGGCCCTGTGGACTTTGTGGTCAGTAATCCTCCCTACATCTTCCACAAGGACATGGGACAACTGGCTCCAGAGATCTGCAGGTACAGGGTGGGTGGAATGGCAGAGAAGCTTTAGTAGGATTGGCCTGAGCTGGGGGACTCCATCTGGAGAAAACAGGAGGGGCCCGGAGGGGACAGCAGTGTTGAGAGGCACACTTTAGAGCCTGCTGCCTTACTGGGACTTCTGATTCCTGGAGACCCCTGGTCTCCCTGAGCCTCCGTTTCCTGCTTTGGAAGAGGAGTGGTAGTACTCGAAGGACCATGGGAAGGACTTAGCATCTGGCATAGTGAGGCCTAATAGAAGTATGATACCTGTAGAGGGATGCGCCATTTTACACCAGACCAAGGTGGGGAGAGGGAGGGTGCCCTGTCTGAGGTCCCATGAGGATTTAGTGAGAAAGCCAGCACTGAACCCTCCTCTGGTTTTGGAAAAGCTACCTGCATTTATAAGGGCAGGAAATTCAGGGTAACCACGTATCCCTGCATAAGCACTGGTGACATGGGTGGGTGCTGGCTCCTCTTTTCTGGGCTCAAAGAAGTAGTCAGGATCAGGTTTTAAATGTCCTCAGATCAAGAGCAGGAGCAGCTGGGTTCTGAGGGCGACTCATGCCCTAAGGGCTGTCTGTCAGTGGGACTCAGCAAGTCCATCTAGCCCTGCTCTGTGGGGAAGGTAAAACCTGCTATCCATTTAGGGACTGTTTGCTAATAGATCCTCAGCTCACCTCTCAGCCCAGAGTCTTACGTCCCAGCGGGCCCTTTGTGAAGGCCTGCCTGGCTACCCCAGGCTCTTACCTGCCACTGTTTCCCCATTCAGTTATGAAGATCTGGTGGCGCTGGATGGTGGTGAGGAAGGCATGGACATCATTACCCACATCTTGACCTTGGCACCCCGGCTCTTGAATGCCTCTGGGTATGGACACCAGCCTCCTCCACTTCCATTGTGTAATTGGCATGCCTTGGCATCGTTGTAGGCCTTGTGCAGGCCAGACAACATAGAAGCACAGAGGTTGGCCCTGCCTAATTGAGCTGACCTCTCTCTCCCCCGTGTAGAAGCATCTTCCTAGAAGTGGACACAAGGCACCCAGAGCTTGTCAGCAGCTGGCTCCAGAGCCGGCCTGACCTGCACCTTAGTCTTGTGGCTGTGCGGAAAGACTTCAGTGGGAGGTGAGGCTACAGTTCCCATAGCCTTATCACTTCCTTGCTCTCTAGCAGCCCCCATCACTTGTGCATTCCTTAGAGCTTAGATGGTACCCAAATACTCGTCCTGTGCCCCCAGGCCCCGGTTCCTGCATGTCCAGAAGTCTGCACCATAGTGTGGCTACTCTGAGCAGCCGGCCAGGATTCCAGCCTGCTGGGTGCCTGGCTGATCCCGCATGGAGCGCTGCCCGCAGGGAGGGCCAGGCGTGGCCCATGTCTGTGATTTCCCCACGATGGATGCCTCCAGGAGACTTGGAAACAAGGCTGGAGTGTTCTTCCTGGAGCAGCAAAGAACAGAAACTCCAGCTGGGCTTCCAGCCTAGCTCTTTCCCCTCAGTCTAGCAGGCTGCTTGGTGTTCCTGTTGGTGAAATTGCCGTGAAGATGTTGGAGAATGTGGCCAGTAAAGTACTGAGAGAGCGATGAATGGTAAACCAGTGTTTTGTTATCAGTGTGTGGGCCTTGTCCCCATTAGGATCAAGCCCGAGAGCCCCTCCTACTCCAGCAAGTCATGCAGACAGTGTGGTGAGGGTGGGCCCAGTATAAGGATAGCACATAAAGACAGATAGGGATATGGAGGCTTAATCCCGGCCTTGGATACCACAGGGGCCACACAGAATAGCTCATTCTTTGGGTTAACAGCCTGGGTATGCCTACATACCCTCCCTTGACTGGGCCTAGGCTGAACATGGGGGCCTTCTCTGAGACTTGAGTTGAGGGTCTTTGACATGTGTTATGGTGGAAACTTCACCCCAGCCCCTGGCATCCATATACCCAAAGAGTCTGGAATGTTATGGTGGAGGTTCCACCTCTTGCATCTCCCTCCAAACCCTACTGTATCTCAGAATGCCTGCCAAATGATGGCCCCTACCCCAGAGATGCTCAAGACCACTTCCACAGGGTATTTAAACTGCCCCCAGAAAATACACTTGTTGTTTAACAGTCTCTCTGTCCTGTCTCCTCTCTGGGGGCTGAAAGGCCATCCGGGAGTATTGTATCCATTAAATGTGGGCTTGATTCAGTTTGATTTGGTCTGATTTGGGTTGCTGCATCAGCAGAGAGGCTTATCGGGGTCTAGAAACTTTTCAGCATGGTCCTGGGATTGTATGCTCACATTCACGTAAGTGGAGGTTTGAGGCAGTAGGGTGGGAAAACAACCACAGGACTTGTGTTTGCTTTTATTGACCATCTTTCCAAATGTGGAAATTCAAACTGGAGTCCAAATAACCCATATATGTCTCCCGGTTGGTGCACCCAACCAAGCCTGACTACTGAATTGTGACCTTCACCCCCCCACACTCCCCCCACCCCTACCCCTGGGGAAGAGTCACAGCCACCAGGAGGCCTAAAAACCAGCCTACTGTCTCAGCAACAGGAAACTGCTCAGTGGTGTGATGAGGGATCACAAGACTGCATCTGGGTAGTTCTTTCACATGTGTTGAAGACTGAGCACATTCATTCTATCTGACTCTCCCCAGCATTTGCAAGGGCCTGACCTAAGGTGCAGCAGCCAGAGGCAGTGCGCTCTGGTAGGCAACAGCTCTGCCAGGGCCAAGACAGCTGAGTTCCAGGTCCAGTCTTGGAGTTGGACCTCAGTCATCTCCTTTCTCTATGAGCTGAGGACTCTTCTGGGTCCAGGAGCAGTACAGAAAATAGCTTCATTCTATCCTAGTCCTGATCAGCAAAGTGGGACATTCAGGCTGGCACCTAAATGCCCACGGTCCAGGCAGGAGGGTCAAGGTGCTAAGAGAAGGCCTGCCTGAAATCCCATGATACAAGACAGCTAGGTTGAGAACAGAAGTCAGGCGCTTGCCTTCTAGGAGTCTATTTCTGGAGTTACTCCCTGCGTAAGTGATGTCTGCTGCTGTGGTTAAAGGGTATATTTGTGTTGGCAGAGAACATACTGCAGGTCTCAGAGCCCCAGCATCTGGTCCCAGTGACTTACCCTCAAGCTGGCTCTGGCTTCCTTTGAAGGAGGGAGCCTGGGCTTTCCCTCATGACTGTTCCAGAAAGAACCTGGGAGGGTAACACTGGGTACAACCGGAGCAAGGCCCCTCACCTCCTGAGCTTCCTGTGCCCCTTGTCCCTTGCTTGCCAAAGCCTGTGTGAATACTGCCTTCTTTCTCTTGCCTTTACCCTTTGGCTCTGGCTGTCTTCAGGCATCAGGCTGCCCTGACCTCACAGCCTTCTGTTGCCCTCTTGTCTCACAGCTTGGGTTATACTCAGTGCTGAGTTCCCTGACAGTTTTCCTTCCTGGCCTGAGGCCTGTTTCTGAGGTAAGGCCTTGGAGAGCCTGCGGGTATGGCACCCAAGAGAGTACAGTGGTGGAGAATGACAGTGGAGGGCCAGTTGGGGTCATTAGAGCAAGAGCCACCCTTGGGACAACTTCCTTCCCAGAAAAATGTGGGGCTTGACTCCACTGGGATAAAAGTCTAAGCCAAGTAGAGTGGCAAGGCAGGGCCTCCAGACTACAGCTACTGGCTTAATGGGGCTAGACACTGAGTTGTCATGCTGGAGCCTTATCAACCCAGGTTCTAGAGTTTGCCCCTTACCAGGATGTGACCTTGGGCAGACGGCTTCACCTTATTTAGCTTTGGCCTCCAAACCTTGAGAAATAGGGCCAAAGTACTTTACCACAAGGATGGTTGTGAGACTTTCTTGATACATTGTGGGTGTTTCTGTTGCCTTGAGGACAGACAAGGAAAGTTGTGCACCCTGCTAGATCAGCTCAGCACTAACATGAGGCAAGCAGAGAGACGGCAGTCAGCAAAGGAAAGATGGCAGGATTTTAGTCCCGGAGATGAAGCCACCAGGAGCAGCCTCCTCCAACCCTCACTGATTCCCTCTACCAGGACTTGAGTACCCAAGGCCCAAGCCATGGCAGCCAGGGGCTCCGTTCTGGAAAGGCTAAGCTCTCATGCCCCATTTTTCTCTTTCTCCTGATGCTAGTGCCAGGCTTGGCACAAGTTAAGAAGTCCCTTGGGGAGAGTGCAGGAGGATGTGGTGCAAGCGGTGTCATCCAGGCTCCTGCAGGTTCTACAGGCCCTGAGGTCTTGAGGCCAGACCTGGGAGAGCAGTTCTGTCCCCTCCAGCAGGTGGAGAAACTATGGTCTTGCCTCACAGTTGGATGATTTTTGTACCTTCCTATGGGTTATTAGGTTCCACGCGGCTTATTAAGATGTGTCCCCAGGTGTAAGAAGTACATCCTTTTCTGCACACACACTTCCATGGAGCCTGGACAGGACATCTGTTCTATTCTAAACCTTGACTGTATCCCCAGGATCTGTGTCCTGCAGAGTGCTGTCTGGAGGTCGGGGAGGACAGCTCTGAGAAAGGCTCCAGGATATCCCTCCCCCACCCCATAAGTAAGCTTCTGTCAGGGTAAAGGGTTTCACCACTGATGGGTCTGACTGCTGGGCTGAAGTGGGAAGCCCTTAAATCCCCGCAGGCCTGCCCCATCTTCCCCTATCCACCTTCAGATCCTTTACTGCCCTGTACCTCCGCTACCCTGCGGTACCCTTCCCTGAACACCCTCCTCTTGTCCCATCTTGTCTCAGCAGAGCATCCTGAAGTGCCCTTGCCCACCACTGCCAATCCATGTCATACCTGCTAAATTGTAACAGGCCTGCCTTGACCTTGTGTTCTAGCCTTCCCCTGCCCACATCTCCGGCCCCTAAATCTGGAAAGTTCCTAATCTCATTTTGGGAGCCCCTGCGAAACTGGCACATTCAGGTATAGTAAATGTCCACCAATAAACTGACCCCATGTTCATTTTCTAGACTTGAGACTAGAACTTCCTGAGTGGTCCACATCTGACCTGACAATAGCACTCACATATTCCAGTCACTAGGGAGAGGAAACCATGGGGTCTGGCTTCCTGCCTGAGCCAGGCAGCTGTTCAAGTTGAGCCATAATCTCTTTGAGGGCTCCAGTGCACCTGATCCCCATCCCACAGCATGCCAAGAGAACAGGCTGTTCTTGGCGGCAGCAGGAACAAGTGCCAGGCTTCCTGGAGCTCTAGGCCTTAAAGCAGCCCCCAGTCAAGGTGGTAGCAGTGATGGTGGCCTGATCTCTCTTTATGAACTCCCTGCCCTGAACAAGACCCTGGGTTTGAGACAAAGCAGCCCTATAGGCAATAGAATAGTAATTAAAGACACTTATACCCTTGTCCCCCAATCCTTGACTATTATATGGCACAGAAGACTTTGCAGATATAAATGAAGGTTGTGTGTGTGTGTACCTGTATGTGATATGTATGTGTTCACATGAGCATGCAGGTGTTGAGTGTACATACATGCAAAGACTTCAGTCACCACCTTACATTTGAGACAGGGCATTTCACTGACCTGGACCTCACAGATTACACAGCCCCAGGGCTCCTGCCTGCATCCTCCCAATGCTGGGGTTACAGATCTGAAGCCATGCCTAGCTTCAGCATAGATGCTGGGGATCCTAACCGAGGCCTACAAGTTTGTTCAACAGGCCAGTTTACCAATGGACCCTTCTTCCCAGACTTGTGACTAAAGATATATTTTTGTTGTTGTTGGGTTTTTGTTGTTGTTGTTCTTTTGGTTTTTTGAGATAGGGTTTCTCTGTGTAACAGCCCTAGCTGTCCTGGAACTAGCACTGTAGACCATGCTGCTCCAGAACTCAGAGATCCACCTGCCTCTGCCTCCTGAGTGATGGGATTAAACTGCCCTACTGTTACTGAAGGTCTTGAGAGGGAAAAGTTGTTCTAAGTTGTTGAGGTAAGCACAGTATGATCACAGGTGACTATAGGAAGGGGTCAGGGGTGTCAAAAGTGAGAGGAAGCAGAGGTCAGTGTGGTGTAATTGCAGGAGGAAGGAGCCATGAGCCAAGGAATGCAAACAGCTTCTTCCCTAGAGCCTTGGGAAAGAATGCAACCCCGCCCACATCTTCATTTGAGAACAGTGGGATTAATTTTGGATTTCTAACCTCTAGAATTATACACTGTAGTAGTGTGTATTAAGTTACAAAATCTGTGGTAATGTTTCACAGCAACTCTAGGAAACTAATACAGACCTTGATGCTCCATGGAGCTTTGGTTAGTTAATTTTTTTCTTTTTTTAAATGTTCTTATTACACTTAGGTGTGTGTGTGTGTGTGTGTGTGTGTGTGTGTGTGTGTGTGTGTGTGTGTCCATCCATGCTACAACATGCTAGTGGATGTCAGAGGAAAACTTAGAGGAGTTGGTTTCCACTATGTGTGTCCTGGGGATTCAACTTTGTTTTTCAGGCTTAGCCTTAAGTACCTTTACCCAGAGTTACCCTAGCTGGCCTGTCACTTTATTTATATTCTTGTGACAAAATCTCTTACGAGGAGGAAAGATTAGTTTGCTTCATTGTTTCAGCCCAGGATTGGCTGACTCTGTCAGGCATGTGACAAGGTAGAAAGATGGCAGAGGAAAATCTCCTCTCCTGGTGGCAGCCAGGAAGCAAAGAAAGTAAAGGGTCCTCGGACGGTACATACTTTTATAGCTAATCTTGGCTTGTCAACTTGACACACCTGGGAAGAGGAATCCTCAAGTGAAGAATTGTCTCCATCAGATTGGCCTGTTTTCACATCTGTGGGCTATTTCCTCAATTGCTAATTGATGTCGGAGGGTGTGCCCACTGTGGGGAGTACCATCCCCTAAGCAGGAGGACCTGGGCTGTGCTAGAGAAAGCTGACCATGAGTCTGGGAGCAAACCAGTCAGCAGTGCTCCTCCTTGGTCCGTGTGTCAGTTCCTGCCTCTGAGTTCTTCCTTGACCTCCTGCCCTGGTTTTCCTCAGTGATGGACCGTCACCTGTAAGCTGAAATAAACCCTCCCTCCCACAGTTGGAAGGGGAAGGTTTTGGTCAGTGTTTTATCACCGCAACAGAAACCAAACACACACTTTCCTATAGGTCCCAGTTTCTTACCACCTCCAACTAGGTCCAGTATCTTCTCACCTCATCTCAGTCATGCCACTAGCTGGGGACCTGCACCTCAACACACAAGGACATTCCAGGTCCATACTGGAACAGTTCTACAATGGCAAATACTTAAAAATGGAAGAATTTCTGGAATTGCAATGTGGAAATGGGCAGAAACTAGAAGAGTTTGGAGACACATGATAGTCTGCCTTGGACACCTCTCCTCAGAGATGTGGCCAGAGTGAGTGGTGAGCCCTCCTCGGTCTGCCAGCCTGAGATGTGCAAAACCATGTGGTGTTTAGCGAGAGTGGGCCATCTCTCAGAACAGACAGGTTGGCCCAGACACTGGGAACAATGAGGAGACGGTACTGGAATTAGAGAGAGTGCAAGGTTGGCCTCCTTGAGCTATTTTTAATTTTGTGAGGTCTACCCAGGTCCCGGTCCTGGATTGTCATGGAGTCATGTGGTTGGCCAAGCAGCACTGGGGAGGGAGGGAAGCCCACACTAAATGCATGTCATGCCTGTGAACTGAGCACAACAACCTGTGAGTAAGCAGAGGGCCTGACCCCCATTTCGGTGCACAGTTACTCTTTCCAATGACCAGGCAGTCGCTCGCAGTTTGGGCAGGGCGTGACACCATTCCATCCTGGAATTGAATCTCATTGTCCCTGAGGATCTTAGTGTTCTGGTTCTCAAAGCTGGGGTAACCAACTGTTACCTTTGGACCCTGTCCCTGGCCAGTCTGAGGCTGTGACTACTGTGGATGAGGGACTAAGGTGCTGTGGAGAAGTTATCCTACCTTGTGTGGCCCTCCTGAAGTTACAGTCTTAAACCAGGTGTCACATGGAGAGCTTCTGGAACCCCAGGGGGGTTAAGAGAAGCCAAGGACTGACAGTTCAGATACCTGGAATAGTTCAGATGCCTGGGATTAAGGGGGAGCTCGGACACAAATCCCCTGGATACACTTCGGATGAAGCCTAGAGGACTCAGTAATAAAAAGAGTGAACTGTAACAAGACTTGTATCTAGTTCCTGATTTTCCCTCTTCCCAAGTAGAAGTCTGCATAGCAGGCTGGAAGAGAATGAGGCTGCCACTGATGCCTATCCGACCATCAGAGGCTCCGGGACTGACATGGCTAGATCCTGAGCCATGTTTTGCAGAGCTCAGAGCTAAGATCCACCTGTTGGAACAGGAGCAGAAGTTGCCAGAGCTGTCCCAAAGGGCTTCCCACGGCCACAGCAGCTGCCTTAATCCTGGCATATGCAATGCAGAGTCAGTATCTCAGGCTCTCAAGCCAGGCTCCAGAGGGACTGCCACACTCGGGCCTTACTTGAGTTTATGTAGCACTTCTCCTGACTCCTAGTTTAGGGCTTCAGCCTCCGTGGTTTTCAAAGTCCTGTAGCCAATGGGCGGTGCGCATATGCCACTCTCTACAGCTCAGTGGTTCTCAGCTTGTAAGTCATGACCCTTTGATCTTTCAAAAGAGCCTTTCACTGGAGTCTCCTGAGGCCATTGGAAAATGGGTATTTACACTGTGATTCATAACAGTAGCAGTCTTCCAGTGATGAAGTACAAATGAAAATAATTTTATGGGGGAGTCACCACAACATAAGGAGCTATTGCATAATTAGGTTGCAAACCACTGAACAATTCTTATACTAGGGACTCTAATGTATAGCACCTTCTGGGCTAGGTTCATAGACTAACATGAGCCATATTGTCTCAACTGTGGCATTGGGCATATGGATTCCCCATCTTGGTCCCGTCTGAAGCCCTGACAGTTGTGAGGAGAGTGAAGTTTCCTCAGTAGGATAAATGAGTGCTACCACTTCTGAGGGAACTAGCTGTGTACCCCTACTTAGGCTTTCTGGGACTCCTGAGGTATTTTTTTTTTTTTGTGGAGGGGGGGATGGTTTTTTGAGACAGGGTTACTTCTGTGTAGCTTTGGAGCCTGTCCTAGAACTTGCTTTGTAGACCAGGCTGGCCTTGAACTCACAGAGATCTGCCTGCCTCTGCCTCCTGAGTGCTGGGACTAAAGGCATGTGCCACCACTGCCCATGTGAGGTATTGTCTTAGTTAGGATCTCTATTGCTGTAATAAAATACCTTAATTCAAGTCAACCTGGGGAGGAAAGAGTTTATTTCAGATTACAGTTTCACATCATAGACCATCATTGAGGGAAGGGCAGGGCCGGAAATTTAACAGAACAGGAACCTGGAGGCAGGAGCTGCTGACTGGCTTTCTCCACTTAACTCGCTCAGGCATCATTCTTATAGCACCCACAACCACCTGCCCTGGGGAGGCACCGCCCACAGTGAACTGGGCCCTCTCACACTGTCAGTGGAGAAAACACACCACAGGCTTGCCCACAGACCAGTCTGGTGGGGGCATTTTCTCAGCCAAGGTTCTTTCTTCCCAAGTGACTTTGGCTTGTGTTAAGTTGATGTAAAACACCCCAGCACAGGCCAATAGCTGGGTGTCCTTGCACTTATAATCAGGAACTTTAAATCCCGACGGCCTCTTTTCTCCCAGAGAACTGTCTACCAGGCCTGTAGGTGGTCAGCAGAGGCCAATTTCATAGTTCAGAGAGTAACACAAACAAAAGGAGGTGACCTTGGCCTTGCTGGGAGGCTGACGTTCTAAGGCCCAGCTGAGGGGGCTTGGAGCGGCCCTGGCCAGGTGGCCCCCTTCCCAGGGCCTGGGTCTCCTTCTCAGAGAAGAGGAAGCCGCTGAAGTGCCCTGTTCTCTCAGCCCTGCTGCCTTCTCCAAGGGCTGCATCTGGAAGAGCAGACATGCCGGATGTCCCCTCCCCGCTCAGGGTCCAAGCAGCAGATGCCATTGCTAGGGCTCAGTGTGCCCACAGAGCCTGTGCAGGAGAGGTTAAGGCCCAGAAGGGCAGGGACAGGACAGTCCTTTGGGGATCCCAACAGCCATCCCTTCCCTTCCTCCACCCACTAAAGGCTCCTACCCACCTTGCTTTCCGGAAACAGTTTCACCTGCTAGAAGTACTTAGATCCCTGTCCCTCCTGTTAGCCAGTAAGAACCCAAGTTCTGTGGGTGTGCAGAACGGATTCAGGCTGGTGCTGCCGGAGCCTTTCCTGTCCGTTGACCTTGTAGCTAAGTGTCTAGTGTCCAGCTAGGCACCGACCCCAAACAGCTGGTCTGCACTATTAACAATAAATCAGGAGCCCTCAGTCCTTGTAACTGAGAACACCCCAGGTTAGGTTGCACAGCAAACTGGGAGAGAGGATGAGGCTGCCCTTGATGCCCATCTGACCATCAGAGACCCTGAGATGGGCGTAGATGGATCTCGGGGTGCACCCTGCAGAGCTCAGCACTAAGGCCCACCTGTCAGAGCAGGGGCAGAGGTTGCCAGAGTTATTTCCATGGGGCTTTTCAGAAATGCAGCAGCTTGATGAGCTCCTCTCCTGAGGCATGTTCTCAGAGCCAGAACTTCAGTCTCCCAAGTCCTACTAGGTGTCAGGCTCCAGAAAGACAGCTCATGCCCAAGCAGAAGGGCCATAAAACACTGCACTTGAATGGTGCACACACTGGGACAAGAGCATTGGATTATCTTAATCAGCCTACATGCTGGCCCATAAGGTGGAAACCAGAACACAGCCTAAAGATATGGCAGGCAGTGCGGAGAGCCTGGGGAAATGCCCAGGGGCTGCAAGGCACATGAACAGGGATATGTGGTACCAAGTGAACAGGAGTACAATGTCCTGATTGAGCTCTAAATGAACAGCTAAGGACCAGTGGCTAATTCATTTATTACTTCCTTTTGAATATTATGAATGTTTTGCCTGCATGTATGTCTATGTATCCAGTGCATGTCTGGTACCCGTGGGCAAGAAGAGGGCATCAGATCCCCTGAGACTGGAGTTACAGATGGTTGTTAGCTGCCACGTAGGTAGGAATTGAATCTGGATCCTCTGGAAGAGCAGCCAGTATGTTTAGCTATTGAGCCATCTCTCTAGCCCTGGATGGGCTTAAAAGCAAGGTTTTTTTTTTTTTTTTGGCTGAGTTACAGGGATGTCATGTGCGCATTAAAGTTGCTCTTTCATGGCCACAAGGAAAGGGGCTCAGGCAAATAGTCGAGCTGTCCAATCTGGAGGTGGGTGGGGCTACAGTGGAAGCAAAAGATCTGGATCAACTGACTCACAATCATTACTGAGGAGCTGCATGGTGGTGGGGATGGAGTAGTCAGGAGCATGATGTGTGGCCCATGGCTGATGGGTACCAGAGGAGCTTGAGCTGGAGACTGGGGATCTGGAGACAGTGAGTATAAGTGTATAAGAGTAAAGGATATTCTCAGAACATCCCAGAGGCATCATTGGGCATCCAGAGGTCCAGATGTGACCATACGGGGGCAGCATCCATTGGAAGATGCTCCCAGGCCTTGGGGCTGGTGATAACAGTAACAAGGCATCTGCCATGTATAAGCAGTGATGAGCCCTACAAGCCTTTGATCCTAAGTCAGACAACAGTACACCAGGGATGCCTGCCTGGCCCGCTGTTAGGACAAAAAGTGAGCCCTGACCTGCCCAAGATCACACTGCAAGTGCCCATGCTGGGGTTTGTACCTAGTCCTCTAACATCTGGGCAGAAGAGAAAGAGAGCAGGTGGCTACAGAAGCCACCTGCACCCAGGGCCTTACCTCACAGGTTTGGCAGCTGGCTAGAGGCCCAGAGCCAACATAGATCCCTAGGCAAAGGGGAGAATGGCCAAACCAAACAGCACCAGACTCTGGTGAGCTTCCTCTTGGCTGCCCTTGGGTGTCCAGATTTCACATCCCACTGCAGAGGAACCAGACAAGGAGCCCTGGGTGTGGGGGAGGAGGCAGGGCAAGTAACTGGTACTGAAACAGGACTCCTGTACTCTGAATGTGAGGTGTGGCTGGCAGACATCACACTCTGGCTCTTGACTGACAGGTGAGTTAAGGAGGTAAGTCCCCATCACGTTGTGAGGAAGAAACATTTCATATCCCCAGGCCTGGAAGGTTCTAGGAAGAGTCACTGGATGGATGGGCCTAAAGACCCTTTTTGTAGGCACTCCACTGTGAAGACATTTGTTTGTTTGTTTGTTTTAAGACAAGGTCTCACTATGTAGCTCTGGCTGGCCTGGAACTTGCTACATAGATCAGACTGGCCTCAGATTCAGCAGAGGGCCTCCTGCCTCTGATTCTTGATTGCTGGGAGTAAAGGCGTGTGTCACCATACCTAGTAAAACCCTCCTTCATCTCTCCCCAGTCCCTTACAGCTGAAGAGTTTGTTCCCTCAAACCAAGTTTCACATGGCATTCAAAAACATTTTTAAAATGGTAAAAGCAGCATTTTAATAACATAATGATTAAAAGTTTAAATTCTTAGCATTAAGTTCGTCAAGATGAACAGCAAATGTCTACACCAGGGCCTAGGGAACTGTTTTTTTTAATTTAAAGATGTATTTATTTTTATTTTTTATGTATTACTCGAATATTTGCCTGTCTGTGTGTCTGTGCACCACAGGCATGCAGGACTTGTGGAGCTCAGAAGGATGGCTTCCAATCTCCTGAAAATGGAGTTATAGGCAGCTGGATACTAGAACTCAAGCTCCGGTTCTCTGCATGAGCTGGAGTTACACTGCCTGAGGTGGGTGCTGGGAACCAAACCCAGGTGCTCTGGAAGAGCAGCCAGTGCTATTAACTGCTGAGGCTTCTCTCCGGCCCCAGCGAGTAGAACCTTATGCTGGTCTAAGCTTCCACTTTCATTCAATGTTTGGTTTTTACAACACAGGACCAACGGCTCACAGGTAAGCAATTCACAACAGTGGTGGTACTTAGCCCACTGACAGTCTGCAGAAAGCTCATTTCAAGTCCAGCTCACGGGGAAGATTCTGATGAGTTATAGTGGTTGGCTGCACTTGTTTGAGCCTGTGATGATTAGATATCATCATCATCGTTAATTATTTGTGTGAGGTGTTTGAATATGTGCCATGGAGGACAGGTAGAGATCAGAGTGCCATTTTGTGGAACCCATGCTCTCCTTCCACCTTCACATGGGTTCTGGGAATTAAACTGAAGTCATAGGCTTGCACCACAAGTATTTTACCCACCAAGCCATATCACTGGTCCTAAAACTATTTATTTTTTAAATTAATTTCTTTAGTTAGCATACAAAATAGAGTTTTATATTGTTAGATTTTCATATATGTGGGTATATACTTTTATTTATTTATTTATTTATTTATTTATTTATTTATTTATTTTGAGGAATGGGCAGGATAGGAACAGGGTTTCTTTGAGTAGCTCTGGCTGTCCTAGAACTCACTTTGTAGACCAGGCTGGCCTCAAACTCTATCTGTCTCTGCTTCCAAGGTGGCACCATGCCTGGCTACATTGTATCTTGTTTTTATCCACTCCCTACCCCTCTTCTCCTCATTTGCTTGTCCCTTACCTTCCAAATGGTTCCTTTTGCTTTCCTGTCATGTATAACTGTGTACTGAGCATAGATTCTGCACAGGAGAGAAAACATTTGATATTTTTTCTTGCCTCTCATTACCCTCTTCCTCCCCTTACATAGTCCCTCTTCTCTATCCTTCGGTGCTGTGTGTGTATGTGTGTGTGTGTGTGTGTGTGTGTGTGTGTGTGTGTGTGTGTGTGTGTCCATGCATGTGTGTGTATTTGTGTGTATCTGTGTGTATTCTGCTTATGAGAGGAAACACTGGGCATTTGTCTGAGTCTGGTTTGTTTCACTTTTTGTGACCTCTGTTCCATCCACTGTTTATTTTTAAATACGAAAAAAAAGAAAAGGGGGCTGAGGAAAAAAGAGAGGAAAGGGAGGAGAAAGGAAGCGGGGAGAAAAAGTGAAAGGAAAGAAAATTGGAAGAGGGTTAGCAAGATGGAGTAAAGGTGTTTGCTGCCTGATGACCTGCGTTACCTGTTGAAGGAGAAAAAATGCATGTGACCTTCACAAGAGCAGGATAGTGCTCACATGCATGTGAGTGTGTGCACACACACAACAAATACATGTTTAAAGTTTTTACGTTAGAAGGGAGGAGAGAGGAGGAAGGAACTTGTGGGTGGGGCATGAGGTATCGGTTTTTTGTTTTTTGTTTTTTTCTGTGTTGACTGCTCTATTCCTGAAGCCTCCAACCTCGCCAACTCTCATGTGCTGGAGGCATCTTCTCCCACCCAGCATCTGTCACAGCAACTGCATCTGTGCCACGAGTTTCTAAAAGGTCCCTGGAGTCCACAGCCCTGACCTGGCAGCACAGACTCCCTGGTCTGAGGCAGGAGAAAGAAGGCCCAAGCAGGAGGCATGGCCTAGGGGCTTCCCCAGGCTTCACGGTGCCTTCAAGGTGGGCAGAGCGGGGGAACCCAGGGCCCCACAAAGCATCGGGTTTCTCTGGTTCTGGGTACCTTCGTTTCTGGGAACTGGCTGTGCTTTGGAAAGAAAGAAATGAGAAGCAAAACCCTTTTGGGCCCCAGCATTACCCCCCCCCTTTCTGCCTTCTTCCGCTGAGTCACAGTCAAGAGCCAGGCACCTCAGCCTCCCTAGGGCCACTGGCTGGGGCAGGATTCAGGGTCAGGTGAGGACACAGCATCTGAGACAAGTTCTCCTTTCTTCCAGCATCCTTTGTGAGTGGTTCTGGGGGCTGAGACCACCTCCCCAAGTTAGGGGAGGGGCAAGTGAGATGCTTCGGATCCTGTCCCTCCTGTTTCCTTGTCATATTGTTCACCCCTCAAGCTTTTACTAAGTACCAGCTGTATGGATGGTGGAGCCAGGAAGGCAGATGGTTCAGGTGGCCCTTAGGT